>CM026400.1:44740637-44966851 GCA_014843695.1 Archivesica marissinica
CGTGCATTGTCCTGCTGAAAAATCATGCCGTTACGTCCCTAAATAAATTGTCGACGTCAACGAATCCCACGGTCGTGCAGCCTATTAGTTTATACAAATTTGTGTTAGCTCGATTGCGAAACAAGTTCTTACAACTTATATTAATTTTAATCACTCTCGAGACCTCTGAGGAATCCATCGCCACGTGAGAGAGCAAGGGAAAAAGAGAGAGAGAGAAGAGAGAGAGAGAGAGAATAGGCACGTGGAAATTAAATGCCTTGCACAAATGGCACAATCGTAACGACTCCAGTGGGACACGGAACTCCGGACCTTTCGCACCTGAAGCGAACGCGCATCCACTGCGCTATACGACTCATAACCTATTCTTGATAGTCTGGGCCGATAGGCGGATACGAGATGTCCCATAAAACACACCAGAACGTTTTGAAGCAGACATAAACAAGTACGTCTGGACGCAGCGCTATGAATCCATAATCACGTGGTCTACAAGACGTGGGCCGGTCAATACGGTGACGTTATGGACGTCATCCCTCTCACGTACCGACGTCCCAGAATGTCCCACATGTGTTCTATTGGGGGAGAGAGCGGTGGGGGGGGGGTTTCGCGGGCCAATCAAGTGTTCGCACATTGTGTGCTTGCTATCACAGCGTGTGTGTGCCTTGTGGAATGCGGGCGTGCATTGTCATGCTGAAAAATAATGCAGTTACGTCCCTGAATAAATGGTCGCCGTCCATGAACACCACGGGCGTGCAGCCTGTTCCTGCTAGTCTGAGCCCATACGTAGACACGAGCTGCTGTATACTAATCGTAATACCTCTAAGTTCATATATTATGCATTAATCAGTAGGAGTGGACATTGATACATTTTAATATTTAAATAATCATATTAATACATACAACCCACCGTAAGCATGTGTATGCAGAACAGATCCTTGCAATTCGAACTGTTATCTTTTCACAAGATTTTATTAAAGAGACCTCTTGGTAATTACTTTTGTGTATCCACTACACTGTGTAACTATTGTATTTGCTTTAAACGTCTTATATATGTTTTACGCAATAAACTGTTGTTGCTGTCGCTGTCGCTGTTGTTGCTGTTGTTGCTGTCGCTGCTGTCGCTGTCGTTGTCGTCGTTGTTGTTGTTGTTGTTGTTGTTGTTGTTGTTGTTGTTGTTGTTGTTGTTGTTGTTGTTGTATAAAGCATGTCAGAAAGCTTTGGAGCAGACAAAAACGTGCTACGTCTGGACGTCAGCTCTATGTATCTATCGTCACGTTGTGACGTTTTCCGTGCTCTACCACATTTGGACCTATCAGGACCTGTCGCAGTTTCACGATGACGCTGTCTCAAACTTTAAGTGTACTTGCACTAACCTCGAGCTGCCGAGGAACTTCCATAGCAGACATTCCAACTATCAACATGCCAATCACCAAATGACGCCAGTCTAACGTCAGCCCGGGACGTCTTCCCATCTTCAGTAAAGTCAATGTGTACGACGGCTTTTTCTTATCGGGTTTGAAACAAGCCATGTAAACTAACGAGTGGCTGAATAAATCGGTCAATGTACACACACGCTCTACATGTGCATAGAATCGTAACGTTGCACGGGTAAATCTAGCAAGACGGGTTTTAGACAACACACCGTTGGATTGCTGTAGAGGTGTGTACATATTTTATGCAATAGATGAAAATCGCAATTAAACAAATGGCATCATTTCAATGTGTGCTGCTAAACATGTTTTGGCATAGTATATATAAATAAAGATATCTGGACGATACAGAATAAGTTTCTCTCGTAAAATAAATCTCTTTATTGTTATTATTATTATTATGTTTCTATTCCAGAAGCATCCCTGGTTCTGTTACACGCCCGTTATATAGCATTGTGTGTGTTTTACGTTTATTTATCGTCGCTACCGGTTGCCCATATGAGCGACGCCTCCTGAAGATATTAGTCATTTTAGATTTTGGAGGATAGTGCATGATACAGACAGAGACCCATTCCAGAGTCTCCTCTGGTTCTTTTACGGGCACGGTGTAAAGCACCGACACGAGACCTCGGTTTAACGTCCCATCTGAAAGACTGTTAATTTTATTAGGGTCAGGCGGGGGATCGAACCTGCATTGATACATAAGACCTCGATTTATAGTCCCGTCTATACAAAAACAGCTAATATTATTATGGTCAGACGGAGGATCGAACCTGCGATCCCTAATTCGAATTCGCAGTCCAACGTATTCACAAATAGACCACCGTTTGTAAGGGCATTGTAGGCCTATTTCCCAGCCACGGCAGTCTTGGGTTGTGTATCACCCGCGATGTCGGATATGATAAAACTAGTAATTAAACTTACTTTGAGCTAATACAGGTGTTAAGCCTGTTAACAGCAAGAGTATTCCAAGGTAGTTCACACCCATCCTTCCATCCATATATAGGCTACACATGTGAAATTCCTGGCGTAAACGTCATTAACAGCAAATCGACTCAACTGTCAACATGTAATCAGTGTGTCATAAGCAATGTCTCATAGTTGTGTGTATTTCTGAGTCTAAAGATTTCCATTTCAAGCATATATTTTAATAATCCAGCTTAGCGCATTCATAGTTCAGATATTATAAACCGGGGGAAAAGGCAAATCGCAAAATGCACACTGTTTGAATTCGAATGAGTGCTATCGATTTATTTTCATTTAACTAGGATGTAAGCGATATGTAAACATTTACTATTGCACCGTTGTTATAGGAAACCGATAAACAGGCGCGACACTTTGCTGTCACATATTGCAAATATCGATTGAAAATCGTAATGCATCATCGTTTTAGCGCCGTGTAACGGTTCCCAGAGGAAACGTATGAATATATGATTGAGGCTATATCAATATGAAATCAAATCACCCATTTAGCATTTTAAATGGTCAGCCCAATATTTATTAGATCAACGGAATGTCGGCTTTGTTTTGGTAGAAAATGCCACGCCCACCACATACTATAATTGCATTGATGTGATTTCGACAAGACTTGTCTTGTTTTTACTATCGGCGCTCGTTTTCATACCAGTCACGTCGATTTAATCCTAGCCGTGTATCGATTACGTACGTAGTTATAAAAGGTATTGACAAGTTCGACAGGATTTGTATTCATGAATGTCGTCTTGTTCATTTATTTTTAATATTGGAAATGAAAACTTAATCTACATGTTGCATGTTGTAGATTCTAATTCAATATTGAACATAAACGAATGACATGTTGACAGTTTGTAGGCCTTTTATGTTTACATATTTGGAGAATTATCAATTTTGATCGTGCAGGTATTTGTTTAGAGAGACTAGCTTATATAGTACTGACTGTATAATAGACATAGACACGAATAAGTATTTACGTAAACATAATCCTTAATTGTTTAAATAAAGCTAGATCTATTAAATTGTTATAAATGGATCGGTGAAAAAACGCGAAATATTACAATGTAAAAAATAAAAGTGTTGAAGTAAAAAAAGAAGAAGAAATGTTGCATGTTATAAAAATGAGACGTTTTGGAAGCTTAGTCAGCTAGTGTCGGTTTATAAAATGGACTAGATTTGCAATATATAGGCCTATACTATATACTGTGCGTGAATTGTGTGGACATGGAGATACTTGCTGTCCTGTCGGTCGGCATTCTGCTTTTCCTCAGATGTTCAGGTAAGATATCTTCTACCAGTAGCAAGCGTACATGCAGGGAATTAACAATTTTAATTAGTAGGATCTTGTTATATAAATATATAAGTGTATGTTTTAACTTTTAAGTAAGATATAAGCCACAAACGGATCCAATATGTAAAATATTGGTACTGTCTTCGACGTTACGCGCCTCACACAGTCCATTATATTACATATTGGATAGTTGTCGGTTTATAGATACATATTTATTGAATAAAAGCGATCGAAGGGATCGAACTCGGGTTACTTTGACGAGAAACGAGCCTGTGTTAATCAGACATCCAATATAGAAACTGTACATATCTTCCACATACATAAGTCACATTTTGGAGGAAATAACCCGGTGTTGTAATGTAATATATTATGTACATGTGTGCAATGCATGCTAGTTACTGTCAGATAGCTTCCTCACGTGAAATCATTCGACGCTCCAGTGGGATTCGAACATACAGCGGTGAGGGGCGGGTGATTTGAAGTCAACGACCGTAACCACTCAGCAACAGAGGCCACACTCATTACTTTATGTATGTTTCAAGAAATAATTATTGTTTCAACTAAATTCACTTATATAAGTTATTTATCAAAACAATGCGGCATAATATACACATATAATCACATATTCAGTTGTAAATGTAAATACATGTATGTTCCAATGTGTTATGGTGCCACCCAACTTCACAGTGGGTAACCGTAAATTATAATATAGTTCAGTATGCGACGGGGCCACCCAGCCCCACAGTGGGTAACCGTAAATTATAATATAATTCAGTGTGCGACGGGGCCACCCAGCCCCACAGTGGGTACCTGTAAATTATAATATAGTTCAGTGTGCGACGGGGCCACCCAGCCCCACAGTGGGTACCTGTAAATTATAATATAGTTCAGTGTGCGACGGGGCCACCCAGCCCCACAGTGGGTACCTGTAAATTATAATATAGTTCAGTGTCCGACGGGGCCACCCAGCCCCACACTGGGTACCTGTAAATTATAATATAATATTGTCAATGTGCGATGGCGCCACCCAGCTCCGCAGTGGGTAACTGTAAATTATAACTATATTTCAGTGTGCGACGGGGCCACCCAGCCACACAGTGGGTAACTGTAAATTATAATATATTTCATTGTGCGACGGGGCCACCCAGCCCCGCAGTGGGTAGCTGTAAATTATAATATATTTCATTGTGCGACGTTGCCACCCATCCCCGCAGTGGGTACCTGTAAATTATAATATATTTCAGTGTGCGACGGGGCCACCCAGCCCCGCAGTGGGTACATGTATATTATTATATATTTCAGTGTGCGACGGGGCCACCCAGCCCCGCAGTGGGTAACTCTAAATTATAATATATTTCAGTGTGCGACGGGGCCACCCAGCCCCAACAGTGGGTAGCTGTAAATTATGACTATATTTCAATGTGTGTGTGCCACCCAAGCCCCAAACAGTGGTTAGCTGTAAATTATGAATATATTTCAGTGTGTGAGGGTGCTACCACCACCCATGCCCCGCCGACATGCAACAACACAGTTTGTCTGGATGCTTATTACTGCCAGGAAATCTCCGGAGGAGCACTGTGCAGAGGTTGTAATTTAATTTAAACATTGTTTTTAACTTGTACTTATCTCCACGCCCTGGTTCATTAGGGCGAGGCCTCCAGAAATAGTATAAGTATATTATATGTTGGAGCCTATGCTTCCAGTTCCAGAAACATATCTGGTTCGTTTACATGTCCGGTGTATAGCAATGCTACATGAGACATCCCATCTGAAAGACTGTTAGTATTGTTATGGTCAAACGGGGAATTGAACCCGCAATCCCTGGAAGTCCAGCTATGTACTTGGTCTATGACGAGAAATGCACGGCACGCGGTTGTTATTTTATTATTTAAGTTTATTTATCGTCGCTACCGGTTGCCCATTTGAGTGACGGGCAGTTTACCTAACAACACCTTTCCTGGGCACGCTCCAGCGGTTAACTAGTACTTGGTGCACCAACCTCCGTACGAAACTGCAAACCTTTTCATATTAAACGGCACAGTCTGAGCGGGACTCGAACGCGTGACCATCAATGATGATAGGTTACAGTGGTATACAATTCAGTGACCTTAACTACTCGACCACGAAGGCGGACACGCAGTTATTGTGACACTATGGTAGAAGTAAAAGTGAAGAGCGATAGCGACGATAAATAAACGTAAAACACACACACAGTGAATAGTACATTTGTATTTGACAAGCCTTCAGACAGGTTCGATCCCCCGTCTGACCCTAATAAAATTAACAGTCTTTCAGATGGGACGTTAAACCGAGGTCTCGTGTCGGTGCTGTATACCGTGCACGTAAAAGAACCAGAGGAGACTCTGGAATGGGTCTCTATCTGTATCATTGCACTATCCTCCAAACACCTATAATGACTAATATCTCCAGGAGGCGTCGCTCATATGGGCAACCGGTAGCGACGATAAATAAACGTAAAAGAGACAGTTAGTTGTGATATGTCTTGCAGACTCAAAATAAAATTGATCTTATCTTAAGATTCTTAAGATACTGTAAAACATGGAGACTTGTGGACACATCATATAAGTCTTAAACATAATAATAATAATAATAATAATAATAATAAAGACTTTATTTAACGAGAGTACTCATTTAACAAAAGTTAATCTACCATGAGGCCCTCAACATATATACAATCAAATGCAATCAAAAGATAGCACTATAAGTGAGAACTGCACATTGGAATAATATAGCAATGTAAAAGCTGAAAAATAGAGAAACTATATTTAATATGTAATGGAATATGATGATATATGGAATTGGATAGCAGAGTAGAAAATGGGAATGAGACAATTAATGATACTAGATCTATCTAACAATGTGCAGATTTGACTTGTAGTGGTATCTTCAAAATATGTATGAAATCAACTTAAAGACAGCAATTTTCCGATTCTAATAAACGTTTGCAATCAGTGCATAGCCTAGGAACAGGCGTCGATATATTTTGCCTGGTCAGTCAAATAAATATATTTTAACACCGAGACTATACATTGGGCCGTATTGAGTTTCTAATCATGTCATTTTGCCAGAAGTTAAAAAGTGAAAAATCGACAGACTGGCACCCAGGCTAACATACATACTAGTATATTATTTCAAATTGTTATCCCATGCAATATATGCCATCATGTCGCTGCGGGTCATACACATGTATGTCTCTTCACGGGAACTTGAGATTGTATTCATAAGGCACCAACAAGCAGCGTACCTCGTTCCTAGGACCCGCAGGCACCAATACCACTGACCTCTGCCCTAGGACCACCATCTAGTATACAAATAAATGGGGGGGGGGTATAGGATAGAGGTATAAGCCCGTTTATGCCTGTCTTGTTCCATTGGCATAGCTTCCTATAGGGAATATCGAAACAATAAAAATGCCAAATGAGAGGGGGGGTGTAAATTATATACGCGATATTTGGGGGGGGGGGACGACCCCGGACCAACTGTCATAAGTTCTAAGTTGGCCTACACATCGATTCAAAACAAGCTACGTCCCTGCTATCGTCTCTTGGCAGATAGCTGAAATAAATTTGAATATTATGACGCTTTTTGCGAGCAAGACTGTACAGAATATTGGTAATGTTTTGTGCAAATCAATCGGATTGGTATAAATATTATTCAATGGGTTAGTTTATATGGGGCATAAAGCTTTACGTATGGGGTTTGATAGGTTTAAGCAATGATATTTATCTTTCATTTATTCATTGGCGAATAAAACATGGTTTGGAGTTCTTACCACAGGGATTCGGCAATGTGACCTGCTATGGCCAATGTCTGTGGCAATTGTTTGCAAAGTATACATGCACGCAGCTTAAAGTTGTGTTTTATTTGAAGAACAATATAAAGACTCGGGATAGGCGTTATATTTGGACAGATTTGTACAAAATTGTTTCAGATAGGGCCATTTTACTGATCGATGCGAAATCTGACATCCCACAGAGTAGAATCCCTGTACTTAAATATATATACTAGTACCCCCAAACGTGCCGAATCCCTGTGGTTCTTACGCGTAGGAATTAACCATGCAGGCCATATTCCGGCTCTCAAACCGACACACCATGTTTTATTCGAGTAAGTAAGTAAGTAAGTAAGTAAGTAAAGTATATGTCACCCCCTATTTAAAGGGCCAGCCATTTCTGACTTATGAGATACATCTTTTTATGAACATCAGTACTTCCCGAATCCTATGCTTGTATACAAGGCGCCAGGCAATCAGTAACCAGTAACCATTATTTAACTATCCAGCGGCTCACCAACCGACCATATCAGAACGAACCCCTGACGAGATTCGAACCTTCGATCTCCCGCTCCGTAGGCCTTAACCACTGGGCCACGGAGACTATTAATAACGCATATACAAATATCATGTCGATTCTAACATGACTAATATATATACATGTAATAAAAAAAGACCAAAATATAATAGTGTTATTAGAGTGCGTAAATGACGTCACAAAACTACAACAATGAAAATAAAATGGATTTAAACACGGTATATTACTTCGTTGTAAGCCAGACTAGTGTTATAAGGTGTACACTATGACAAGTAATGCATATACAATGTATTAAGAATATACATTTTATCTGTCAACTAAAAAGATCTGTCCAATTAGCACAGTGGTTAGCGCACTCGCTTCTCACCATTCCTCGGACCGGGAAGTATGTGAGATGGTACGATTCTCGCCAGATTGGACAGGTGGGTTTTCTCCGGGTACTCCGGCTTCATACCACACGAATGACCTCATATACGCTTTCATCCGCGCCAACGAGAGTGATTAATATAAGTTGTTAGAACTCTCTTCGCAATCGTAAAATAAATAAAGTTTAAATTAAAAGACCAAGGTCATGTTTATTTGAGTATGATTTAACGTATAATGCTATTAAATAAACTTGGCATTTTAAATACAGCGTGCTTTATCTAGTATTACTGCTATAATCATTCAATAAAGGCGTGTGTGGAAAACTGGTCAAAATATACCGACTTATTTTTAGTCTATACAAATTTATATTAGCTCGTTTGCGAAATAAGTTCTTATAACTTATATTAACCACTCTCGAGACCTCATTCCTGATGGAATCCATCGCCACGAGGGAGAGAGAAGAGGCCATGTGGGATTTAAATGCATTGTCTAAGGGCACAAATCGTAATGGCTCCAGTGGGGCTCGAACTCCGGGCCTGTTGCACCTGAAGCGAATGCTCTACGACAGCGCTATCACGACTTCCCCGACATATTTTCGGAGTAAGATACATTTTCAAATAAACATGTCTACCGAATAGTGTATCTAATTAAATGTGTTTAGAGACGTCATGAACAGTAGTCAATCTTAGTATGTGCCAACTTTTATGAAATTCCGCAAATTACAAATGTGCAAAAATCACACCCACTACAAGGCGGCGCGTTTTCAAAGAGGTTCAGTGTATGTGACCTTGAACTTGATAATCATGTATACCTGTGGCAATTATTTCAAACATCTGAGGATTGTCGAGCAACAGGGTCTCAAACTAACAGAGGTGTATGTGATCATTTATGCTATGCACGTAACAGGCATAGTGTATTGTTGCCAATGTGCATCAACATTTTGGGGATCTGAGCTCGACATTTAAGAACACGTTTTATAACCTCCAATCCAACACTGATCTCAAGTTATGCTTATTCATAGGAAGATACGCAGCATCAATGTGCATATCTGTTTATGCACATACACTCCGAAGTACCATGTATGTTTAAGTACAGACACGCCGACGTACCGTGTTTAAGCACAGACACGTCGAAGTAACATGCATGTTTATGCACAGACACGCCGAAGTACCATGTATGTTTAAGCACAGACACGCCGAAGTACCATGTATGCTTAAGCGCAGACACGCCGAAGTACCATGTATGCTTAAGCGCAGACACGCCGAAGTACCATGTTTAGGCATAGACACACCGACATACCATCATAAATCTTGAATAACGTCGATTTATGCACAGTTGCTTGAATCATCGACACTATATTTAAAGTCATATATATACACGATATGCGTGTCTGTGCTAAACATGCATGGTACTTCGGCGTATCTGTGCATAAACAGGTATGAACATTGATGCTGTGTATCTTCCTATGATATGCATAACTTGAGATCAGTATTGGGTTGGGGGTTATAAAACTTGTTCTTAAATTTCGAGCTCAGATGCAGAATATATATATTCCTGTTCAAACTGACTGTTACAATTCCTAGAAAAGTAGATCATAGTGTGTACTTAGCAGTACTTTACAAAACAAGTTAAACCCAAGTATTCCATTAACTCTTTCACCGCCAATGTCGCATAAAAGCGACTTTGTAAAAAAAAAAGTAGAGAACCCGATCGGACAGAACAGAACATGCCGTCTGATCAGGCTATATGCTGATTGCTCTTCAGACAGTGAAGCTGAAGCACCTGTCCGAATAGCAAACAACATAGATCCTGAACAGACGCGACGTTACGCCGCGGCTGATCTGGATCTATGTTGTTTGCACATGCTCTGAATTTATTCGTCGCTGAAAGAGTTAAAGAAATTGTAATGTACTTAAATAATATATACCGTCACCGTAGCCTAGTGGAGTCTACGGAGCGGGAGGTCGAAGGTTTTAACTGCGTCAAGGGTCGTACTGATATGGCCGGTTGGTGAGCCCCAGCTAGTTAAATAATGATTACCTGGCGCCTGACCTTCGTGGATAGGATTCGGGAAGTACTGATGTTCATAAAAAAAGGTGTCTCATCAATCAGTAATGGCTGGCCGTTTCAATAGGGATGACACTATAATAAACACATACTTATATAGATGTTATTTTAACTATGATAGTTGGAGTTATTTTCATTCTCCGTGCTATTACTTTGGTTGCGCGTCTGTGTTTCACAGTTATGAAAGTTGATGCCGCCTGTGTGGTTTACGTTTATGTATCGTCGCTACCGGTTGCCCATATGAGCGACGCCTCCTGAAGAGATTAGTCATTTTATATGTTTGGAGGATAGTGCAATGATACAGAGAGAGACTCATTCCAGAGTCTCCTCTGGTTCTTTTACGTGCACGGTGTAAAGTACCGACACGAGACATCGGTTTAACGTCCCATCTGAAAGACTGTTAATGTTATTATGGTCAGACGGGGGATCGAACCTGCAATCCCTGGATTACCAGTGCAGCGTGTTACCACTGGACTACATAGCCGTCTGATGTCGCCTTCTCCTCATACAACAGGTCATATGTGTGCCATGAAGTGTGTACCATAGTAATATGTCGGTTTCGTATGGAGGCGATGACGCGGGAAACGCAAAAATAAGCACCGAATATGAAAAATAAAAATGTCTTCCCTTGACCTAGTACCTCTACGATCCTTCCACAGAAGTCCGCCTCCGTGGTCGAGTGGTTACGGTCGCTGACTTGTATACCACTGTAACCTATCATCACTGATGGTCACGGGTTCGAGCCCCACTCAGGCCGTGTCTCATTTATATGAAAAAGTTGGCCGTTTCTTACGGAGGTTGGTGCACCCAAGTACTGGTTAACCGCTGGAGCCTGCCCAGGAAAGGTGTTGTTAAGTATAAACTGCCCGCCGGCGATATAGCCCGAAATGGTGCTGATGCAGGCGTAAAACCCGAAATATAACATAAATATAACATAACCTTCCACAGAAGCAACACAACTACAAATATATATTTGGTGGTTTAAGCCCCATTGGAGCAATCGGCCGACACCGTTTAATGTACATGAACGAATTCCATTTCGTTACATAAACACAATTATAATGTAAACATATATTGAATATATTAAGTGTAATTTATAAACCAATATACTGCCAATACAAAAATATAAAATACAAAAACAGCACAACTTGTTGCAAGCGATCCCCAAGGCTGAATGGCTATACAATCTTACATGCACGAAACACATCGTGTACACAATCACGCCATCTAGTCGATGACTACACATAAGGCCAAGGGAAAGCAATTTTCATTTAATTCGTTCTTCACGAAAAGTATATATACTGAAAATCCACCAATCATTGAAAGAAAAGCTGATACTATAAATCAAACAAACAGAAAGAAAAAAAAGAAAGAAAAGTTCCCACGCTGTCTTAGCTCTTTCAGCGACGAATAAATTCAGAGCATGTGCAAACAACATAGATCCAGATCAGCCGCGGCGTAACGTCGCGTCTGTTCAGGATCTATGTTGTTTGCTATTCGGACAGGTGCTTCAGCTGCACTGTCTGAAGAGCAATCAGCATATAGCCTGATCAGACGGCATGTTCTGCTCTGTCCGATCGGATTCTCTACTTTTTTTAAAAGTCGCTTTTATGCGACATTGGCGGTGAGAGTTAATCCAGTTCTAGCCACATCCAGTCCCCTGCATGTCTATATGCCTGACCTGGCTATTTACGAATCAGGCTCAGGCCTTGCGGTTATAAAACGTTTCTCCAATCTTAAACTCAGTCCTGAGCTTCTGATTGGTTGAGCCAAAAGCAAATAACCAATCAAATTTCTTGAGCTCGAGTTTGAGATCTGAGAAGAGTTTTATAACCTCGGGCCCAGGTCAATTTGATTTAACGACAAGTTCTGATTTACTTTGATCGTAAAATATAAAATAAATGTCGTTTGAGAATTGTTTTAAAAAACTGCTTTCTTATTAATAATATTCCTGTATTAACAGTTTGTGATGACGCATGCAATGGTTGTACAGGCTTCGGACCGACACGGTGCAAGGAATGCCAACTGGGGTACCGCAATAATACAAGCAGCAGCGTATGTGAGGGTACGATACACTTTTCTAGTGTTTTCAACCGTATACATTTCAATGTGATATCCACCTACACTCGTTATTATGCTATATTTACATCACTGTGTGTGGGGGGGGAGAGAGGAGCACCACCCATGGACCCGCTAGTGTAAGCATTCTATACATGATTATATCTGGACCCTCTAGACATCTATACATATATACGCACATCTGGTTCATTCCGATTCATGAACTAGAATGGCACACTTCCTTTGCCCTGTCTGCAAAGGCGGTGCTAAACGATAACCAGTATATAATATCTGTAGGTACCTGTAGGCGGTAACTTATGAATATTAGTTAATATTAATTGTTTATGCATGTCTGATATATGTTTTTAAACAGTAAATCGCTTACCGAACAATTTTCCCATATGAGCGACGCCTCCTGAAGAGATTAGTCATTTTAGATTGTTGGAGGATAGTACAATGATACAGAGAGATACCCATTCCAGAGTCTCCTCTGGTTCGTTTACGTGCACGGTGTAAAGCACCGACACGAGACCTCGGTTTAACGTCCCATCTGAAAGACTGTTAATTTTATTAAGGTCAGACGGGGGATCGAACCTGCGATCCTTGGATTATCAGTCCAGCGTGTTACCACTGGACTATAGATCAGTCTGTAATTTACATCACTATTGCATTTCCTTTGATTTCGTATGAGAGTTCCATGCAGCTGACATGCGCACTCGACGTTACGAGCATGCGCATTCGCAGTGTTAGGCAGCGTTCCTCGCGAGAAAAAGGTGTGTCTTACAGTTTACGCTGTTCCAATGATGATCTATTTACCTGTTCCGGCGCACGGTAAGTTGTAAATCCGGAATAAAACATTTTAAATGCAATGTGTGCTATATTTACTTTGTGTCATTGAAAAGAATAATTAATGTAAATATAAGTAATGAATCGCGGGTAATGAACTACAGTGGGCGTGTTTAATGTTAGCGATGATAACGGCGTCCTCCACACACTTTAACTCCGTCAAATGTAGTTCATACCCTGATGGAAACTATTAACCCGATTCATTCCTTACATATCCTCATCGCTATTTTCTTGCGGAATTCTCTGGGTATTAGCGAACTACATAATACTTATATATTCTTCTCTCACACATGTCTGTATGTAAATGGTGGTTGTAAATGGTGGTGGTGTTGCTCTACAATACAATATAACAAAATGTAAAAATAACCCAGTGCATGTGATAGATGTCTACTTACTTATTTTAACACATAAAACATATTTTATTTCCCATTATAATACATATTGAGTTATTAATAAAGTTGTAAGAACTTGTTTCGCAATCGAACTAAAATAAATTTGTATAAACTAGAGGGTTTTTTTTAAATACAATATTAACCTGTCTTCTCTTAAAATATCAACAACAATATATTATGTATATGGATGCAAAAATATTAAGGATATATTCCTGTTTATGGAAATGAATGTGCACTGTATGCGCGTGCCAATATAATACATATTGAACAATGCAATGTCACACATAATCAAAATACAAATAAAGGATTAGAATGAAAGACAGAGTCTTATATAATTCTTCTCCTCTGCAAAGAGTGTATGTATTTCGTTTGGCTTTTGCAATTGTGTTATAGAGTTAGGAACGTTGAAACATGAATACATGCGAAAATAACTACATGTTAAATATTAATAAAGAATATCATAATATAATGGATTGTGAGTGAGTGAGTGAGTGAGTGAGTGAGTGAGTGAGTGAGTGAGTGAGTGAGAGGGTGAGTGAGTGAGAGGGTGAGTGAGTGAGTGAGTGAGTGAGTTAGTGAGTGAGTGAGAGGGTGAGTGAGTGTGAGTGAGTGAGTGAGAGTGAGGAGTGAGGGTGAGTGAAGTGGTGAGTGAGTGAGTGAGTGAGTGAGTGAGTGAGTGAGTGAGTGAGTGAGTGAGTGAGTGAGTGAGTGAGTGAGTGAGTGAGTGAGTGAGTGAGTGAGTGAGTGAGTGAGTGAGTGAGTGAGTGAGTGAGTGAGTGAGTGAGTGAGTGAGTGAGTGAGTGAGTGAGTGAGTGAGTGAGTGAGTGAGTGAGTGAGTGAGTGAGTGAGTGAGTGAGTGAGTGAGTGAGTGAGTGAGTGAGTGAGTGAGTGAGTGAGTGAGTGAGTGAGTGAGTTGAGCGTGAGAAAAAAGAAGGAATATGAGAAGAAGATGATAAGAAGATAAGAGAGGAGAGAATGTATGTCTCATGTCACAACAATCATTATTAATACTATTATTCAAATCTCTTGCTATCAGATATGTAGGTATGAACATGTGTGAATATGTGTTTTCATGGTCGGATAACATATTTGCAGTCTGTCGTGTCGTAATCTAAATACATGTATACATTTAACCTGACTAACCCTTTCTGTGTAGTTTGCCCTGCAGCTACGTTCGGCCTCAACTGTCAGGGTACGTGTCGTTGTTTGTACGGACACACCGACTGCCCCCCAATGACGGGTAACTGTAACAGTATGCAGTGTGCTCAAGGCTGGAAGGGAGTGCCCCAATGCCAGACACGTTAGTTCTGTTCTTGTTTTGTCTCATTAACTTGCTGCTTTTAATGCTTTTGTAATACATGTAAACACATACATAAATTAGTTTGTAATACATAAACACGCATGTTGATGCATGTACATTGAGAGACATCGGTGAGTTACTGCCCCTGAATACTCCCTACAAGTAGATAGGTCATATTAGGTATTTTCCTCTGTTTTGATCGTTGTTTCCTTTGCACAATATGCTAAATTTTAATCCACTTTCTCATCTTAAAATTATTAAATGATAAATGACTATATCCCGATATATTTCAAACAGTACGTGCAATGTGTACATGTTTGTTAAAAAACCATTCATCAATTAATTTTAAGTATTAACATACCGCAACATCTTGTTAGGGAACAACAGTAAAACAAAGGAGTCCAACTAAAATGACCTATTTACATTTCGGGATAAATCGGACTTTATCTACCAAGGGAGGTAATAGAATAACCACCGATGTCTCTCATTATATACTATCTACTCTTCACATTTCTGTTCATAGTCATACTTTCCAAACATCATGCTATCGTATAATTGTATTTGTAACAAACCAAGTGTTACTCAAGATTTGCAGGAAATCCATAGTTTATATTTGGACAAAAAACATAACATCTTATTTTCACTGGAATTCGTATCTACCTGTATCACATAACTGCGCTTGCATTTAGTGTCATGCAACCCATTACATACTTTTTTATATCAACACACGCACGTGTAATGACACCTGGAACGATTCTGATTGGTCGCGGCATGACAGCTTGCTTTTGACACATATGCATTTGAAAATCAATAAAATGTTAAATATGCACTAGATGAAACAGTATAGTGAAAATATGTGTCTATATTATTTAAATCTGTCCGCTTATTTATCCAAGGATTTGTACGATATGTCTTAACCCTTTCCTTCATAGAGATTTAGGTTAATATACTTTTATATATCAATACAAACGACATCCAGTTAGCTACCATGCAGTGGATAAGTAGTCGCCATATCTATCCCACCTCCATAGCTATTACTGAGACTACATGATATTTAGGTTAATATACTATTATATATCCATACAAACGACATCCAGTTAGCTATCATGCAGTGGATAAGTAGTCGCTATATCTATCCCACCTCCATAGATATTACTGGGACTACATAGAGAGTTAGGTTAATATACTATTATATCTCCATACAAACAACAGCCATTTAGCTATCATGCAGTCGCTATATATATCCCACCTCCGTAGGTATTACTGGGACTACATGAGATTCTGGCCTTTATTATGAACATTGGTTTGGCTACTACAATGTCAATATATGTCGTATTGGTAATGGCGTCAAGAGGTGCTTCTATGAGGGAAAGGGTTAAGTACATGTAGTTAGGGTCATGGTTTTTACAAGGTTCTGTTTTCTTGCTACTATTGTATTCTTGAATAAATACTTTTTAAACTGAAAACTAACTTTAAGTACTATATCAATATATTGACATTGATTATTGCTTTATTAGCTCTTATATAATTATATAAATATAACCCAAACCGTTTTCTATGCATATTTTGTTTGGAATAATGCTTAAAGCGACATTACATCGCAGAAAGCAAATAAAATGCATGTGTTCACGTATAAATGCGTTGCTACTACAAATTCTTCCCAATACTTTCGAACACTATCATTGAATCAATAAACAGCGTTTTTGTGGTCTACAAACATTCAAAATTGAGAGTAGAATTTCATATAACGATAACTCTGTACAATGTATCGTGTTATCCAGGATACATGCTTTGTATTACGCATGGATGTCGACTCTATTTACATTATTTTATTATGTAAACAAACCGCGTATACGACGTTTGTTAATTAGTTGAAATACTCAGTTTTGGGGCAAATATTGGGGGGGGGGGGGTGATATACCATATAATAGGAAATTACATTCTGCAGAAATTTGCATTTTCATTGATGTAGTGTCGCTTTAAAGGAAAAGCTGCGGTAAACTAAACAAAAACCACTAAACATTACGACAAAACGCACTTATGTAAATTTCAAAATTATTTGACGACATTTTAAGCTTTAGAGTGCGTTGTTTTCAATGTTAACATGACTATTGTAGAGGATTTTCCTTTAACCTAAATGAATTCCTTTTCCGTTTAGCATGTAGCAACAACACGTTTGGATCTGGTTGCTATGATCAGTGCCACTGTCCTCCTGGAGACAACTGTTCCCCAATCAACGGCCTCTGTGATAGTAATCAATGTGCAGTCGGCTGGACAAGCGCCGGATGTCAAAACGGTTTGAGCATATTTGTTTTTAGTTTTTAGTCGTTGTCCTATATTTAGAAATCTTCTAACTAGTTGGAACTAGTTCGGGAAGGGTCGTAATTAATGTTGTCCGACCCGTTTTCCTTTCTTTAATTCGTTGTGTTTTGTATTCACATATATATGTAAAACGAATCGAGCAATAACATATGATTAATCTGAACTAGTTGGACAGCTCTGTTGTTGCAGTCATAGTGTGTCATAGTGTGTCATTGTTTGGCATTGTGATATAAGTGTTATACAATACTTTGTGTTAAAGAATTGTAGAAAACTGAGATTCACTGCCGCTCACCGCTCTACGTTCGAATTCCACTGGGGTTAACTAATTATTTTATTATGAAAGCTATCTCCAGCTGACTTGTGGAAGATCGGTGGTTCTACCGGGTATGCGTCCGTGCTGCAATACTGCTCAGGGGGCCCCGCGTTCTTCCTCCACCAATAATAACTGGTGAGTCATTGACTTAAGTTGTTCGAGCGACATTAAACCCCCAAAACAAACAAACCACTGATATTAATCCATGGATCGCAGGTTCGATCCCCCGTCTGACCCTAATAAAATTAACAGTATTTCAGTTGGGACTTTAAACCGAGGTCTTGTGTCGGTGCTTTACACCGTGCACGTAAAAGAACCAGAGGAGACTCTGGAATGGGTCTCTGTCTGTATCATTGCACTATCCTCCAAAAGTCTAAAATGACTAATCTCTTCAGGAGGCGTCGCTCATATGGGCAACTGGTAGCGACGATAAATAAACGTAAAACACACACACTATTAAGGTGATGTGGGAGTCCATGGTTATGGGGTTTCGTTTTATCGTGGGTATCTACAGTTGCTTTCCGTTAGTCTCATTGTCTGGTAGGGAGACGGTGCGATTTTAATCGCGGACGTGTTTATTATTTGTAGTATATCAACATTGCACCACTATGGTGAAATGATCAGTGTTACGCGTGTGCCCTTAGGCAAGGCATTGGAATTCAACATTGCCTCTTCTCTCTCCCTCGTGGCGATGGATTCCATCAGGTATGAGGTCTCGGGAGTGATTAATGTAAGTTGTATAAACTTGTTTCGCCATCGAGCTAAACTATCTTGTAGCTTGAACATTGTTAGGGTAGTCATTTTTTGTAGGTCCCGTTTTATAAAACCCGAATGTGACTGTGATGTACGTTTAAAGCGTATCTTATTTTACAGAATTACCCCAACTAAGTAGTCCACCTACCGTTGAGAACTTGACGTGCGCAAACGCTACTGTCGTATGGCTAGGTTGGCAGAAAGGCACGGACCGTGGTGCCCAGGATGTACCAATAGCGCAATATGAGTAAGTCAACGTGTTTTCCTCTGTTTTTATCGTTGTTTCCTTTGCACATGCTAGCAAAATTATTTCACTTTGGCTTATTATTAAATTCCTATATCTCGACCGATCACCTATAGTATATGCCATGCGTACTTATTTGTAAACACTGTTATCAGTTAATTAACCCTTTCCTTCATAGAGATTTAGGTTACTATACTATTATATCTCCATACAAAGGACAGCCATTTAGCCATGAGGCAGTGGATAAGTAGTCACCATATCTATCTCACCTCCATAGATATTACCGCGACTACATAGAGATTTAGGTTAATATATTATTATATCTCCATACAAACGACAGCCATTTAGCTATCATATAGTGGATAAGTAGTCGCCATATATATCCCACCTCCATAGATATTACTGGAACTACATAAGATTCTGGCCTTTATTATGAACATTGGTTTGGCTACTACATTGACAATGTATGTCGTACTGGTAATGGCGTCAAGAGGTGCTTCTATGAGGGAAAGGGTTAATGTATGTTGTATTGGTAATGGCGTCAAGAGGTGCTTCTATGAGGGAAATGGTTAATGTATGTTGTATTGGTAATGGCATCAAGAGGTGCTTCTATGAAGGAAAGGTTTAATGTATATCATATTGGTAATGGCGTCAAGAGGGTCTTCTGTGAAGGAAAGGGTTAATGTATGTCGTATTGGTAATGGCGTCAAGAGGTGCTTCTATGAGGGAAAGGGTAGTTGTGAAAATTGGTTTGGCTACTACATTGTCAATGTATGTTGTATTGGTAATGGCGTAAAGAGGTGCTTCTATGGGGGAAAGGGTAGTTGTGAACAGTGGTTTGGCTACTACATTGTCAATGTATGTTGTATTGGTAATGGCGTCAAGAGGTGATTCTATGAAGGAATGGGTTTATGAACATTGGTTTTGTTACTACATTGTCAATGTATGTCGTATTGGTAATGGCGTCAAGAGATGCTTCTATGAAGGAAAGGGTTTATGAACATTGGCTTGGCTACTACATTGTCAATGTATGTCGTATTGGTAATGTCGTCAAGGGGTGCTTGTATGAAGGAAAAGGTTAACACGATGTTGATAAAATCACAATTACTTATTTCCAATAAATATTTCAGTTAAAATGGTGTACACTCTCATTAGCAAACATACATGAATTCCGATTGGTCGATCTAAAATTAGTTAGTTGAATCCCGATTGATCGACCTACAATGAGTTAATGAGAAACATTAGTCAGTTACTGCCCCTGAATACTCCTAATAGTATACTGGTCATCTTAATTGGTTTCCTCTGTTTTTATCGTTGTTTCCTTTGCACCACATGTTTTCCATTCTCATCCGTATTCTCGTCTTATAATTATAAAATTATTAAATCTAGACATATATCCTTTAGCATGTCCAATGGATACCTTATTGTAAAAATTGGTTCAATTAATTAACACGATTTTGATAAAATTACATGCATCCTAACGCAACATCTGTTTAAACAACATATAAATCCTAAAATACATGTACCATACACTGCTGCTAGGCAATCGATTCTTTCTTACATTACTTCAAAATGGCAAACCACTTGGAATAACATACAATTCAATAAACTACAACCAATTAAGCCAAACATTGGCAAATCATCTTTTATTTATCACTCCAACCGTAGAGAGGAAACAGTAATGTCACGGTTGAGACTTGGACATACCCGTTTTACACACTCATTTTTATTGAAAAGAGAGGATCCACCATGGTGTATACCATGCCATTCCTCTATAAATGTTGAACACATCTTAATTCACTGTGTAGATTTAGCACTCATTCGTCAACAATATTATACAGTTGTGACAATGAAGGAGCTTTTCGACACTGTCGATTTTAAATACATTATTGCATTTTTAAAAGAATCACATATTTTCCATAAATTGTAAGTTTTACAATTGACGTTTTATTATCATTTTTACTGCTTGATAAATGTTGTTGCAATTGACCTTTCGTCATTGCAATTTTAATGCATACAGAATGTTATCTACATAGTAGTTTTAGTTGTAGATATCTTGTATACAATGTACTTAACCCGGCGCGATATAGCCTGAACTGTGCTGATGCGCCGCTAAACCAAATACTCACTCACTCACTTAAACGACAACAGTAAAACAAAGGATTCCAACTAAAAGGACAATATACATTTAGAGATAAATCTTTATCCATCAAGGGAGGTAATAGAAAACATGTCTCTCATTGAATCCCGATTAATACAATTCACAATTACTGTTTAATCATATTTTGTGTATGTGTTTTTCGTTTATTTATCGTTTGCCCATATGAGCGACGCCTCCTGAAGAGATTAGTCATTTTAGATTTTTGGAGGATAGTGCAATGATACAGACAGATACCCATTCCAGAATCTCCTTTTTTACGTGCACGGTGTAAAGCACCGACACGAAACCTCGGTTTAACGTCCCATCTGAAAGACTGTTAATTTTATTTGGGTCAGACGGTGGATCGTACCTACGATCCCTGGGTTACCAATCCAGTGTGTTACCACTGGACTATAGATCAGTCTGTAATCATATTTTATTACTCGATTCGTTTTACATATACATGTGATTACAAAACATGACACATTAAATAAAAGCAAACGGATCGGGCTACAGGTTCTAGCAACATTAGTTACGGCCCTTCCCGAAATTACAATTACTTAAAGCGACACTATATCAGTGGAAATGCAATAATAATAACTAATCTCTTCAGGAGGCGTCGCTCATCATGGGCAACCGGTAGCGACGATAAATAAACGTAAAAACACACAGGAAATGCAAATTTGGACATAATGTATTAAGTGCACACTTTCTTTTTCGTGTGAGTATATATATATCTTGAATTGATTTGCAGGTTGTTCTTGACCTATGCTCTCAATAGTGGCACGACGCCTAATTGGACCCATGTGGAGAATATACCACAGAATGAAAGCATGCACGAATATCGCGTGTTTCTACAGAACCTCGAACCGGACGTGTATTATAGATTCCGCGTGGATGTTAGGCAACGAGATGATGACAAACTGGCGAAGGACATAATGGCGGGAAAAGAATCAGACGAAATATATATTCCATGTACTGGTATGTTACATATCAGTATCAACACCAATACCGTAGCCAGAGGCACATTTCAACCGAGGCAATCTAGGGGGTCCGGGGGCATGTTCCCCCTTAAAATTGTTGGGGTATAGAAGCGATGTCCTGCGTTTTCTGATTTAATGAGTTTAGACGTATAATTATGTACTGACCTTTCAGCTCTCTAGCCGTCAACATTTTATACAGCAAAGGGATATTGTTTGGCATTTTATTTATTTAATTTTTCATTCCTTTTTGTTTGCTTTGGAAATTTTAACTGCGGCAGCTGCCTCGGTGTGCTTCAGTGTGCTACGGGGCTGGATACCGAGACAACATGATTGGCTTAATTGAAAAGTTGCTAAGACTAATATATAAGATACATTAAGTCACACTTTATGGTAATCGGGAACTAGCTGTATGTTTTATCAACGTTTGAATAGAGCTTCCGTGGTGTGTGCCATGGACCCTTCCGTGGTGTGTGCCATGGAGCCTTCCGTGGTGTGTTCCATGGATCCTTCCGTGGTGTGTGCCATGGATCCTTCCGTGGTGTGTGCCATGGATCCTTCCGTGGTGTGTGCCATGGATCCTTCCGTGGTGTGTGCCATGGATCCAGGATCCTTCCGTGGTGTGTGCCATGGATCCTTCCGTGGTGTGTGCCATGGATCCTTCCGTGGTGTGTGCCATGGATCCTTCCGTGGTGTAATATATATGTTGTCAGTCTTGTAATCGAGAAGATGTGAGTTCGAACATCGACATAACCACAGTTGTGGTTTCCTTAGGCAAGACACTTACATCCACGTTGCCTCTTCTTTCTCCCTCATTGCGATGGATTCCATCAGGAATGAGGCCTCTTCTCTCTCACTCATGGCGATGGATTCCATCAGGAATGAGGCCTCTTCTCTCTCACTCATGGCGATGGATTCCATCAGTAATGAGGCCTCTTCTCTCTCACTCATGGCGATGGATTCCATCAGGAATGAGGCCTCTTCTCTCTCCCTCATTGCGATGGATTCCATCAGGAATGAGGCCTCTTCTTTCTCCCTCATGGTGATGGATTCCATCAGGAATGAGGCCTCTTCTCTCTCACTCATGGCGATGGATTCCATCAGGAATGAGGCCTCTTCTCTCTCACTCATGGCGATGGATTCCATCAGGAATGAGGCCTCTTCTCTCTCACTCATGGCGATGGATTCCATCAGGAATGTGCGGGTCTCGAGAGCAACTAATCTAATGTTGTAAAAACTTGCTTCCCAATCTAGCTAAGATAACTTCCCAATATAGCTAAGATAACTTCCCAATATAGCTAAGATAACTTCCCAATATAGCTAAGATAACTTCCCAATCTAGCTAAGATAACTTCCCAATCTAGCTAAGATAACTTCCCAATCTAGCTAAGATAACTTCCCAATCTAGCTAAGATAACTTCCCAATCTAGCTAAGATAACTTCCCAATCTAGCTAAGATAACTTCCCAATATAGCTAAGATAACTTCCCAATCTAGCTAAGATAACTTCCCATCAGGAATGAGGTCTCGAGAGTGATTAATATAATGTGTAAGAACTTTGTTTCGCAATCGAGCTAAAATAAATTGGAATAGACTGAAAGTACAATAAATCAAAAATAACGTTTCGTCTGTGGAGTGTGTCACTTAGTTACATGTACAACAACTTCGAAGCATACAGTGTTTTTGTTTAATAATTTATCGCAATGCTGCCGCGCAGTAAATGGGCTGCCGCGCAGTAAATGGTAAACCGGTGGCTCATTTGCTACATCAAATATTCATAAACTGGGTATAGTTATTAGTATAACTGTTTTAATGAATACGTTTATTCAATTAAAAATGACTGAACATCAATAATTAATCGATCTCTACGCGCTGTTTCTTTCTGTGACATTTAATACATTGTGTTTAAACTTTATTTATTTTACAACGATTGCGAAGCAAGTTCTAACAACTTATGTTAATCGCTCTCGTTGGCGCGGATGAAAGCGGATATGTGGTCATTCGTGTGGGAGGAAACCGAAGTACCCGGAGAAAACCCACCTGTCCGATCTGGCGACCACCGTACCATCTCACATACTTAATACATGTGAAGCGAGAGGGGGTATAGTGATTTATTACATTGGGGGAAGGGGTAAATAATAATAACAATAATAATAAAGACTTTATTTTACGAGAGAAACTCATTTAACAAAAGTTAATCTACCATGAGGCCCTCAACATATACACAAATCAAATGATAGGACGGACTATAAGTGAGAACTACACATTGGAAATATATAGTAATGTTAAAGCTGAAAAGTAGAGAAACTATAATTATATAATATGTTATGGAATATGATGATATATGGAATTGTCTAGTAGAGTAGAAAAGGGGGAATGAGACAATTAATGACAATGCATCTATATAACAATGTGCATATATGACTTATAGGGTAACTTTAATATGCAGTCAAACCTGTGTTAGTGGTCACCTCTATTAAGCAACCAACCTGTACTAAGCAGCCAGTTTTAAGATTCCCAATCTGTTGTTTTGCTATACATTTGACATCCATTAGGCAGCCACCTGTGCTAAGCAGCCAATTGCTGTGATTCCCATGGCTGGCTGCGTAATACAGGTTTGACTGTAGTATGAATTCAGCTTAAAGACAGCCATTCACAGAATCTAGTAACTACTGCAATGGTAATGCTCAAGTGTGCTACAGTCTATGTACACTATCATGAAAGAGATGTATACATACATGTATATGTGTGCCGGTGTTTGCACTGTCTGAAGGAGTATAACGTTCCCACCGACAAACGATTAAACCGAGCAATTGAGTCACACGTACAGACCTACAGACGGATCTGTAGTCCAGTGGTAACACGCTGGACTGGTAATCCAGGGATCGCAGGTTCGATCCCCCGTCTGACCGTAATAAAATTAACAGTCTTTCAAATGGGACTTTAAACTGGGGTCTCGTGTCGGTGCTTTACACCGTGCACGTAAAATAACCAGAGGGGACTCTGGAATGGGTATAATAGTATGTCTTATCATTGCACTATCCTCCAAAAATCTAAAATGACTAATCTCTTCAGAAGGCGTCGCTCATATGGGCAACCGGTAGCGACGATAATTAAATATACCCCCACCCCACGTACAGACCTATATTCATATATCCACGGAATCTAAATGTTCTACATATAGGCTCTGATGATAACGGGGCGTCATTTTAAACATGTTTGGATATGGTCGAAATAATTTGTATGTATAATGTCAAGACTATGGTGTATCATAACGTTCTTTTAAAAGAAGTTGTGGTTTTGAACCCGAAACCATTTGTCCAGACCCCAAGGCGTATGTGTTCATGGCAGTACGATTGAGTCATGATCAAACTAAACCGAGAGTGGAAATCGTGATAGCTCAGTGGTAGCGCGTTCGCTTCACGTGCGAAAGGTCCGGAGTTCGAGCCCCGCTGGAGCCGTTACGATTGTGTCCTTAGGCAAGGCATTTAAATTCCACATGCCTCGTGGCGATGGATTCCATCAGGAATGAGGTCTCGAGGGTGAAATAAGTTATAAGAACTTGTTTCGCAATCGAGCTAAAATAAATTTGTATAAACTGAACCGAGGAAATGTGGAACCGAATAACTAAATGTGAATTTTTGTCTTCAGGTACAACGACTACAACAACAACAACTACCGCAAAACCGACAACTACACGACCACCAGGTATGTAAGCTCAAATAGTATATGCTATAGTGCTGGACACCGTGGTCCAGTGGTAGAGCGTCGGATTTGGAATCGAACGGTCCCGGGTTCGATACTCGGTCAGGCCACGTATATAGTGTCATTGAGCAAGGCACCTCACACACGTTGCTTAGTACTGGTTAATCGCTTAGGTCGGCTACGCCTGCCCAGGAAAACATGTGTACGTCCCCGCGAGGGGTTTGACATTAAAGGAACATACATACATACACCGTGCACGTAAAAGAACTAGAGGGGACTCTGGAATGGGTCTCTGTCTGTATTATTGCACTATCCTCCAAATATCTAAAATGACTATTCTCTTCAGGAGGTGTTGCTCATATGGGCAACCGGTAGCGACGATAAATAAACGTAAAACACACACACGATAGTGTTAATGGCAAACGATTAATAAGTTTAGAACACTCATGAATTCAACACCAAAAAGCAAACATGTCAATTTAGCTAAATATTACAAGTAAAAGAAATGATATTAATTAAATAAATGAATGTTACTACATGTATAATAATGATTTGTGAGACACTGAATACCAATTATATTGTTAAACAACACTACATTTCGTAAATGTTAATGCTATGCTTACTCAAACCTTATATATATCATGCTTTTCTGTAAACTGTGTATGTAACCACCAATCATGTTTCTTGGCGATGGACATGTACATGTTTATGCCAAAAAATCGTTTGGCTGACTGAGTGACTGTTATATACCCTGAAGGTGCCATATATAGCTTACATAACTTTATTTTAGCGAGAGAAAATGCAATGTTGATTAAAGTGTTATATATCCTGAAGGTACCATTGGCTTATAGAACTTTATTTTAGCTCGATTGCGAAACGTTTTTATATTTGATTAAATCGCTCTCGAGACCTGATTCCTGGGTGAATCCCCATCGCCATGGGGTAGAGAGAAGATGCAATGTGGATTTAAGTGTCTTCTGTCGGGACTGCATGTTTCTGATGGGATACGAATTCACAACGTCTTGGTTACTTACATGGACGCTCCACGAGGTGTGGTTGGATTCATTGTGGAATGTGTTTCCTGTGATTGGATTCATTGTGGAATGTGTTCCCTGTGATTGGATTCATTGTGGAATGTGTTCCCCCTCCGAGCAGTATTTCAGACATGTACATGGACGCTCCACGAGGTGTCATTGGATTCATTGTGGAATGTGTTCCCTGTGATTGGATTCATTGTGGAATGTGTTCCCCCTCCGAGCAGTATTTCAGATACAGAGGCCCTGATAGAACCAATGACCTCCCACAAGCAACCCGGATAGCTTCCACACTTGCAATAATTCGATACACCCAGTGGAATTCAACTCGACAGCTGTGAGGGGCCAGTGTTTTGAAGTAAATGGCCGCAAGCACTCCTCCGTGGAGACCCGAAAGCTTTATTTATTTTACAACGATTGCGAAGCAAGTTCTAACAACTTAATATTAATCACTCTCGTTGGCGCGGATGAAAGCTTATATGTGGTCATTCGTGTGGGAGGAAACCGGAGTACCTGGAGAAAACCCATATGTCTGAGCTGGCGACCACCGTACCATCTCACATACTTCGCGGTCCGAGAATCGAACCCGGATTGCATTGGTGATAAACGAGCGCGCTTACCACTACGCTAATTGCACAGCCCACTGATATTCTAAAAGCAAATTAATTGAAAAGTCGTACAGTATAAAGACATACTGGTACTCGAAAAGTGTTTCCTTCTGTCGGAAATAATGTGCTAAAATAATTTACATAGTAATTTCTGTTTCCACGTTTCAGGTCCATACCTTCTAAACAACAGTAAGTTCGTTGTGACAGTCTTCCAAGATGATCCGTCGAGTGTGCAAGTTGACTGGGCCGTCCTAGATGACGTTGCAAATTTCACCATCAACGTGACCTTGACCTATGCTCTGGTAGCGGTGCTAGATGTCGACTGCCCCACTGTAGATAATCCTACTGTGACAGACATGTAAGTGAAACTTATCATGTCTGTGTTCGTTTATCCCCGTTTTTTTTGTTGCTATTCTGATATAAATAGGTATATGATCACAGGCACAAAACACACATTTTTTTGCCCTATGGTCATATAGTAAGCTTGATTTGATAATATGTTATTGATCTATATACATGTATATAACAATCACACTCGTTGCACATGTCACAGGTTGTACTATAGGAGTAAAGTCGTGTTTTACCGTGAACGGCCTAGCTTAATGTATAAAACTACTTAAACATCGCGCATGCGTTTACCGCCTTTTAAATTCGTGTATCTTCGTTCTTTATGTCGTATGCAACGGAATTGAATCGGGGATATTCGACATAACGATTGGACACAGTACAAACATAGACTGATAAGTGTTCACAAGACAAAACACGTGCACGGCAAATTGCCCCGGGAAACATCTCTAATTTCCGTCTCCGACGTAGTGTCGAAGTTTAAGTAGTTTTATACATTAAGCTAGGCCGTTCACGGTAAAACACGATTCATTGTGTGTGTTTTTTACGTTTATTTATCGTCGCTACCGGTTGCCCATATGAGCGACGCCTCCTGAAGAGATTAGTAATTTTAGATTTTGGAGGGTAGTGCATGATACAGACAGAGACCCATTCCAGAGTCTCCTCTGGTTCTTTTACGTGCACGGTGTAAAGCACCGACACGAGACCTTGGTTTAAAGTCCCATCTGAAAGACTGTTAATTTTATTAGGGTCAGACGGGGGATCGAACCTGCGATCCCTGGATTACCAGTCCAGCGTGTTACCACTGGACTACAGATCCGTCTGTCACGATTCATTGTACTCCTATAGTACAACCTGTGACATACAAATAGAAATTTAGCAAATGGGTTGGGCCACAAGTTCTAACAACATTAGTGATTGGCCCTCCTCCCCAAATGGGTTGGGCCACAAGTTCTAACAACATTAGTGATTGGCCCTCCTCCCCAAATGGGTTGGGCAACAAGTTCTAACAACATTAGTGATTGGCCCTCCTCCCCAAATGGGATGGGCCACAAGTTCTAACAACATTAGTGATTGGCCCTCCTCCCCAAATGGGTTGGGCCACAAGTTCTAACAATATTAGTGATTGGCCCTCCCTCTCCATAACATTTAGCCGGTCGATCTCCTCACGACGTGCACGTCGTGACCGGTGCACATCCCGCAGCAGCAGCGTAGGATACTGGGATCTTCTGGTCGTCGATCTTGCGAAGGGGGAATCTCTCCAAGTATGTGGATCCACGGCTACAGCACATCAGGACAGATCCACCAGCTCTTCTAGATAGTGGACACTCTAGATAGTGATATTGAAGCACTATATCTTCGCCGGCTTTTTTCGACACTTTCTCTTCCTTCTTCTTCTTCTCCGGCGGATAGACGAGACGGCGGACCTGAGGGAGCGGCAACGGTCGTGGATCCACGCTCCCCCGAGCTACACCGGAGTATAGTAGACTCGTTTGCGACAATCGACGACCAGATGTCTAACTGTCATATCCGTATTAATGCTGCTGCGGGGTGACCAACAGTGAGGAGGGTGGCCCTACAAAGGACCACGTACAGACCAGGCCTTGTCAACCTGGCCGGCACAGAAAGAAGTAACCACCTGATGACGTCTTCATAAGCCACACAGAATACAGAACCTGCAGAGAATACCGAACTAATCAACGTAGAAGAACAGGAATAATCATCATAGAAGCATAGGAATAATCATCACAGAACACGTATAATCATCATCGAATAACCACCACAGAAGAATCACCTTAGGACAAGAAGAATCACCTTAGACAAGAAGAATCACCTTAGGACATAACCATCTTAGAAAATACAGTCGCCCAAATGCATTTATGCGGTGGCGACTATAAACAAAATTACATCGTTCGTTCGTTCCATAACATAAATTAAGAACAACAGAATGTAAGTGGCGTAGTTACTGCTGAAAAACATGTACGTAATGCATTTTACAAGATTTAATATAGTTAGTCTGTGAATTTTCAAAGAAATCCACTGTCCGGTTTCGTATAGTAAGTAATGGATATATTATGTTATATTTCGGGTTTTACGCCTGCATCAGCACCATTTCGGGCTATATCGCCGGCGGGCAGTTTACTTAACAACACCTTAACCTGAAGAACGAATTAAATGAAAATTGCTTTCCCTTGGCCTTATGTGTAGTCATCGACTAGATGGCGTGATTGTGTACACGATGTGTTTCGTGCATGTACGATTGTATAGCCATTCAGCCTTGGGGATCGCTTGCAACAAGTTGTGCTTTTTTTGTATTTTATATTTTTGTATTGGCAGTATATTGGTTTATAAATTACACTTAATATATTCAATATATGTTTACATTATAATTGTGTTTATGTAACGAAATGGAATTCGTTCATGTACATTAAACGGTGTCATCCGATTGCTCCCAGAGCATTAAACCAACAAATATATATTTGTAGTTGTGTTGTTTCTGTGGAATGTTATGTTATATTTCGGGTTTTACGCCTGCATCAGCACCATTTCGGGCTATATCGCCGGGGGACAGTTTACCTAACAATACATTTCCTGGGCAGACTCCAGCGGTTAACCAGTACTTGGGTGCACCAACCTCCGTAAGAAACTGCCAACTTGTTCATATAAATGAGATACGGCCTGAGCGGGGCTCGAACCCGTGACCATCAGTGATGATAGGTTACAGTGGTATACAAGTCAGCGACCTTAACCACTCGACCACGGAGGCGGACTCGACGACAAATATACATAAAACACACACTCAAAATGGCTAGCTACCTCCCTGGTATATGTGTCCCGGGTTCGATACTCGGTCAGGCCACGTATGTAGTGTCATTGAGCAAGGCACCTCACACACATTGCTTAGTACTGGTTAACCACTTAGGTCGGATAAGCATGCCCAGGAAAACATGTCTACTTCTCCGCAAGGGGTTTAACATTAATGGAAAATACAAAATACAAATATATATTCCACTAATATGTATACATCTTAATGGCTGCAGCAACAAAGCGGTTCCATAGATACTATGAAAATGAAGTTACTGTGGGTAACTGTGTAAGTACGTGGCGTCCGTGGTCCAGTGGTAGAGCGTCGGATTTGGAATCAAACGGTCCCGGGTTCGATACTCGGTCAGGCCACGTATGTAGTGTCATTGAGCAAGGCACCTCACACACATTGCTTAGTACTGGTTAACCACTTAGGTCGGCTAAGCCTGCCCAGGAATACATGTCTAGGTCCCCGTAAGGGGTTTGACATTAATGGAACATACATACATACAAGTACTTGGGTAACTGTGCAATAACTCGGGTCACCGTGTAAATACTTGTGTTACTGTACGTTGTACTTTATTGGCTGTAAACACTATTAAGCCCACAAACAATACATCATCAGTGTAACTAGTGCCTGTATCAGATGTTGCTCCGCCGGTTAATGAAAGTATATACCTGTATCGATCAGTTATTCTGTAAACAATCATTTCTATTCCAGAAATGTATCAGATTCAGGAAGCTATAATATAACTAATCTGTTACCATGGCGACAGTACCTGATCAATATAACAGCCGTTAGTGACGAACACAACCTCACAGACACTCTCCATAGATTCGTTGAAACACCTGACGACAGTACGTATTTTAACTTCACAATTAATTATACTACCCACCTTAGCACCTACTGTAATTATCCGATTACATGGCAGAACGTGTAAATTAACACCTGTCATAGTTGCGATCACAACGTGGTTTATTCACACATCCCGCGGCGATTTATTTTGTATTGGAAGGTTTCAAAAGAAAACAACGTATCTGATTTTATGACAGTTTATTTCATTTTTGTAAATATTATATTTTTTCCCAATATTCGAATTTTAAGCCTTGCTTACAGTGCAAGTCAAGTCCAAATTTAGGGTATCGATAGTGCATATAATTGAGCTTATTATGACAGGTCTCGACTCTTGGCAAAGCTTTCAAACTATGTGCATCGGTTTCAAAATGTAGATTTTATTTTAGATTGTATTCTTTATTTACGTCTCATCAATGTACAATAAACAACATTCAATATAATAAAAACATATCGATGTACATTGCCACTCAATAATGAATTATAAGAGACATGTATGATCGATTAATCGGAATAATCGGACTGGTAAACCGATTAGATAATTGGGCAATTGATATTATTATTATTATTATATTTCGGGTTTTACGCCTGCATCAGCACCATTTTGGGCTATATCGCCGGCGGGCAGTTTACCTAACAACACCTTTCCTGGGCAGGCTCCAGCGGTTAACCAGTACTGCACCAACCTCCGTAAGAAACTGCCAATTTTTTCATATAAATGAGACACGGTCTGAGCGGGGCTCGAACCCATGACCATCAGTGATGATAGGTTACAGTGGTATACAAGTCAGCGACCTTAACCACTCGACCACAGGGCGGACAATATAATTATAAATCAAAATCAATCCATCTAATTTGTGAGTTTAACAATCTATTTAGTACTAATAAATTACTTACAAGTTACTAGCTTCGACAAATTAGTTACAAAAGTTATTACATCTGAGTACTAGACATTAAGTTAGTAGACTTCCACCCGATATAAAATTAGGTTTTATGTTAATAAGGGGCAAAACGCTTAATGACATAAAGTGAAAAGTCTAGTACTATGTGTTAGTTAGAATATTTGATGCAAACGTGCAATACTAATACAATACAGTCAATAGTAAATTGTGGTTTTATTTTACCTATGAACAAACATAAAAGTAAGAGACAAAAAAAAGACTTGTCAATTATAATCGATTACACATTTTCAAAATCGATTATCGCCGATGTCAATGCCTGGCGAACGATTGTCGGCGACTTAGCGATAATCGGTTTATCACTATTTCTAACTGACTCTATGAAGATTCAATCTCGTATATTACTATATAATAGCTATATAATTTCAATGTGCAGTTTTCACTTATAGTCAGGCGCGTAGCCACACTGAGGCACATCGAAGCAGCTGCCTCGGTTAACATTTCCAAAGCCAAACAAATAAATGAAAAATTAAATAAATAAAATGCAAAAAATATCCATTTGCTGTATAAAATGTTGACTGCTAGAGAGCTGAAAGGACAGTACATAATTATACGTCTAAACTCATTAAATCAGAAAACGCAGGAAATCGCTTCTATACCCCAACACTTTTATGGGGGAACATGCCCCCGGACCCCCTAGATTGTCTCGATTGAAATGCCTCTGGCTAAGGTACTGCTAGTATATGTGCTTGAGCAGTAACGTATTAATAATCACAATGAATACTTAGAGAGTAGGGTAATTATGCTATTCATCGGGTTATGGACGACGACCACGTGGTCTTAATCAGCCAATCAGAACAGTGACATTGCAACAAATTGTAATTATTTTGGAGAGCTGCTTTAAACTGATAGCCGGAGACTGAAATTAAATTCTGGAAATCCAAGTAAAAATAAGGGATAGTACCTTTATTTGAATAGTAACTAGTTGTGTTAGCTGGCGGAGATATAACATCTATGGCGAATCTTTTCTGATTTTTCAGTTCCCGATGCTACTGTCCGAAATCTACAAGTGTCATTTGTTACTAAAAATAGCGCATTGGTCAAATGGGCTGCTCCACAATGCCCAGGTCGCAATGGTGCCTTGCTCTACTACACGGTGGAAGTATATGCGTTGCCTAACCGGACTAACGTGTCACAGATAGATAATACAAATGCGACATTCTACGAAATCACGGCACTAGTACCGTATACAAATTACAGCGTGTCAGTGATTTATGTGAACATTAAGGGTGGCGGGCCAATGTTGACTGATCTAGCCTCGTTTATGACAAAGGAGGGTGGTAAGTTATAGCACCGAGGAGTTGTGGGTTTAGTCTGTTTTGGTATGTCTTTGTATTTGTATAAGTATATAGGTTCACACATACAGTTCAATTCGTCGCCAGAACTAACGGGTTGGTTTTCTCCGGGTACACCGGTTTCCTCCCACACGAATAACAACATTTACGCTTTCATCCGAGCCAACGAGAGTGATTAATATAAGCTGTTAAAACTTGCTTAGCAATCGTTGTGAAATAAATAAAGTTTACGGTCAATTCATGCATCGACATTTCCGTAGAAGAAAACCACAGATGCCTTTCGAGTATTGTCTTAGCCACGTGAGTACACCACACAGACGTTCCAGAACACAGTTGAACATAATCGTATTCCTCGCTGGAAAGGAAGAATCTGAGCCCAGTATATCTAGGACTCAAACACACACACACTAGTGAGAGATAATTGACTGATATATAATACTTTCCCCGTCCGTGTCCTAATGGTTAAGGCGTCCAACTACGGAGCGGGAGGTCGAAGGCTCGCACCTATTCAGGAGTTCATTCTGATACACCGTGCACGTAAAAGAACCAGAGGAGATTCTGGAATGGATCTCTGTCTGTATCATTGCACTATCGTCCAACAATCTAAAATTACTAATCTCTTCAGGAGGCGTCGCTCATATGGGCAACCGGTAGCGACGATAAATAAACGTAAATCACATCGTATATTATGAATTTCTTAAGTTGTGAAAACAACTTTCAAGATACTATTGTTGACAGTTTTAGCTTCATCACGTGACCTTGCTGCTCAATACAGCCATCGCAACGGTGTCGGTCGGCACCCGTTTATATGGGAAACTTCAGGGCACCTATGCACGGCGTACTTGTTTTTTTTATATTTATCCACCATAACTTGTTGAATATCTTATTTTGATATAGTACATCATTGAATAAAAACACCTATTGGTCTTAATCAGAAATTTAGAAATGGTATAGAAACTATTTTTCGGGTAAGGTGTAGATTTGTTTAATTCGGATAGCTACCCGAATTGTTCATACACCCTAACAGTTTCGGTGGAAATATTCTCCCAATGATTTATTTGTTTATATTCGTCTGCTGGACCAGTCACGTGACAGTTGCATCAGCCTACCGATACACTCAACGGAATGCTATTGAACCATGCTTCAGCTCTTCAGGCGAAATTAGCCTAGAACTATATCAATATTTGAAATACAGATGAAAATGGAAAATACGCCGAGCATAGGAATACGCCGAGCGGAATACGCCGAGCATAGGAATACGCCGAGCATAGGTTCCACCACTCTATGCAATAATAGTACCACGTGTATATTTCTGTGCAAATGTGTTTTAATAAATGTTATTAAAATATGATTAAATTAAAACAGTTCCAGGACCACCAGAAATAATAAACGTAACAGCGGATATGACGTCAATCACCATTACCCTGGAAGAGCCTGCTGTTCCAAATGGTATCGTCCTAGAATATCACGTGTCTGTTGCTGAGAATGAGCTCTTCCAATCCTCGTTCACACGAAGTTTCCGCAAGCAAGGCGATGATACATTACTAATTGCAACTATGACAAGTTTGCAGCCGGATACGCTGTATTATGTTACGGTATGGTATCAGTTTTGAACTCTACATACAATACAATACAATATTTATTGCATTAACCCTTTCAACACTTCAGACCTCTCATTAGGATCTGCACTTTTTGCTAGTAATTTTACTATATTTAGTAAAAAATTCCCATTTTGATATAAATGAACTAGCCCAAATGTAATGTTCTGATCTATTTATTGGTCTAACAATATCATGGACCAGTCCATGTCAGTTACTTGGTGTTGAATGGGTTAAACATCAGCAGATGCTTATAGCATCACATATATACACAGTGTACAGAGAAGCATGAAATATAACTGTATAATAGCAATGTAAGGAATGATGGTAATGATCTATTGATTTCTTGTGTGATTTGCATAATAAATATACTTAGCAAGGTTTAAGATCTGTGTTTGTGACTGACAAGTCATTAAAGATAAGAATGTATGCATGTTGAGCCAAGAACAAAAATAACGTTTTAAATATTTTCTTCTTAAATCTTTAAATTTCGGACAGACTAAAAGGAAATGAAATTCATTTTCTATCATGTTGGTATTACATTTATTACAAACATACAGTCAAACCTGTGTTAGTGGTCACCCCCATTAAGCAGCCAACCTGTATTAAGCAGCCAGTTTCCAGATTACCAATATGTTGTTTTATTATACGTGTTCCATCTATTCAGCAGCCACCTGTGCTAAGCAGCCACGTTATGTGATTCCCCTGGCTGGCTGCTTAAGACAGTTTTGACTGTATTACAAAAATATATAATTATTACAATAACAAGAAGTAAAATAAAAAGCTCTATATAGATATTGTCACCAGTTGATTTAGAGTTTCGATTTACCTCATTTTACATAATTCGTGGTTTAATATAAAATTAGTTTACTGATATTTTATTTAATCAGGGGCGTATCAGACAGGTGGGTTTTCTCTGGTACTGCGGTTTCTTACCACAAGAATATCCTCATATAACCACTTTCATCCGCGCCAACGAGAGTGATTAATATAAGTTGTTAAAGCTTGTTTCACAATATTTGCCAATTAACTACATGTACATGATACATTTTATAATTTGTAATTTCGTTGCTAATCTTAGACCTCCAACTAAAGTTCTTTTTCATTAGTTTAAACGTTATTTATTTTACAACGATTGCGAAGCAAGTATTAACAACTTACAATGTACATTCGTCACTCTCGTTGGCGCGGATGAAATCGTATATGTGGTCATTCGTGTGGGAGGAAACCGGAGTACCCGGAGAAAACATCGTAACATCTCACATTCATTCTTATGTATAGGATATAAGCCGAAAACGATCCAATATGTAAAATAGTGGACTGTGTGAGGCGCGTAGGCTTATATCGTACTTAATACACACAGTTATAATTATAGCAAGATCTTACTAATTAAAATTGTTAATTTCGTACATTTACGCGTAGGATTTGATATAATACTCTTGCCATTTTGACAGCAGTCCAATATTAATAATAATGGACTACAAGTACAAAGGTATGACGTCACGACGGTGGTTTATTTCTACATATCTGCACTTTTTACCAGTAATATTACTATTTTTAGACAAAATTACCCATTTTGATAATGAACTGGTCCAAATGTAATTTTTTTATTAAGTTTAAAATATCATGCACCAGTCCATGTCAGTTACTTGGTGTTGAATAGGTTAAACCATCAAAATACCTATATAGTGTCCTCTCTATATTAGAATTTTCGGATACAGACGGATCTGTAGTCCCGTGGTAACACGCTGGCCTGGTAATCCAGGATCGCAGGTTCGATCCCCCGTCTGACCCTAATAAAATTAACAGTCTTTCAGATGGGACGTTAAACCGAGGTCTCGTGTCGGTGCTTTACACCGTGCACGTAAAAGAACCAGAGGAGACTCTGGAATGGGTCTCTCTCTCTCTCTCTCTGTATCATGCACTATCCTGCAAAATCTAAAATAACTAATCTCTTCAGGAGGCGTCGCTCATATGGGCAACTGGTAGCGACGATAAATAAAACGTAAAAAAAACAATTTCTACATACACCATAATGCAGCTTATCCATTGGTGGGCGATAAGAAGTGCTAGTGCATATTTGACATTTATTTGATTTTCAATTGCAAACTATATGTAAAATGTGTCAAAAGTAAGCTGCCATGCCGCGACCAATCAGAATGTTTCCATGTGTTATTGCACGTGTGTTGATATAAGAAAATATGCAATGGCTGTATTGCACTGAATACATGCAAATGTATGTGATAAAATAAAATTCCTGTATGCTCGATTGGGAAACCAATTCATACAACATTTGTTTAATCGCTCTCGAGACATCATTCATGATAGGGAGGGAGAAGAGGCAATATAGATGTGTGTATTGCCTAAAAATACAACCAATGTGGCACTGACGGGCTCGAACTGGCAACGTCTCGATTTCATGGCTGACAAAATATTATTACACCAAGTAGGCGGTGCACCTACACAAGTTATTGTTTATCAGTAACGTCCGTGATCGGAACATCATTAGAATGGGCTCATCTCGCGGTCAATAGTCACGTGATTATTGCAGTTTATTAGCGTCCGGTGTATTGGCCTTCCGCAATAGCCACGTGATTATTGCAGTTTATTAGCTTCCGGTGTATTGGCTTCCGCAATAGCCACGTGATTATTGCAGTTTATTAGCTTCCGGTGTATTGGCTTCCGCAATAGCCACGTGATTATTGCAGTTTATTAGCTTCCGGTGTATTGGCTTCCGCAATAGCCACGTGATTATTGCAGTTTATTAGCTTCCGGTGTATTGGCTTCCGCAATAGCCACGTGATTATTGCAGTTTATTAGCTTCCGGTGTATTGGCTTCCGCAATAGCCACGTGATTATTGCAGTTTATTAGCTTCCGGTGTATTGGCTTCCGCAATAGCCACGTGATTATTGCAGTTTATTAGCTTCCGGTGTATTGGCTTCCGCAATAGCCACGTGATTATTGCAGTTTATTAGCTTCCGGTGTATTGGCTTCCGCAATAGCCACGTGATTATTGCAGTTTATTAGCTTCCGGTTACTTTCTCCACCATCTCTTCCTTTATATGTATAATTTAAACATAACATATCACTCATAACATACACTGCACATATGTCGTATCGTTGGATTTCATTCAGGCCACAGCAAGCACGAGTGCGGGCCCGGGACAGCCAAGTCCTAGCCGACAAGTCACCACAATGCAGTCGGTACCGAAACCTCCAGCTAACGTGACGTCAGACGATACTTTCAAGAACGAGAGCTGTGTCAAACTTAAATGGACTCACTCAGATATCACCAATGGACATATTTCCGGTTACACGGTGAGCTTAAAATAGTACTAAATTGTGTACACATGTTATTTTTTTATATCCGAAAGCCATTTTCTACACAGGTACATGAAACAATATCCAGACACCCAGACCATATCTACTAATAATTATTACTAATACTATTAGTATATATGGTCTGGGGGTCTGGATAATAGTATTATTAGTATATATGGTCTGGGGGTCTGGATATTGTTTCATGTACCTGTGATACAAACGACATCCATTTAGCTATCATGCAGTGGATAAGTAGTCACCATATCTTTTTTTATTTTATTTAAGTTTATTCAACGTCGCTACCGGTTTCCCATTTGAGCGTCGGGCAGTTTACCTAACAACACCCTTCCTGGGCAGGCTCCAGCGGTTAACCAGTACTTGGTGCACCAACCTCCGTAAGAAACTGCCAACTTGTTCATATAAATGAGACACGGTCTGAGCGGGGCTCGAACCCGTGACCATCAGAGATGATAGGTTACAATGGTATACAAGTCAGCGACCGGTGTGCAAATGTGTGCAGTATACTATTATATCTCCATACAAACGACAGTCATTTAACTATCATGCAGTGGATAAGTAGTCGCCATATCTATCCCACCTCCATAGATAGTACTGGGACTACATAGAGAGTTAGGTTAATATACTATTATATCTCCATACAAACGACAGTCATTTAGCTACCATGAAGTGGATAAGTAGTCGCCATATCTATCCCACCTCCATAGATATTACTGGGACAACATGAGATTCTGGCCTTTATTATGAATTTTCGCCATATCGAATGAAGGAACCTCCTGAGGATGTCATCCTGAGCTCACATCGGGAGATTGTGTCACCGTTCCGAAGTGACCAATCCACGCCGCTGACGCATACAGACGATGACCCGCATCGACTCTTCGGAGTGTCAACACTTACCTAGATCGGCGACAGCTAACACTGGGGCGCTGAAGAGGCACACCCTCGAACTCTTTTATCCGTCTACCAATGAAGTCCGTTGGGGACGGAGGGATGCGACCTCGACCCCGGATGCGTCAACGGGGTGGACAACGACGAAACAACCGAACCATTCTGCTGCTGTGAGCCGACCCAGGAAACCGGCACAGGGCGTGTCACCCTGTTGTCGGGGAGATGATGCCAGGCGCGCAGTATGCCATCCTGTCGTTTGGTATCACTCCATAACTGGGTCAACGATGGAGAAGCGCCTTCACAGCGACTGGATGACCTCATTTCTTCATCCAATCAGCGACCAGACCTTCAGCCACATTGACTTGGACTACCGGAGCCACGGTCTGCGCTAGAGCCTAATCATCTTGGACTACCCTACTAGAACATAATCATCTTGGATTAACTACCAGTACCACAATCATCTTGGATTTAAACAACTTGGACATAATCATCGAGTAACGTAATCATCTTGGACCATAATCTTCACGGGAATCTACAAACTTCAATCTACACCATTCTACAAGACACCGACGACACAACACTTCACCTCATCGAATAATCGACGGTGCGAAAGCACGTTAGCTCGCCCATATGGTTTACCGGTGGCGAGGGTAAATAAACGGAATCATCATCAGTCGCCATATCTATCCCACCTCCATAGATATTACTGGGACTACATAGGGATTTAGGTTAATATACTATTATATCTCAATACAAACGACAGTCATTTAGCTACCATGCAGTGGATAAGTAGTCGCCATATCTATCCCACCTCCATAGATATTACTGGGACTACATGAGATTCTGGCCTTTATTATGAACATTGGTTTGGCTACTACATTGTCAATATATGTCGTATTGGTAATGGCGTCAAGAATGTTTCTATGAAGGAAACGGTTAAATTCACACCTATTTTCCGCATGTAGTTAATTGGCAAATATTGTCAAACAACCTGAGCTTTAACAACTTAACAGACGGATCTGTAGTCCAGTGGTAACACGCTGGACTGGTAATCCAGGGATCGCAGGTTCGATCACCCGTCTGACCCTAATAAAGTTAACAGTCTTTCAGATGGGACGTTAAACCGAGGTCTCGTGTCGGTGCTTTACACCGTGCACGTAAAAGAACCAGAGGAGATTCTGGAATGGGTCTCTGTCTGTATCATGCACTATCCTCCAAAATCTAAAATAAGGGCATCATATGGGCAACCGGTAGCGACGATAAATAAACGTAAAAACACAGTTAACAACTTATATTAATTACTCTCGTTGGAGCGGGTGAAAGTGCGGTTATTCTTGTGGTAGGAAACATACCAAAGAAAACCCACATGTCTGATACGCCCCTGATTAAATAAAATATCATTATATATTTAAATTAATTTTTATATTAAACCACGAATTAGTGTAGGAGAATTGCATTTAAGAAACAGGCATACACATGGCAAAGGAATAGTTGAAAAGCAAATGGTGAATGAGACATCTCTATTTTTCTATTACCTCCCTTGGCATATAAGGTCTGATTTATTCCAAAATGTGAATAGGTCCATTTAGGTAGACTCCTTTGTGTTTACTGTTGTTCCCTAACCAAATGTTGCGGTATGATAAATGTGATTTTATCAAAATCATGTTAATTAACTGATAACATTCGTTTACATGGAAGTACCCATTTATAATACTGTATGAGATCTGTCGAGATATAGTATGTAATAATCATAAGAAGCGATAGTGGAAGAAAATTGCTAACGTGTTGTGCAAAGGAAACAACGTTAAAAACAGAGGAAAACACTTAATAGGAGTATTCAGGGGCAGTAACTCACCGATCTCATTGAATGTTCGTTCCATTTCATTCCACCAACAAAAGGCTGTGTTGTGTTTTTACCTTTATTTATCGTCGCTACCGGTTGCCCATATGAGCAACGCCTCCTGAAGAGATTAGTCATTTTAGATAGTTGGAGGATAATGCAATGATACAGACAGAGACCCATTCCAGAATCTCCTCTGGTTCTTTTACGTGCACGGTGTAAAGCACCGACACTAGACCTCGGTTTAACGTCCCATCTGAAAGACTGTTCATTTTATTATGGTCAGACGGGGTATCGAACCTGCGATCCCTGGAATACCAGTCCAGCGTGTTACCATTGCGCTACATATCCGTCTGTAAAAGGCTTACATAAAACGGTTTTATTTCAGATATCCTACGTTGAGAGAGGTACTAGTCTGTTAGCGCAGCGTACCATATCAACAAACGACACCAGTCTGCTCGTTTGCGACTTGCTAGCAGGCAGATATTATGATTTCAAGGTATCGGCGTCCAATCCCGCTGGTCTCAGCGATGCTACTTCAATAACACTATCCACAGAGCAATCGAAACCGCCAATTCCACCATCACCGGAAGTGATAAACACGACCGCGACCTCTATCGGTATTGCATTAGATCCGGTAGTATTGACAAGCACTTCGTACGAATATGGATACTTAGTATCTATAGTTAATGTGAATACCGTTCTAAAAAAGGTTAGTAGCAACAGTACGACTTGTCCTGGAATTCAAGATATTACAGGAACAATAATAAGGAATTTCACGCAAGCTGAAATTCCTCATCGAACACACTTCATCATTGGAGATGGAAAATTCTATGGAGATTATGAAAATAAACCATTGACAAAAAATAACGAATACGACGTGTATTACATAATAACGAGTTACTTTGAAGACGTGTGTAAGTATTCGTATGCTAGGACACAAAGTCCGATAAAAACTGTGGACATATTAGTAGTACCACCCACAGCAGAAGATTCAAGCGTAAATATTGCTCTGTTAATTGGAATTGTCATTCTTGTTGTAATTATAATCGTTATCATTGTGTTTATCGTCGTCTGCTACTTTCTACGATATCGACAGCTTGATCAAACGTATGACCCATACTTCAATGAAATGGACGATCTCGATCTTAAAGTCTATGATAAATTTGACGACTACAGTGCTCAAAAGTATTGGAACACTATTCATTCAATAAGAGAAAGTCGCTACATTGTGGCAGGAAAAGAATATCTTCCGGACAGTAAACAGTTGACGAACGGAACTATGGGAATTGGAAATGGCGGGCCTGTAGTGCTGTTTAGTGACGAATTTTCCAACCTGCCCCATGGCCGTTTGTCCGCTTTCAACGCTGCACAGAAGAGAGAAAACGAACTGAAGAACAGGTTTAGTCATCTTCTTCCATATGATCATAGCCGTGTTATTCTAGATCCGGATGCGAAATCTGGGGGTGATTATATAAACGCAAGCTTTATTAAGGGATATAAACACCAACGAGCCTATATTGCCTCGCAAAGCCCATTTGACGAGGACACTGTTCTAGATTTCTGGCGAATGATTTATCAGTACGAGGTTAGAGTGATTGTAATGCTGTCGAACATTGTTGAAGACAACATTGTGAAATGTACACAGTACTGGCCTAATCAAGGTCGCGTGATGTATGGACATTTCGTGTTGGATCTTGTTGATGTACAGGAATATGCGGATTATACCATCCGCACAATTAGGGTACGGACGTCAACGGACAAGGATTGGCAAATGGTGCACATGTTCGACATGACGTCATGGCCAGAGCATGGCGTTCCCGATAACTCTATTCCGTTGCTGGAAATGAGAAGAAAAATAAATACATATCACAACAGACACAACACGCCGATTGTTGTGCATTGTGGGACTGGCGTTAGTCGAAGTGGTGTTTACATTGCTGTCGATTCTTTGTTGCAACAATATGAGCAAGAGGGGCGAATAAGTGTGTATTCTTTCGTGCGTAAAATGCGAAAAGACCGCCCGGCAATGGTACGGACGGTTAAACAGTACGTGTTTATATACGAGGCCATATTTGAAGCAATGGTGGCAGGCGACACGCTGACTGGACCTGGTGATTTGAAGGAAGTGTATCAATTCCTAACAAGAAAAAATCCCTTAAGTAAACATTCTTACCTACACGGTCAGTTTCACTGTCTTAAAGACTTTACACGGAGGCTCTACCCATCAATGTGTTCCAATGCCTGTTTTCCTTCCAACATAAACAAGAATCGGTTTTGCGAGATCGTCCCACCGGACAAGTACCGTCCGGTTCTCACCACACCAGGCGGCTTCGGGCGAACGGATTACGTCAATGCGGTGTACATGGACAGTCACAGGAAATCGTGTCATTATGTGATCACGCAAACACCCCTGCATACGACAGTGATAGACTTTTGGAAGCTTGTTTACGATCACGATATTTACACTATTGTGATGATGGAACCTATGACGTATGATGACGACACATGCGCTGAATATTGGCCAGAAGACCATATGAAACAATATGAACCGTTCTTTGTTGAAACTGCAGATGTTTACCAACAAGAAAATATGACAATCCGTAATCTGAAGCTCACGAGCATGAACGCGCCAAAAGAGTCCCGCCTTATTCGTCAGTTTCAGTTCAACGCATGGACTGACCCCGAGTTCATACCAAAATCGAAATCCATGCTTCTGGACGTCATGGATCTCGTGAATGATTGGCAGCGTGTCAATAATAACGACGCCACGCCCATCTTGGTTCACTGTAAGGATGGTGCTACACACAGTGGGCTGTTTATAGCGATGAGCGTGCTCTGTGAGAAAGTAATGGACGAAGGAGAAGTTGACGTCTTCCATACCGTGAAGCATTTGAAACGACGTCGTACACAGATAGTGAACATGTTGGTAGGTAGATTTGAACAATATCACAGATAGGTCTCTGTTTCCTTCGTTTTCTATTGATTTTAAATAGTTTTCCTTTTTTAGACATTGAGCTGCCTGTTGACCTCCCCATCCACTGTGGGGATGGATGGATGGTGGGGATGGATGGATGATGGTGGGGATGTATGGAGTCTAAATGTGCCTATATGGAAAATGATAACTCTAAGACAACATTTAATATGTTGTGTATAGATGTGAGTTCAACGCTGACAATGAGAGAGAGAGAAAGTAATTATAAGACGAGAATACGGATGAGAATGGAATACACGTGATGCAAAGGAAACAACGATACAACCAGAAGAAACCAATTAAGAGTACCAATATACTATTAGGAGTATTCAGGGGCAGTAACTCACTAATGTTTCTCATTAATCTAACAATATCGAAATTTAGAATAATTATTGTTTTATGGGTTTGGATATTTGACCAGCACGTAGGGGAACATGTATTTTTCTTTAAAATACTTTGCAGCACTTTCAATTACAATCGGGGAAAAACCCGCCGGTGATATAGCCCAAATTGTGCTGATGCAGGCGTAAAACCCGAAATATAACATAACATAACAATCTGGAAATATGGACTATATTTTTGTTCAAAGCAAACAATATTATAACTTGACCATTTCATAATAACAAATAAATAATGTTTAAACTAATCAGTACGTACACATGTGTACAGAACGTTTGGTAGTCTGCAAAGTGTCCTTCCATTCCAAAATGGATGGCATTGTGCCGGGTATCAAATAGTAACAATTCTAAGGCAACACACGTGTTCTATTACAGGACCAGTATCGATTTTGTTACAAGGCATTGTGGGACTTCATCAACATGCGCATGCCCGGTGGAACGCTGACCGACCAGATGAGCAAGACACATGCTGATAAACCATACAACAGCTTGAACCTAGCTTCATACTATTCCGAGCAAGATCACATGCCATATTAAGTGATATATGAAATGGTGCAAGAAACTGGTACCTTTGAAATCCGAAATAGTGTTGCGTTTATTATGTAACAAGAAATGAAAACATTATATTCGGAAAACTATGCTAACTCACAAAATATTCAAATTTTCGTTTTTCTAACATTTTACTTTAACAAGTTATAAAATATGAAACTAACTGCTATTTTTCATACCGAATTAAAATAATTTCAATATCTAATCAAATTTAAAAAACCATTCAGTGTTATGCTTCTCCTGGACAATTTGCATAAAGTAGTTTATTCTCCTGAACAATTTGCATGAAGTAGTTTATTCTCCTGAACAATTTGCATAAAGTAGTTTATTCTCCTGAACAATTTGCATAAAGTAGTTTATTCTCCTGAACAATTTGCATAACGTAGTTTATTCTCCTGAACAATTTGCATAAAGTAGTTTATTCTCCTAAACAATTTGCATAAAATAGTTTGTTCTCCTGAACAATTTGCATAAAGTAGTTAATATAAATTAATGTTAGCGTGATTGTGAAACAGACGGATCTGTAGTCCAGTGGTAGTAGTCCCCGTCTGACACTAATAAAATTAACAGTCCTTCGGGTGTGACTTTAAACCGAGGTGTCGTGTCGGTGCTGTTCGCCGTGCGCGTATAAGAACCAGAGGAGACTCTGGAATGGGTCGCGGTCTGTTTCACTGCACTATCCTCTTCATGAGGCGTCGTTCATATGGGTAACCGGTAGCGACGATGAATAAACGTAAAACACAAATAAGCAAGCTCTTACAACTTATATTAATCTTTTTTTAAGTGAGTTAGCATAGTGTAGCATTGAACCTCCGATATATTCTAGGAAATAATGATGAGCTGACGATAGTCCTGTTATATTGAAAGGTGCATGAATATTCTTAAACTACATCGAATTGTTATTAATAAAATAATTATAGCCTGGGAACAGGCGTGGATATATTTTGCCTGGTCAGTCAAATAAATATATTTTAACACCGAGACTATTAATTGGGCCGTGTTGAGTTTCTGGTCATATCATTTTGCCAGAGGTTGAAAATCGACAGACTGGAACCCAGGCTAATTAATATACATTACACGACGGTTGCTTATTTATATTATGTTTGCTATGTTAGATCATTGTAGCTCGACATTTTACATGGTGCTTATATAATATATATTTATATATACATTTGTAGTATAATACATATACACTACAGTATCGTGTGCAAAAGGTGTACTTTTAATACGATCAATTTCAAAACGGCCAAATTATTTGCTTTAATAAGTTACCGAGTACATTTTGAATTTTTAAAATTACTTGCTTTAATAAGTTATCGAGTGCATTTTTAATTGTTTTTAATTATTTGCCTTAATACGTTATCGAGTACATTTTGAATTATTTAAAAATTATTTGCCTTAATAAGTTACCGAGAACATTTTGAATTATTTAAAAATTATTTGCCTTAATAAGTTACCGAGTACATTTTGAATTATTTAAACATTATTTGCCTTAATACGTTATCGAGTACATTTGGAATATTTTTCCTGAATATCCCAAATACACCTATACTTGTATATATGGAGCCTGTGTGATGCAATGTTTGGGGTATCTGCCTCGTCATTGAGGGGTTGCTGGCTAGAGTCCTGTCAAAACTATGATTGTTAGAGAAAACACTTATAAGGGGCATCTGTGACCGAGTGGTTTAAGGTTGCTGACTCCAAACCACTGGACCCGCACCGCTGTAGGTTCGAATGTCACTGGGCGGTCAAATTATTTCATGTGAGGAAGCTATCGAATTGCTTTGCGGAAGGTCGGTGGTTCAACCTGTGCCAATGGGGTGGACACATTATCGTCCTTCATCAATAACAGTTAACCCCTTGCATGCTAGCGGCAGATAAAATCACTTTTGCAAACAGCATACAGCCATATCTGACGGATAGTGGAACTAAAACACTAGGCTGAACTTGTTGTCCAACCCTTTTTGCCTGTATTTCCTTGTATATATGAATAATTGTGTAGAATGTGTTGATTATATATATGTATAGAGTAAATAAAATATTATTAAACTAAAGCTGAATAGCAAACAACATAGATCCTGATCAGATGCAGCATTATGCCGTGGCTGATCTGGATCTATGTTGTTTGCAAATGTGATTTTATTTACTCAGTATGCATAGGGTTAAAAATAAGATCAGCGGAAGCACATACCAACGAGTTATTATAATTTGAAATCAAAATTCACCAAATGTAGACATTTCTTACGAGACAATTTGTTTATTATTTAAAGTTATTCCGACGTTCGTTTTAGGTGGGTCTGTAAGCAGGGTATTTTAGTACATACATATGCTTATTAATTATAATTAGGCTTATCTGTGATAGAGTTATTGTTATTGTTGTTGGCGGTGTAAGGAGCGTAGTGAGAAGGGCCGTGACTAATGTTGGTAGCACTTTCTCTTTTCTTTTGCTTTTCTTTAAATTGTGTGTTTTACGTTTATTTATCGTCGCTACCGGTTGCCAATATGAGTGACGCCTCCTGAAGATATTAGTCATTTTAGATTTTGGAGGATAGTGCATGATACAGACAGAGACCCATTCCAGAATCTCCTCTGGTTCTTTTACGTGCACGGTGTAAAGCACCGACACGAGACCTCGGTTTAACGTCCCATCTGAAAGACTGTTAATTTTATTAGGGTCAGACGGGGGATCGAACCTGCGATCCCTGGATTACCAGTCCAGCATGTTACCACTGGACTACAGATCCGTCTTTAAATTGTAAAACGAATCAATCAATATATGATTCACCTGGTCAACTTTCTACAACATTACTTGTCCGAGTTAGTGTCTGGGAGAATGAGACACTTCTATTTTTTTCTATTACCTCCCTTGGTAGATAACGTCCGATTTATCCCAAAATGTAAATAGGTCCTTTTAGTTGGAATACTTTGTTTTTACTGTTGTTCCCAAACCAGATGTTTCCGTATTATGTGATTTTATCAAAATCGTGTTACTTAACTCGATAGCATTGTTTTACAAATAAGTACCCATTCCATATACAGCAGGAGATCTGTCGAGATATAGTAATTTAATACTCATATGAAGCGATAGTGGAATAAAATTGCTAGCATGCTGTCCAAAGGAAAGAACGATAAAAACAGAGGAAAACACTTAATACTATTGTAAGAGAGTATTCAGGGGCAGTAACTCTCATTAGTCTGAAACGCCTCTAGAATTGGGTTCTCTTGCAAGTTGTGCAAAGGGAACAGCGATACAAACACTTAATAGGACCTATCTATTGTAAGAGTATTCAGGGGCAGTAACTCTCATTAGTCTGAAACGCCTCTAGAATTTGGTTCTCTTGCATGTTGTGCAAAGGAAACAACGATACAAACACTTAATAGGACCTATCTATTGTAAGAGTATTCAGGGGCAGTAACTCACCAGTGTCTCATTATTCTGCAACGCCTCTAGAATTTGATTTTATTGCATGTTATGCTCTGATTGCATGTTGTGCAAAGGAAACAACGATACAAACACTTAATAGGACCTATCTATAAGAGTATTCAGGGGCAGTAACTCACCGATGTCTCGTTATTCTGCAATGCCTCTAGAATTTGATTTTTTTGCATGCACTGCACTGATTGCAAAAGGTTATGACTTATATGATGTGTCAATCAGTCTCCATGTTTTACAGTATCTTAAGACAAATCTTATTTGGAGTCGGCAGATCACAAATAACATAAGCTCTGGTGAGCTTTTATAACCGACTATATAACAACATGTGTATATGAATAACATCGTCACACAGACGGATCTGTAGCCCAGTGGTAACACGCTGGACTGGTAATCCAGTGATCGCAGGTTCGATCCCCCGTCTGACCCTAATAAAATTAAGTCTTTCAGATGGGACGTTAAACCGAGGTCTCGTGTCAGTGCTTTACATCGTGCACGTAAAAGAACCAGAGACTCTGCAATGGGTCTCTCTCTGTATCATTGCACTATCCTCCAAAATCTAAAATGACTAATATCTTCAGGAGGCGTCACTCATATGGGCAACCGGTAGCGACGATAAATAAGCGTAAAACACACACATCGTCATGGAGTAAAACAGCTATGAGAAATATAAAAAATTTAATTAAATTAGACACTCTTATGCCAAAACAGAACATGCTTATTTAGTCGAACAGTAAAATTATACATAAGATGAACACAAGAAGCTACATAATAAAAGAATAAGACAACAGTCATGCAGTGTGTGTTTTACGTTTATTTATCGTCGCTACCGGTTGCCCATATGAGCGACGCCTCCTGAAGATATTAGTCATTTTAGAGGATAGTGATACATGATACAGACAGAGACCCATTCCAGAGTCTCCTCTGGTTCTTTTATGTGCACGATGTAAAGCACCGACACAAGACCTCGGTTTAACGTCCCATCTGAAAGACTGTTAATTGTATTAGGGTCAGACGGGGGATCGAACCCGAGATCCCTGGATTAACAGCCATGCAGGCAACTAAGATGATTTATAAGATCTTGATCTGTAGTATTCAATGTATATTGACATTTTATAAGGACACATAATGAATGTTGATATTATATTGTTGATTAGAAGTCATTTGTCTATTACTTTATTTCTTTTACAACGATTGCGAAGCAAGTTTTAACAACTTATACTAATCACTCTCGTTGGCGTGGATCAAAGCGTATATGTGGTCATTCATGTGGGAGCAAACCGGAGTACCTGGAGAAAACCCACCTGTCCGATCGATCTGACAACCACCGTACCATCTCACATACTTCCCGGTCCAAAGATCGAACCCTGGTTCCAGTGGTGAGAAGCGAGCGCGCTAACCACTGCGCTAATCGGACAGCCGTTACTTTAAAGGGCTATGTCATCTTCAATGTGCTAGATATTAACACAAAACAAATACTTCGAAAATAAACAATACAAAGCTCAATCACCATGCTCATTTTTATTAAATCAAATATTGGTCCAACTAATGAAAATATTGGTCCAACTAATGAAAATATTGGTCCAACTAATGAAAATATTAGCCGAACTAATGAAAATATTGGTCCAACTAATGAAAATATTGGCCGAACTAATGAAAATATTGGTCCAACTAATGAAAATATTGGTCCAACTAATGAAAATAGTGGCCAAACTAATGAAAATATTGGTCCAACTAATGAAAATATTGGTCCAACTAATGAACATATTGGTCCAACTAATGAACATATTGGTCCAACTAATGAAAATATTAGCCCAACTATGTTTACAAATATAAAGTTCAGTTTCAAAATGTATGGTTTATTAATGAATCTCTAGAACAATAGATTATTTACTGGCGATAGAGCTGTGTTGTTTTATACGCATTTGTTTTGGGTCAATATCTAGCACATTGAAGATGTCATAGCCCCTTAAAAATTATTTATTGTATATCGGTAAATAGCTATAATGCTAATGCTTCGTTTTGTAAAACTCACATAATAAATAAAATTTGAATTGAATTAAAATTGATTTAAGTTGATGTGTTGACCCAGTTTTTTGTTGTTGACAGAATGGCCCAATTTGTACACATTTAGTCGACTCCCTCATCAGAATCCATGCTTTATTACAAGAAATTACAATCTATGTCCAGTACAGTTTTACATGTTTTTCTCTAAATCCAATTACCTAATTACTGCCTTGACACAGTCACTCAATTGGAACAAATATGGTAGCTATCAATGCCAGTACAGTCCATGAAAAAGTTACAGTGGGCTAGTTTCATCAGGATCCACTTGAACAAACCTTAGTAGAGGCTATTGCAATGATGCTACTGACCAAATTTGATAAACATTCCTAGCATTAGTTCACGAGAAAAAATTTCTCTGCAAGTTGACCTAGTTTTGGAACCAAATGACCTAATTTGAACAAAACTTATATCAAATGAATACTACTACCAATAACCAGGGTGCGCGATTTCGGTCGCCAAAAAACAAATATTGGCGCTAAATGTTGTTAATTGGCGAAAATATTTTTTTGGCACATGTTTTGTCAAATATTTATTTGTGAACTATATTTGGCTCTAAGTTTTTTAAATTGGCTCCAGTGTTTTTCAATTGGCGACAGAAGTGGCGCAGACAAACATTCAGACAGAGGGAACCCTGAATAACCATCGGCGTTCACGATTGAAAAGTCGATTACATGTTGATTACATGTTTTCCCTGGAAGATTACATACTGATCCACGGTTCATTTTAGGTCAGAATATTTTGGGAGAAGTGAGAAAGCGCATGATTGCGTCTTTAAATGGTGCTATTTAACCCTTTCCGTCATAGATATTTAGGTTAATATACTATTATATCTCCATACAAATGACAGCCATTTAGCTACCATGCAGTGGATAAGTACCGGTAGTCGCCATATCTATCACACCTCCATAGATATTACTGGGACTACATAGAGTTTTAGGTTAATATACTATTATATCTCCATACAAACGACATCCATTTAGCTATCATGCAGTGGATAAGTAGTGGCCATATCTATCCCACCTCCATAGATATTACTGGGACTACATAGAGATTCTGGCCTTTATTATGAAAATGGCTACTACATTGTCAATGTATGTCGTATTGGTAATGGCATCATGAGATGCTTCTATGAGGGAAAGGTTTAATGAACATTGGTTTGGCTACTACATTGTCAATGTATGTTGTATTGGTAATGGCGTCAAGAGGTGCTTCTATGAGGGAAAGGGTTAATTAATTTCTGCAAAATTGGGGTAAACGTCACAATTCGACAATTCTGAGCTAGAGATTGAGTCCGAGACAATCACTATAACCTCGGGCTCGGCTTCACTAAACTTCTTCATCAGCTGATAAGCCCAAACTTCATTTAATATAATACAAATGTGGTTAAAACTCGCGAGTCTGTGCCTTTCAGTCTTTCCCATTACAATGCATTAGTTTTTAGTTTCTGATTTTGATCATTTCCAACAATTCCATTCTTCGAAGCATCGCCCTCCTGTTTGTGTGTGTTTTAAGTTTATTTATCGTCGCTACCGGTTACCCATATGAGCGACGCCTCCTGAAGAGATTAGTTATTTTAGATTTTTAGAGGATAGTGCAATGATACAGACAGAGACCCATTCCAGAGTCTCCTCTGGTTCTTTTACGTGCACGGTGTAAAGCACCGACACGAGACCTTGGTTTAACGTCCCATCTGAAAGACTTAATTTTACTAGGGTCAGACGGGGGATCGAACCTGTGGTCCCTGGATTACCAGTCCAGCGTGTTACCACTGGACTACAGATCCGTCTGTTCACTGTCCTGTATATCAGTCCTACAGAATATATATTTTACAACCAGGGTCGAGCTCAAGTGATTTGATTGGTTGATTCCGAGTTTTAGAACATTCAAGCCTGAATTCCATTCAAATTATTGTTGAATAATAAACATCTTGTGATATTAAAATAAAATTAATTTGGGATCAAAATTTGCAATTTCATCATGTTTCCTATTGGCCGTAATGCAAAATTCCATGATGTCAAAACTGCCCGTTTTGTCCATTTAGTTTTTCTCCATAGACAATAATGCACAAGAGACTTTAGTTTATACAAAATTTATTTTAGCTCGATTGTGAAACAAGTTCTTACAACTTGTATTAATCACTCTCGAGACCTCATTCCTGATGGAATCCATCGCCACGAGGGAAAGAGAAGAGGAAACGTGGAATTTAAATGGCACAATCGTAACGGCTCTAGCGGGGCTCAAACCCCCGGGCGTTTCGCACCTGAAGAGACTTTAAAATAAAAAGCGACAAGACATATTTTGATCTTAAACTACTGTATTGGTTATATATAACCTAGAAACAAAACAAGACCATGCAATATTCATGAACACGCTCGTGCTATTATCAACTTCCAACTCTATTCCGAGTTTCTCAGCTGACTTTTTGCATTTTCTTTTTTTTCTGTTTATGGTGTCGTCCCTCTTTGAAATTCTGAAACAGATGAAAAATTCTTGTTATCGCTTGGTAATGTAAAGTTATCACTTGGTAATGTAGTTATCACATGGTAACGTAAAGGCTGCAATGGGACGTTAAACCGAGGTCTCGTGTCGGTGCTTTACACCGTGCATCTCTTCAGGAGGCATCATTCATATGGGCAACTAGTAGTGATGATAAATAAACGTAAAAACACACAGATAGCTCACATACCAAATGTAGATAGCTCACATACACATGTAGATAGCTCACATACCAATGTAGATAGCTCACATACAAATGTAGATAGCTCACATACAAATGTAGATAGCTCACATACCAATGTAGATAGCTCACATACAAATGTAGATAGCTCACATACCAATGTAGATAGCTCACATACAAATGTAGATAGCTCACATACAAATGTAGATAGCTCACATACAAATGTAGATAGCTCACATACAAATGTAGATAGCTCACATACAAATGTAGATAGCTCACATACCAAATGTAGATAGCTCACATACCAATGTAGATAGCTCACATACAAATGTAGATAGCTCACATACAAATGTAGATAGCTCACATACCAATGTAGATAGCTCACATACAAATGTAGATAGCTCACATACAAATGCAGATAGACATACAAATGTAGATAGCTCACATACCAAATGTAGATAGCTCACATACCAATGTAGATAGCTCACATACAAATGTAGATAGCTCACATACAAATGTAGATAGCTCACATACCAATGTAGATAGCTCACATACAAATGTAGATAGCTCACATACAAATGCAGATAGACATACAAATGTAGATAGCTCACATACCAAATGTAGATAGCTCACATACCAATGTAGATAGCTCACATACAAATGTAGATAGCTCACATACAAATGTAGATAGCTCACATACCAATGTAGATAGCTCACATACAAATGTAGATAGCTCACATACAAATGCAGATAGACATACAAATGTAGATAGCTCACATACACATGTAGATAGCTCACATACAAATGTAGATAGCTCTCATACAACTGTAGATAGCTCACATACAAATGTAGATAGCTCTCATACAAATGTAGATAGCTCACATACAAATGTACTTGTAAGGAGAGAACTATACATGGTTTGCTGCCATATTTTATCCTTTCCTATACTTATTTCTGCTTTCCTGTACATGAATTGTATTGTTTTATATATATATAGTGGAACCAATTAACCTCAATAGAGCAGCCACCTTGACTAAACAGCCATTTTTCATGACTCCCTTGGCTGGCTGCTTAAACCATGTTTGACTGTACTTCAATCAATATAGCTCATGTTTACATACATTTCGTTTCAGTCCCCTATCTCCATTGGGTGTAGTTTGTGACATTTGTAGAGTGTCCTCGGATTCCATTTCCTCAAATCCCAGGTCTGACCCCTCATCCCCCCCAGCATGACCACTGCCAGTCACCTCAAATGCCTCTTCCTCACCATCTAGCTTGCAGTGATCAACAGCTGGTAAACAAAGATATAAAATGTTGAAAACATAGGCCACAACTGTGGAAATACATATTTCGGTGATCACGAGATGAAATAAAATCCTATCTTACACTAATAAACACAATTATGTTATATTTCGGGTTTTACGCCTGCATCAGCACCATTTTGGGCTATAACGCCGGCGGGCAGTTTACCTAACAACACCTTTCCTGGGCAGGCTCCAGCGGTTAACCAGTACTTGGGTGCACCAACCTCCGTAAGAAACTGCCAACTTTTTCATATAAATGAGACACGGCCTGAGCGGGGCTCGAACCCGTGACCATCAGTGATGATAGGTTACAGTGGTATGCAAGTCAGCGACCTTAACCACTCGACCACGGAGGCGGCTTAATAAACACAAATCTTTTTCTTTTATGATTTCCAATAATTTTGGCTAACATAATAGTTGTTATCAAATTTAATTCATTTTAGCTGCCCCTGCGGGAGCCTCATTTCACTACATTCCACAACCACTTATGTTAGTGTGAATGTCCCTAATAAGAAATAGTTCCGGTTTAAGTTTAAAGTTACTTTCCATTACATGTATGTTGTCTAAATTAAAACCTACAAAACAAATTCATTAGAATATATTACTTTATAATTAACTGTTCATGAGAGTCAGAAAATAGCTAAAATACAGAAGTACATCTAACCGCGGAGGAATACGAAACGCAACAAGTTTTAAAACAGTGGAAGATGGAGTTTCCTTTCACTGAGAAAACTCTTATCATTCATTGGAAAGCATATAAAAATGTACCTGAGTATAGATCACTGAGACTGTCTGTATTATACCTGGGCATAGATCACTGAGACTGTCTGTATTATACCCGGGTATAGATCACTGAGACTGTCTGTATTATACCTGGGTATAGATCACTAAGACTGTCTGTATTATACCTGGGTATAGATCACTAAGACTGTCTGTATTATACCTGGGTATAGATCACTGAGACTGTCTGTATTATACCTGGGTATAGATCACTGAGACTGTCTGTATCACTTAGCGCATCGTCATCATTCTCTCCTCCCTCATCAGTAGAGTTAACTCCCTTCTTCATGTCAAGATTTTCCTGAACTTTCCTGCGGCCTCGTGGAGGACGATATTCGGTGCCATTTCTCTGACAATCTTCCCCTAAAATAAAACGGATATTTGTACACAAAACATAGGCCAACTTTTGCTCGATATTATCACGTTCCATTTCATTCCCGTGCAGGAACGTCAGAGGAGGTAACAGGAGATAGTTATGTTATATTTCGGGTTTTACGCCTGCATCAGCACCATTTTGGGCTATATCGCCGGCGGGCAGTTTTACCTAATAACACCTTTCCTGGGCAGGCTCCAGCGGTTAACCAGTACTTGGGTGCACCAACCTCTGTAAGAAACTGCCAACTTTTTCATATAAATGAGACACGGCCTGAGCGGGGCTCGAACCCGTGACCATCAGTGATGATAGGTTACAGTGGTATACAAGTCAGCGACCTTAACCACTCGACCACGGAGGCAGGTAACAGGAGATAGAGCAGGGTTCAGATTTTCAGGTTTGCGTCCATAAATGGTATTCTTTAATAAATGTCTGCAAAATATGGTTAAAATACACAGTATGACCATTAAATACATCATTTGAATTGAATAGAAGTGCTTTATAATGGACCAGTGTATCTGGCTGCTTAGCACAGGTATTGAAAATGGTAAAAATAATTTTTTTTAGGGAGAAGCGGGGCCCCTAGGGGGCGAAGTCAGCGACTTCGCCCTCTAGAATGAACCCTGATACAGAGTATAGACCCTGACTGGGGCTAAGTAAAACAAAGTTATAGCGCATTTGTGAAGTTTGAGTTGGTGTATTGGATACGGTGTCTGCCTCGAAAGTGGAGCGGTTCATACGGTTGCAGGTTCAAGCTACACTACAACCGTGTCCTTTGACACAACATATAATTCCACATTGTCCCTTCTCCCTCCCTCATGATGATGGATTCCATCATGATTGAGGTGCCATGTGAGTAGTCTAAGGATCATCTGATGAAAACATGATTTGCAATCAATTTATTTATATTTCGGGTTTTACTCCTGCATCAGCACCATTTTGGGCTATATCGCCGGCAGGCAGTTTACCTAACAACACCTTTCCTGTGCAGGCTCCAGCAGTTAACCAGTACTTGGGTACACCAACACTAAGAAACTGCCAACTTTTTCATATAAATGAGACACGGCCTGAGCGGGGCTCGAACCCGTGACCATCAGTGATGATAGGTTACAGTGGTATACAAGTCAGCGACCGTAACCACTCGACCACGGAGGCGGACTGATTTGCAATCAATCAAAAGAAATGTGCATAAACAAACTGCTGATATTTGTTCAGTTAACACTTTCCCTGCTGAGTAAATAAAATCACATTTGCAAACAACATAGACGCCACGTCTGATCAGGATCTATGTAGTTTGCTATGCTATTCAGCCAAATGTTTTAGCTCCACTATCTGAATAGCAAACAGTATCTATAGAGTTTGATCAGACACGCCGTTCTGGTCCGTCTGATCTGGCTCTATGCTGTTTGCAAAAGCGATTTTATCTGCCACTAGCATGCAAAGAGTTAAACCATTGTTTGTAAGACAATTGAATTCAACCGATTTCATTCCTGTTCATGGCATGTTGACAGATTATATATACTTGAAATGTAATCGGGACAATTATTTAGTATATCTCTAAATGCATAAAAGTCAGTAATTAATTCCGAGAGACTGCAAATTTGCATGTACAGTATAACCCCTCTACACCGGAACCCCCTCCAAACCGGTTTTTTCTCCGGTCCCGAATTTTTCCCTTCTATTTTCATTGTAATATAAACCCCTGTAATCCAGAACCCATCTACTCCGGAAACCGGACACAAGTTCGTAACATTTTGTGTATTTTCAACACAAAATGACCCCTCTAAACCAGACATGCCAATTATGAAAGAAGCCAGTTAAACGAATATCCGGTTTAGAGGGGTTATACTGTACATTCAAACAATAGTACTGTTGCTATCTTGCCGACTCAAAATAAAATTGATCTTTTCTTAAGCTAAATAATAAGAAGGTATTGGTCCTACCTTTCCTTCGGACCACATCAGATCAGACCGAGGGGAATTCTGCGAATTTGGCAACCCAGTATCTCCTCAGCGTGCCCAGGCTAGCGCACTGGAGAGGACACTCCAGCTACACCTTGGTGTAGGCTCAACACGGAGAATAGCAGTTACCAGTTATAAGCCACAGCAGACGGTGCTAATCTGCAGACTAAACGGGCGCTAACTCCATAGTCGGACAGGACTGACGGATGCCGAAGACTGCTGGAGATTTGAACTTATTTTTCAGTTTATTCATAAATGATTGGGGAGTATTTGCATTGCATGTTGATAATGACTAGGGCCTAGACAGATTTAACCCTTTCAACACCACAGGCCTCTCAATAGGCTTACAAAAAGTGTAGATCCAGATGAGCCGGCTCGTGACGAGCCGTCTCATCAGGATCTGCACTTTTTGCCAGTAATATTACTATTTTTAGACAAATATTACCCATTTTGATAAATGAACTGGTCCAAATGTAATTTTCTTATTAATTTATTGGTCTTAAAATATCATGCACAAGTCCATGTCAGTTACTTGGTGTTGAATGGGTTAAATACAAGTAAACTTTTGACTTACATCTAGCGAGATATCTCTTGAATTTGGCACCGTTTACAAGTCTCTCTACATGGACCGGGGTCTTGTTCACATGCGTCATAGTGAGCGCACAGAATAGCTGGTGCCTGAAATACATGTACAACGTAAGGCCGTTTCTATGATTGGAATTATACAAATTATGATTACATTATTTGTTTGTTCGGATTTTAGCACCATTTTTGGCTATACCGCCAACAGGCAGTTTACCTTTCCTGGACAGGCTCCAGCGGTTAAATTGTACGCTACACGGATTGACTGCAGCTATGCCCAGTACATACATGTGTAAATGGGACTGGGAGATAAACCGAGTAAAGAATAATTCTGCGTAGAACAACATATTACCTTTTAATCAGATCATAGAGACTTCCTAGCTATTATTTGTGGAGGAAGACAACGGGTTGCAGACACGGACAGGCACCCGGGTAGAACAACCGACCTATCGCAAGCCAGCTGGATAGCTTCCTCACAGTGGGATTCCAACCAACAGCAGTGAGGGGCAAATTATTTGAAGTCAGCGACCTTTACCACTCGGCTACGGAGCCCCCCACCCACTAGCCTATAGTAAACTTTCTACGTTTGTGTGTCTGTTTGACATATTTGATAGATTACAAGTTACACTTGGTCTTACTAGAATTCTTTATGCTGGTTCCCAGGCAAAATTACACATGTTATTTTGCTCCGTGAAGCATAGTCATGGTGCTTCTTGTGCTTGGTACCAGGCGTGTTTTACGATTATTTATCGTCACTACCGGTTGCCCATATGAGCAACGCCTCCTGAAGAGATTAGTCATTTTAGATTTTTGGGGGATAGTGCAATGATACAGACAGAGACCAATTCCAGAGTCTCCTCTGGTTCTTTTACGTGTACGGTGTACAGCACCGACACGAGACCTTGGTTTAACGTCCCATCTGAAAGACTGTTCATTTTATTAGGGTCCGACGGGGGATCGAACCAGGTACCAGGCAATGTATTTTACTTACTTACTATAACTGACTATAGTGTTTATATCTCTTGGGTATTATGCAAGGCTATATTTAATCATGGTGCTTCTTTGAGCTGGGTACCAGGCAACGTATTTTACTTACTATAAGTGACTATAGTGTTTATATCTCTTGGGTATTATGCAAGGCTATATTTACCCATGGTGCTTCTTGAGCTGGGTACCAGGCAACGTATTTTACTTACTATAAGTGACTATAGTGTTTATTTCTCCTGGGTATTATGCAAGGCTATATTTACTCATGGTGCTTCTTGTGCTGGGTACCAGGCAACGTATTTTACTTACTATAAGTGACTATAGTGTTTATATCTCTTGGGTATTATGCAAGGCTATATTTACTCATGGTGCTTCTTTGAGCTGGGTACCAGATGAGGCTTATATTGCTCAAAGTTTTTGTCCTCTCGTGCCTGTAGTTTGAGAAATTTCCTTCCATTGACATAACTTCTGATAGCATCCTCTCTATAGGGCATCTCATGACCAGAGAGACAACATGTCACCTGTAAATACAAACAACGCCGGAAATCTTAGGAAACGTTCAGATTATTTTTTGGAATGAGGAAATATAATTATAATATACATTTTTGAGTTCATAGCAAAATCAACATTATGGCAAAGACAGCAAGAAACAAACACAGGGATCATTCTAGAGGGAGATGTGGGTGAAATAGTCGCCCTAGGGACCATGAGTTCGCCCTCTGGGCGCCCCACTTCTCCCATTTTTTATATATACGATTTTCAAACAAAATTTTGTCTAGTAAGATACACTGGCCCATTATAAAGCACTCCTTCTATTCAAATGTTGTATTTAATGGTTGTACTGTGCATTTTAACCCTATTTTGCAGAAGTAAATTAAAGAACACCATTTAAGGAAGCGATCACGCGCTTTCTCACTTCTCCCAAAAATTCTGACTTCAAACACTACTTATTTGTACCACTATTGGCTGGTCCCTTTTCTGTTTTTTGGGACATGCTCAATCCAGATGTAACCCTGAAAGAGAGAGGCAATGTGGAATTAAGTGCCCCGCCAATGATCACAGACAGGGAAAGAGGTAACCATATAAGCAAGTTGCTTTCTCCTCAATCCTACATGTATTTTCTTATTGTGATCATTATACTATGTATATTCATTGAATAAAATATTGTTTAAACTAATGATCACAGACGATAGGACTAAAGCTTGGCACAAACTGCCGGCTTCTCACACCTAAGACGAATGCGCTACCACATGTTCCATATAATAAAAAGTATAAACTTTAGTTATTGTGCAACAATTGCGAAACAAGATGTAACAACTTATATTAATCACTCTCGTTAGCACGGATGACAGCATATTTGTGGTCATTTGTGTGGGAGGAAACCGGAGTAGTGGAGTACCCGGAGAAAACCGCCCAACCTGCAAGCATCGCACTATTTTATATACCTCTCAGTCTGAGGATGGCAGAGGTTGCATTTGGTAAGAAGCAAGCATGCAATCCACTGCACTAACCCACACATCCTGGGTATACCAGTAACCGATGACATAAGCAATTACATGTACCTGTGTATTTGTGTTTCAAAAATAGGCTGTGCAAATAATGTTCACTCTCTATAAATGATATTTATTTATTGTATGCAATATCAGTTAGTAAGAAATAAATAAGTGAAAGCAAGAGTATTGGCCTACACTTTATTTATGCGGTGATACCAATAATCGGTGACTATGTAAATAATGTGTAAAGGAAGTTTTGAAATGACATTTCACCTTGTTTTTTCTATGGACAGTTGTGGAAATCTGACAAACATTATCAATAGTAAAACACAAAATGAGCATGTGCGGTTCGTTTGGATATATTCTGATATCATCTCTAATTCGTATACACCGATATTAAAGTCACTGGAGATAATAGACCTGCTATCTATTTATCTATCTATCTTCCTCTACTACTCTAATGTCAAACCCCTCGCGGGGATGTAGACATGTGTTAGCACTGGTAAACATGTTAGGTTGGGTGAACTCACCCAGGAAAACATTTCTATGTCTTAACAATTGCATTCGAAAGAAAAAAAAACAAATAAATATGTAAAGCAATAGACCCTCCTTTCGCAAATAAGATTGTTTTTGGTTTAGGTCAGACGGTGTTATTGATATAGTGGTCTGGGATTGGTTGAAAAAGTGTAGGGAAGCCCTTAAGAGTTGTTGATAGATGAATTGATTGGCTGAGTAGATATTGTCATAAATAGTGAAAATGACTTCTAAATATTAAAATACAATATATGAGCTGCATTTTGGAATATTTGCATACTATTTGTTGACAAATAAACAGCATATTATAAATGCAGGTGTCAGTGCAACATTCACCACCAGTGTGGCGTCCGTGGTCCAGTGGTAGAGCGTCGGATTTGGAATCGAACAGTCTCGGGTTCGATACTCGGTCAGGCCACGTATGTAGCATCATTGAGCAAGGCACCTCACACACATTGCTTAGTACTGGTTAATCGCTTAGGTCGGCTGAGCCTGTCCAGGAAAACATGTCCAAGTCCCCGCGAGGGATTTGACATTAAAGGAACATACATACATACCAAATTACCTTCCGAGTAGGGGGTGGGTGCCTTTCAGTTTAGTGGGAAATTTTTAAAAAAATGCAATTGGTCAACTTCATTGAAATTTGACATTTTCCTGTGGCTCAAAGACCAATGACAAACTATTTTTGGGCGAAATCTAATGGCATTGTGTTGTTTATGGTCAGACACCGTTATTGCAATTTCCATAGGTCACCATTATAACATACAGTGCCATTATATTTCCCCCCAAAATAGTTTGGCACAAAAGACAGTAGTTTTCAACAGACTGGCCTTTGAGCCACAGGAAAATGTCAAATTGCAATGGGGTTGACCGATTGCGTTTTTTTTTATTTCCCACTAAAGGCACCCACCCCCTACTCTGAAGGTAATTTAGTGGTGAATGTTGCACTGACACCTGCATTTATAATATGCTGTTTATTTGTCACCATATTGTCTGCAAATATTTTTAAATATTCCAAAATGCAGCTCATATATTGTATTTTAATATTTAGAAGTCAGTTTCACTATTTGTGACAATACCTACTCAGCCAATCAGTTCATGTATCAATAACTCTTAAGGGCTTCCCTGAACTTGTTCAACCAATCCCAGACCACTATATCAATAACACCGTCTGACCTTATGGAAATTTCAATAGCGGTGTCTGACCTTTATCTCGCGAATACTAACGACACTATGTAATTTCAGTCGCAACTACTGAAATGACAGCAAGAAACAATTCACAACTATTTTACACGACTTTCGTCTTATTTCTATACCTTCTTTGTCAATTCATTGTAACTTAGAGAAGGGTAATTGGCTAACATGTTTGTTAACTTTTTTGACATTTTTCACGTGTTGTTTCGACAAATTCCGTGCTGCTCCGACAACTTCCGCATTAATGAGAATAAATTCCGTAATGAGCCTATCCGTGCCAGATCTGTCATGTTCAACATAGTGATATTTTAAATTAGACATAAGAAGTTGGAAACCAGAGTCGACTAATGTACTCGCATGTGTCTCTATGTGTAAGCAATGCTCCAGAGTGGGTCCAGAGTGGGTCCAATACATGTCTCTGCACAATGTCCCAATTAAAACTTCTCTATACTTATAATGTATGCATAAACACAGAATTATTAACTTTGTTCGCTCAGCCACCATTTCTTTGTTTTACTGCACATAGCGACCAGTCATTTTGCTTACAGACATCAGCGTGACATTCACTAATTGATTGACTAACTAATTGTTTCCATCTTCAGCCAAAACACCCAAAGTTCCATTGCTTGTGTGTATACACGTATACCGACCATTGCATTGTTTCCATGTGCATGTCATTCCTTTGTTTGCTTGTCTACACATACTGACCATTCCTTTGTTTGCTTGTCTACACATACTGAGCATTCCTTTGTTTGCTTGTCTATATGTATACTAACCATTCCTTTGTTTGATTGTCTACACATACTGACCATTCCTTTGTTTGCTTGTCGACACATACTGGCAATTCCTTTGTTTGTTTGTTTGTCTACACATACTAACAATGAATTTGTTTGCTTGTCTACACATACTGGCCATTCATGTGTTTGCTTGTCTACACATACTGACCATTCCTTTGGTTGCGTGTCTACACATATTGATCATTCATATGTTTGCGTGTCTACACATACTGGTCATTCCTTTGTTTGATTGTCTACACATACTGACCATTCCTTTGTTTGCTTGTCTACACATACTGACCATTCCTTTGTTTGCTTGTCTACACATATTGATCATTCATATGTTTGCTTGTCTACACATACTGGTCATTCCTTTGTTTGATTGTCTACACATACTGACCATTCCTTTGTTTGCTTGTCTACACATACTGGCCATTCCTTTGTTTGATTGTCTACAATACTGACCACTCCTTTGTCTGCGTGTCTACACATGCTGACCATTCATGTGTTTTCTTATCTACATATACTGACCACTCCTTTGTCTGCCAGTCTATATAATCATATGCCTTCGTTTGCCCGTCTACACATACTGACCATTTCATTTTATCACAGGTCTATAGACAGACTGTTCGCGTCGTTTTGGTGGTATGAGATAAATATGTCTAACCGGGTAGACTACTAAGGGAACTACTTTATGCTAATTAGATATCACGAACAAGTCCAGCAGTTTCCGTTTATTTCCGCGTCCAAATGTATAGCATTTCATTGGATATCGGTAAAATCCGAACACTGTCGTAAAGTTACGTCATTATAATAACATAGATACGTCATCGATGACACGATGACACAATCGTCCGCCTCCGTGGTCGAGTGGTTAAGGTCGCTGACTTGTATACCACTGTAACCTATCATCCCCGCTCAGACCGTGTCTCATTTATATGAAAAAGTTGGCAGTTTCTTACGGAGGTTGGTGCACCAAGTACTGGTTAACCGCTGGAGCCTGCCCAGGAAAGGTGTTGTTAGGTAAACTGCCCGTCGCTCAAATGGGAAACCGGTAACGATGTTAAATAAACTTAAATTTAAAAAAAGAAAAAAAAAAGATGACACAATCAATGACATAGCTGCTACCATTCATGTGTTGTTCACGTGCTTACTATTACCAGTTGACCCACAATGCATTTACATTGTTTGTAATCATCCCGGCTCTAATCACATTGCGACTGATCTCCCTTTAAATATTGTTATTTATTTGTTCCTTTTAGTATGATGGTTAAAGTCATCGATTCTTTGAATCTTTACCAGTGTCGGATTAACATGTAATGGTTTAGCATTAAAGAAATTAAACCGTTAAATTTAACATGTAGGCCACGTGGTGTTTACTTTTCAACATCAATGTCACATTCCAATGACCTCATCCCGTTATAGTAAATTCATATGCCATTCATGCGTGTATATAGGCTTGCAGAATTCGAAACGTCTTTCGAATTAACAGTCTTTCAGATGGGACGTTAAACCGAGGTTTCGTGTCGATGCTGTACACTGTGCACGTAAAAGAACCAGAGGAGACTCTGGAATGTGTCTCTGTCTGTATCATTGCACTATCCTCCAAAATCTAAATTGACTATTCTCTTCAGGAGGTGTAGCTAAAATGTACAACCGGTAGCGACGATAAATAAACGTAAAAAAACACAAAGTATTTCAGAAAACAGTTTGATCTGTAGTCCAGTAATAACAGGCTGGACTGGTAATCCAGGGATCGCAGGTTCGATCCCCCGTCTGACCATAATAAAATTCACCGTGCACATAAAAGAACCAGAGGAGACTCTGGAATGGGTCTATGTATGTATGATTGCAATATCCTCCAACAATTTAAAAATGTCTAATCTCTGCAGAAGGCGTCGCTAGAGTAGTGTTACGGTTAGACTATTGGATGTTCTAGATTCATTGTGTCTGACTTTCCACAAATACTGACCATTCAATTGTTTGCTTGTCTACACATACCGATCATTGCATTGTCTGACTTTCTACACATACTGACCATTCCATTATTTACTTGTCTAGATATACTGACCAGTTCTTTGGTTACTGGTGTACTCATACTGGTGACCAGTCCATGCATGGCTACGCATAATTACATTTGTATGTATGCTCCATTAATGTCAAACCCCTTGCGGGGACCTATACATGTTTTCCTGGGGAGGATTAACCGACCTAAGCGGTTAACTAGTACTAAGCTGTGTGTGCGAGTTGCCTTGCTCAATGACACTACATATGTGGCCTGGTCGAGTATCGAACCCGGGACCGTTTGATTCCAAATTCGACGCTCTACACACAGACGACATACATTTCCTTTCTTTGCCTCAAGATATGTGTCCGTTGTATGTTTGGCTACCTACAGTGATAATTCAGGTGTATGTTATTCTTACACTACTAAGCATACATGACCTGATCGAGTATCGAATCTGTGACCCTACGATTACAAATCCGACGTTCTACCACTTGACAATGAATGCCAATTGACCTTTCTGCCGATTTTGATTGACAGCTGGCGTTAGCCAATCGCATCACACCATTCGCGCACACCCCCGGCAACGGTTTATCGCCGCCATCTTGTTAGACAAACAATGCATATTAGACACACTAATAACGAGTAGACAAATTTGAAAAGGCGTGAATTTGATCGAAAATACGGGTTTAAAATTGTTTTAATGATGTTGAAAATGTGTAGCTTTAGTGTGTGGGTTAGTTATAGTACAAAATTAGTCAACCCATTTCAAAATCCTTGGACAAATCTAAAAGTGTGTATATGAACCACAAAATACCAGACAGCTGCTTTAAAAACAATGCATCTATAAAAACACCGACTGACCCCATATGTCATTCTTTTCTCACAAACACAGCAATCAAATTTAAGCCCGTCACACTGTTTATTGGGAGCAATCAACAACTTACCCACTAACGGTACATCACAGAGACCGCCGAGTTATAATACCCGATAGGGGCCACTGCTATCAAGATCAAAGTATTTCACATCGGAATTTAGCACTGATTGTGCTAATTGGTCAATTATAAAATGTGTGCACATAATTATATAATTGATTACTACACCGAGTCATTGTTTTATCGTTCTGTTAGATAAACGAGTTATGTAGTAAAATTTTAATCAAATCTGATAATGAGTGATCGTGATCTGAAATTATTTTTTGAAAAATATTTAAAATTAATTAATGCTGTCTGTCATTGACAATGGTGAAAAGATGTAGTTACGGGCTGTGTGACAGTGATGTAGATATCCAGATCGATTGATAGGTGACGTTAAATTCGTGCCATTTTCAAAACCTAAGACAAATCTTGAAAACATGTCTAAGGTGGATTAAGTTGTGTGAACGACCAAACGACCAAACGACCAGTTGAATACATCCACAATTAATGCAAACAGATATATTTGCACAAAAGTAAGTTGAAATTTATTTATTTATGCATAATAAAATATTTCGAAAATATATATTCTGCATTAATAGATCTACCGTTCACAAGAGATATGTGAGTATAGTAGTTCATACATATTGTCGTGGATGGTGGACATATTAGCTCAGTGAACGTACTAATGGGCCTGTATAGTGCAGTACTATATATATATAAAATACGAACCTGTGATTATACGAATGCACTAGTATACGAAACTACCATTAGACGAACAAGGGATTATACGAAATCACCTGAATTCACCTAAAACCATTGCCTTCTTGCTTTCAACGAGATATTCTTATCTGGGTGAAATAAAACCGAGAAATTCGACGGAATTTTATCTAGATTAACTCGATGCAGGTCTGCGTTAGACGCCATTTTGTTAGATAGCTTGTCTCGCGTGGTTACAGCGAGCACCTGTAACTATGGGGGGCGTGCCTAAGTAGCGTTTGCAGAAAGGTCAATTTGGACGCTTTAAATATTTCAATAGTAGTGTCGGACCTAAATTAAGTTGTTGTATTGCACCACAGAAATAATTTTAGCCGTAGTTTAAATCGAAAAGCTTCGGATACCTTGAACTTCTTCGTCCGTCATTCCCTTAGCGACGAAATAGCCAATATGGCCGACGGATAGAATTTTAGGTTAGCAAAATGTTCATTTATTGAAGTATCTTTTTCATGTAAGCATGCTTTTACTGATTGTCTCATCGATTACTAGAAATTAGTAGCAGTAATCATAACAGTACTAGGGTGACAGCCTTTAATTAATCATACGTTAATATTTACTCCTTGAACGTATTACGGGCACCTGCTTCAAATACAACATTCATCAAATTGGTTAATGTGTACAGTGTTAGCATCCTAGTAGTGCTACTCATGTTACTTACATCTGCACAATACCAACCAGTAGCCACTCACAGACGGATCTGTAGTCCAGTGGTAACATGCTAGACAAGTAATCCAGTGATTGCAGGTTCGATCCTCCGTCTGACACTTATAAAGTTAACAGTCTTTCAGATGGGACTTTAAACCGAGATCTAGTGTCGGTTCTTTACACCATGCACTTAGAAGAACCAGAGGAGATTCTGGAATGTGTCTCTGTCTGTATCATTGCACTATCCTCCAAAAATCTAAAATGACTAATCTCTGCAGGAGGCGTCGCTCAGATGGGCAACCGGTAGCGGCGATAAATAAACATATAACACACACAGTAGCCAATCAGTGAATAACTCGCTGTCTGTATATTACATCGTGCATGTAAAGAACCATTGTGTCTAGTGGTAAAACGTCGGATTTGAAATTGAATGGTCAGGGTCCCAGGTTCAATACTCGGTCAGGCCATGTATCTAGTGTCATTGAGCAAGGCACCTCACATGCATTGTTTGGTAACCGTTTAAGTTGCTTCCTCCAAAATCTAAAGTGACCAGGAGGCGTTGCTTATATAGGCCACCGGTAACAATGATAAATAAATGTATAACACCTACATAATGCCAACCAGTAGCTATACAGGATTTTTGTGTAGATTACATGTCATTGGTACTGCTACAATGCATAGACTTTCCCAGTTTAGTTGGAATCCGTGGTACAGTGGTAGAGCGTCGGTTTTGGAATCAAGCGGTCCCGGGTTCAATACTCGGTCAGGCCACGTATGTAGTGTCATTGAGCAAGGCACCTCACACACATTACTTAGTACTGGTTAACCACTTAGGTCGGCTAAGCCTGTCCAGGAAAACATGTTTAGGTCCCCGATAGGGGTTTGACATTAATGGAACATACATACATACAGACCATGCTCGAAAGAATCGCTGCTCTATAAGTGTAGATCTCTACTTCTACTGCCATCAATCATTTTCTGACTAGTTTATACAAATTTACTTTAGCTCGTTTGCGAAACAAGTTCCTACAACTTATATTAAGCACTCTCGAGACCTCATTCCAGATGGAATCCAGTGCCACGAGAGAGAGAGAGAAGAGGCAATGTGGAATTTAAATGACTTGCCGAAGGGCACAATCATAACGGCTACAGCTGGGCGCGAACTCCGGACCTTTCGCACATGAAGCGTATGCATTACCACTGAAAGTGTTGAAAGGCCAGTATTAACGACGGTGTGTTAGACCAATCGGCCATTGAGGTCCTTTAGATGACATTATTTTAATATATGCCTAGCTTGTAGTTAATAGTAAAATTATTAACTGTGAAAATTGGAAATTTGGAGAAGGGGAGATGACAGAAAAATAGAATAAAACATACATGTAACTATCTGTAGTAATATTTAAAAGATGTCAGTATTTTCCATCTCATTATTTCAGATAAAACATGACAACCCTAATGAGAGCAACTCCTGTTCCTCCACCAAAACCTCCAACACCGAAGAGTGGGGAGAGGGCACTAGTTGAAAAAGGTAACCTTTTAAACACATTGTGTTTCATTATTGGCCATATGTTAATCATTCCAACAAAAGTGTATTGAAAAAGAATGGCCACCGTGGCTGGGTGGTTAATGTCGTTGACTTCAACTTACTTGCCCCTGAGTGCTGTAGGTTTGAATCCCACTGTTATTGTCCAATTATTTCATGTGCGGAAGCTCTTTGATCAATCACCATAATTTAGCAATTTAATAAGTTTTCTAGCGGCTACCCCAAAATCACTTTTGCAAACAGCATAGAGCCAGATCAGACGGGACAGAATCAGGCTCTATGCTGTTTGCTACTCAGATAGTGGAGCTAAAACACTTGGCTTAATAGCAATCAACATAGATCCTGATCAGACACGACGTTACACTGCAGCTGATCTGGATCGATCAGGGTTCATTCTAGGTCAACATTTTTGGGAGAAGTGAGAAAATCGCTTCCTTAAATTGTGTTCTTTAATATACTTCTGCAAAATAGGGTTAAAATGCACAGTACAACCATTAAATACAACATTTGAATAGAAGGAGTGCTTTATAATGGGCCAGTGTATCTTACTAGACAAAATTTTGTTTGAAAATCGTAAAAATCCCCAAAAAAATTTTTTAGGGAAAAGTGGGGCCCATAGTGGTCCTTAGTGCGACTATTTCGCCCACATCGCCTTCTAAAATGATCCCTGATCTATGCTGTTTGCAAATGTGAATATGGGGTAGCCCTAGAAAACTTTGCTAAATTGTAGTGACTGGTAAAAGAGGCAGTAATTGTGGTGAAATTGTTGAGACTTGTATGAAATAATAAATCAGGGCAAGGCTAATGGGCAATAGGGTGGGGCCAAAAATGGGCAGGGTGGTGCCTTTAAAGCCCTAAGTATATATACATGTATAACTCTATATCTAATAGCGAAACTATTTTGTCTATACATGTATGTATTATGGTGTTTTCTTCCAGACAGACTACCAGAATTGAGAAGCAGCGATCTGGCCATTGATAAATCTAAGCCACTACCCACTTCTCTGCAAAGTGACTTCCTACCCGAGGATGTGTTGTTTGCCCTCACCCAGCCCCCGATGCTTAGGGACACCCTTGGCCCACCATCCAAGTACAGGTCACTCAATACATCTGTGGTAAGATTGACGTTTCATAATTCATGGCAGTCTTGGCTTTAATTCGGAGTTCATCCTACGTCTGAATAAAAATGTTCTTCTATGCAGAATTATTTTTGGCTAGTTTTATGTCTCGGTTCCTTTATGTACTATGCAGAGCGCCAGTCAATCAATGTAGCCTACACTTTATGTTCTAGGCAGAGCGGCAGTCAATCAGTGTAGCCTACAATTTATGTACTAGGCAGAACTGCAGTCAATCAGTGTACCCTACAATGTATGTACTGGGCAGAGACACAGTCAATCAGTGTAGCCTACAATTTATGTACTAGGCAGAGCAGCAGTCAATCAGTGTAGCCTACAAGCTATGTTATAGGCAGAGCGACAGTCAATCAGTGTAGCCTACAAGTTATGTTCTAGGCAGAGCGACAGTCAATCAGTGTAGCCTACAAGTTATGTTCTAGGCAGAGCGACAGGGCTCATTCTACATCAGAATGTTTGGGAGAAGTAAGAAATTGCACGATTGCCTTCTTCGATGGTTTTTTAAATAATTTTCAACAAAATAGGCTTATAATATATAATATGACCATTAAATACTACATTTTAATAAGATTGCTTTACAATGGCCAGTGTATCTTATGTATCAGGCTGTCCGATTAGCGCAGTGGTTAGCATGCTCGCTTCTCACCAATGCAACCTGGGTTTGAACCTCAGACAGGGAAGTATGTGAGACGGTACGGAGATCGCCAGGTGGGTTTTCTCCGGGTACTCCAGTTTTCTCCCACATTTACGCTTTCATCCACACAACAGTGATTAATAAAAGTTGTTAAAGTTTGTTTCGTGATCGTAAATCAAGTTTATACTTTAAACAAACAAATGAAACAAAGCCATGAAATTATAAAATGGAACCAATTTTCAGGGTTTCTCTGTATGCATATTTGTCTGCGCCACTTCTGTCACCAATTGAGAAAAAAACATGAGCCAATTTGAAAAACTTGGAGCCAACTAAGAGCCATATAGTTCCCAGATAAATATTTGAAGCTATGTATCTGCCAAAAAAAAAACAAAGTTGCGCCAACTATTTTCACCAATTCACAAAATTTAGCGCCAGTATTTGTTTTGTGTCGCTATTGGCCATTAGCGACCGACAGCGGGAACCCTGAATTTTGGTCAACCATGTTCATGTGATTATTAAAACAATAATGTTTCAGTCAAAGACACGTCCACCTCCAGCCAACGTGTGGAACTCGCAGAGAAGGGAGAGGTTTAAGCATTTAACAGACAGCACTACGTGTACCTGCGGTTCTGGAAAGTAAGCTGAATTCCAGGGTTCATTCTAGGTCAGATTTTTTGGAAGAAGTGAGAAAGCACGCGATTGCGTCCTTAAATTTCTGCAAATTAGGGTTAAAATACACAGTATGACCATTAAATACAACATTTGAATAGAAGCAGTGCTTTATAATGTACTAGTGTATCTTACTGGACAAAATCTTGTATGAATAATTGTATAAAAAAATAAATTAAAAACATTTTTTTTTTTAGGGAGAAGTTGGGCCCCTAGTGGGCGAAGTCAGGTCCCTAGGGCGACTATTTCGCCCACGTCGCCCTCTAGAATGAACCCTGTATTAATTTCATAATAAACAGAACACAGAAAAAATATTTAAAAAATAAACAGAACACAGCAGTTAGGCATGACTGTACCGGTAAACTGATTGAAAGATTTTGCACTTGCCCCTCATCGCTGTAGATTCGAATCCCACTGGTGGTGTCGGAGTCTTTCAAACGAGAAAGCTATCCAGCTGGCTTGTGTAAGGTCGGTGGTTCTATCCAGGTGCCTGCAATACTGCTCAGAGGGACACCCGGGGCCCTACTCCACCAATAATAACTGTTGAGTCACCATATGACCTAAGCTGTTGGTGCAAAATTAAACCTCAAAAACAAACAAATTTAAAAAAATTGAAATCATTCATTGCAACTTTTCACCATATACATGTACATGTATATCATATATGTTGCAGCTTCATAATAGGTTTATAAGCCATGAAAGTCAACAGTCCAATGTCTTCCATACAGTTGTATAGCTAATCTCTAATTTTCCTTTTCACGAAATTCGTACACAAGTCTAAGCACACCTAAACACGTTTTTCGATGTGGTTTCCCACCTGTGCATGTCATATGTATTTCAATGTTGCATGCAGTAGTACAGGGATCATTCTAGAGGGCGATGTGGGCGAAACAGTCGCCCTAGGGACCCTGACTTCGTCCTAAAAAAAGTTTTTTGTTTTTTTACGATTTTCAAACAAAACTTTGTCTAGTAAGATACACTGGCCCATTATAAAGCACTCCTTCTATTCAAATGTTGTATTTAATGGTTGTACTGTGCATTTTAGCCCTATTTTGCAGAAGTATATTAAAGAACACCATTTAAGGAAGCGATCACGCGCTTTCTGAGATTCTCACTTCTCCCAAAAATTCTGACCTAGAATGAACCCTGATTAGTATATACTTTATTTATTTTACAACGATTTTTGCATGCATTGAATAATAAATGGCCCTTCCTATGTCATAATAGCAATACATTCACCTTAACTTTTATTTTTTAAGATTTTATCCTGATCACCATAATCATCTCTGAAGGCTTCATTGTAAATAAGCTATGCATTATATATCTTTTCTAAATTAGGGTCAGACGCAGGTTCGATCCCCCGTCTGACCCTAACAAAATTAACAGTCTTTCAAATGGGACGTTAAACCGAGGTCTTGCAGGGATCATTTTAGAGGGTGATGTGGGCGAAATAGTCGCCCTAGGGACCTGACTTCGCCCTCTGGGGGCCCCACTTCTCCCTAAAAAAATATATTATTTTTTGGTTTTTACGATTTTCAAACAAAATGTTGTCTAGTATGATACACTGGCCCATTATAAAGCACTCCTTCTATTCAAATGTTGTGTTTAATGGTTGTTCTGTGCATTTTAACCCTATTTTGGAGAAGTATATTAAAGAACACCATTTAAGGAAGCGATCACGCACTTTCTCACTTCTCCCAAATATTCTGACCTAGAATGAACCCTGTCTTGTGTCGGTGCTTTACACTGTGCACGTAAAAGAACCAGAGGAGACTCTGGAATGGGTCTCTCTCTGTATCATTGCACTATCCTCCAAAAATCTAAAATGACTAATCTCTTCAGGAGGCGTCGCTCATATGGGCAACCGGTAGCGATGATAAATAAACGTAAAACACACTCTTTTCTAACTTAGCTATCATTATTTACTACACTCGGTCAATCAGTATAAGAGAACTGAGTTGAGCTTAGCAATATGAAGAATGCTGACGATTAAGTACAATGGCAATTGCAGGACTTCTGGACTTGTTCAGTTAGTTTTGTACGTGTTTGTACCGGCCATTATTACTTATGAATTGTTAGCCTATCCTCTGTCGTTATTTGTCTACCACAATACTATCTACCACCCAGGTTGATACGCTGTGTTTTCCTGTCTGATATTACGCTTGCTGGTTTGATATGGTCACAAGCCTGTATCAAACCAGAAAAATCTGTATCATAACTAGTTCCTGAGAAAATCACGCATTTGCACTCGGTGCTGGTTTGTTTACTTCCCGTAGCATCGCAGCGTGTCAAATTGAACAGATAACAGATGTTTGTAGTTTCGTGGTAATATTTCGATTGTTTTCGTGTTTGTGTTTATATTTTTGGGATCTTAATTCTGTATAATGTTCTGTGTATTTTAGGGACATCTCATTTTTGTACGATGTTCCAAAGAATGACAGGAAGCCGCAAAGACCAGATACTATTGACAAGAGTGTTGTTAGAAAGGAAGAATCTCAAGCACATCCCAAGGTCATTCATTTAACTATTTGCATTCTGGGTAAAATAAAGGCTATAAATAGTTCAAATAATTATAGCAGACGACAATTCATTAAAGTATATTTCTTATTTGTAGCTGAAAACTAAGGAAATATGTCACATTATTTCTTCAGAATTCTGTCATTACGGCATATTAAATTTTGACTGTTAATTTCAACGCTAGAGTGCAGAGGGCCTCCGTGGTTAAGGTTAAGTCACTTACCTCTCACTGCTGCTTGTTTGAATCCCACTGTGAGTCATAAATTATTTCATGTGAGGAAGCGATCCTGCTGGCTTGTGGAAGGCCTGTGGTTCTACCCGGATACCCACACTTGAAATACTGCTCGGAGGGGCACCCAAGGGTTTCCTCCACCTATAATAGCTGGAAAGTCGCCATGTAACCTAAGCAGTATTAAACCCCAAATACAAACAAACAAAAATATTACAGAAAAAAGCCAAATTCAGTCTTAAACAAATCGACATCATTCCGTTTGTTTTTTGGGGTTTCAGGTCATATAATTAGCTGAGCTCATATGGTAACTCCAGCTGTTATTGGGGGCTGCAGACCCTGGGTGCCCATCCGAGCAGTATTTTATTTTCTCCATTATAGATTGATAGATTTACTGTCCTCCATTTACGGAGAGCTATCAATGTTATGATGGTTTGTTTGTTTTCGTGTAGAGAAAAGTGCAATGCACAGTTTATCTTCAACCGCTCCAAATGCGGGTATCCATGTCCTATAGATACATCCCTAGCTTATCAGCTTGTTGCTAAGCATTAGGGTAAGAGAGCCAAGACACAGCTAACTCTTTTGAGATTCGATAAAGATAATAAAATGATTGATTGAGTACAAGATGTGTATATGTATAGTTGTTGAGGTATAGGGAAGATTGTATGTTACAGGTCCTCCAGTATAAGATGTATGTATATATAGTTGTTGAGGTATAGGGGAGATTGTATGTTACAGGTCCTCCAGTATAAGATGTATGTATATATAGGTGTTGAGGTATAGGGGAGGTTGTATGTTACAGGTCCTCCAGTATAAGATGTATGTATATATAGGTGTTGAGGTATAGGGGAGGTTGTATGTTACAGGTCCTCCAGTATAAGATGTATGCATATATAGTTGTTGAGGTATAGGGGAGATTGTATGTTACAGGTCCTCCAGTATAAGATGTATGCATATATAGTTGTTGAGGTATAGGAGAGATTGTATGTTACAGGTCCTCCAGTATAAGATGTATGTATATATAGTTGTTGAGGTATAGGGAAGATTGTATGTTACAGGTCCTCCAGTATAAGATGTATGTATATATAGTTGTTGAAGTATAGGGGAGATTGTATGTTACAGGTCCTCCAGTATAAGATGTATGTATATATAGTTGTTGAGGTATAGGGGAGGTTGTATGTTACAGGTCCTCCAGTATAAGATGTATGCATATATAGTTGTTGAGGTATAGGGGAGATTGTATGTTACAGGTCCTCCAGTATAAGATGTATGTATATATAGGTGTTGAGGTATAGGGAAGATTGTATGTTACAGGTCCTCCAGTATAAGATGTATGCATATATAGTTGTTGAGGTATAGGGAAGATTGTATGTTACAGGTCCTCCAGTATAAGATGTATGTATATATAGTTGTTGAGGTATAGGGGAGATTGTATGTTACAGGTCCTCCAGTATAAGATGTATGCATATATAGTTGTTGAGGTATAGGGGAGGTTGTATGTTACAGGTCCTCCAGTATAAGATGTATGCATATATAGTTGTTGAGGTATAGGGGAGGTTGTATGTTACAGGTCCTCCAGTATAAGATGTATGTATATATAGTTGTTGAGGTATAGGGGAGATTGTATGTTACAGGTCCTCCAGTATAAGATGTATGCATATATAGTTGTTGAGGTATAGGGGAGGTTGTATGTTACAGGTCCTCCAGTATAAGATGTATGTATATATAGTTGTTGAGGTATAGGGGAGATTGTATGTTACAGGTCCTCCAGTATAAGATGTATGTATGTATGTATAGTTGTTGAGGTATAGGGAAGATTGTATGTTACAGGTCCTCCAGCTGCCAGATACCCTCGTACCAGAGGAGTATCATATAGTGAAGAATAAAGGCGTGATCGGCATCGAGTACCATGAGGAGTAAGTGATTATCACATTTAGTTTATACAAATTTATTTTAGCTCGATTGCGAAACAAGTTCTTTCAACTTATATTATTTGAAAGATCGTATGAGGTTTTTTATAGGTGTTCCATTAGAATTATATATCTATCTTGCTTCGTTGTGTGACACACACACACAGACACACGCACAGACATTGCCAAAATTAATAACTTTATGACCCACCCCCCCCCCCCAACACATCGACATGCCTATACATTTTTAAGAAATAATTATAAGATGTCCCCTATATATTCAAGATGTTGAAGCTTCTCCCCGAGATCAGGGAGAAATGTTCTACTTAACACCTTCTACACCATTTATGTTAGCTTGATTGCGAAACAAGTTATTAAAACATATATAAATCACTCTCGAGACATCATTTCCTGATGGAATCCATCGCAACGAGGCAGAGAGAAGAGGAAGCGTGGAATTTAAATGCCTTGCCTAAGGGCACAATCATAACAGCTCCAGTGGGGATCGAACTCCGATCCTGAAACGAATATTAATCACTCTCGAGATATCATTCCCTAATGGAATCCAGCGCAACGAGGGAGAGAGAAGAGGAAGCGTGGAATTTAAATGCCTTGCCTAAGGGCACAATCATAACAGATCCAGTGGGGATCGAACTCCGGTCCTGAAACGACGCGCTACCGCTGCGCTATCACGACTTCCACAAACCTCTTATATCTATTACCGGTAAGTCTATATATTATTATGTTAGTTTTAGTAAATATTTCTTTCTGTTTGCAGTAAATACAGTAACCAAGTGGAAGACCATGAAAAGCATCTTGTTATCTTCCCTTCAATGTAAGTAATAGTATACAGTCAAACCCGTGTTAGTGGTCACCTTAGTACAGTCAAACCTGTTTTAGTGGTCACCTTAGTACAGTCAAACATCTGTTAGTGGACACCTTAGTACAGTCAAACCCGTGTTAGTTGTCACCTTAGTACAGTCAAACCCGTGTTAGTGGACACCTTAGTACAGTCAAACCCGTGTTAGTGGTCACCTTAGTACAGTCAAACCCGTGTTAGTGGTCACCTTAGTACAGTCAAACCAGTGTTAATGGTCACCTTAGTACAGTCAAACCCGTGTTAGTGGTCACCTTAGTACAGTCAAACCTGTGTTAGTGGACACCTTAGTACAGTCAAACCTGTGTTAGTGGTCACCTTAGTACAGTCAAACCTGTGTTAGTGGTCACCTTAGTACAGTCAAACCTGTGTTAGTGGTCACCTTAGTACAGTCAAACCTGTGTTAGTGGTCACCTTAGTACAACAGTCAAACCCGTGTTAGTGGTCACCTTAGTACAGTCAAACCTGTGTTAGTGGTCACCTTAGTACAGTCAAACCTGTGTTAGTGGTCACCTTAGTACAGTCAAACCTGTGTTAGTGGTCACCTTAGTACAACAGTCAAACCCGTGTTAGTGGTCACCTTAGTACAGTCAAACCTGTGTTAGTGGTCACCTTAGTACAGTCAAACCCGTGTTAGTGGTCACCTTAGTACAGTCAAACCTGTGTTAGTGGTCACCTTAGTACAACAGTCAAACCTGTGTTAGTGGTCACCTTAGTACAGTCAAACCTGTGTTAGTGGTCACCTTAGTACAGTCAAACCTGTGTTAGTGGTCACCTTAGTACAGTCAAACCTGTGTTAGTGGTCACCTTAGTACAGTCAAACCCATGTTAGTGGTCACCTTAGTACAGTCAAACCCGTGTTAGCGGTCACCTTAGTACAGTCAAACCTGTGTTACTGGTCACCTTAGTACAACAGTCAAACCTGTGTTAGTGGTCACCTTAGTACAGTCAAACCCGTGTTAGTGGTCACCTTAGTACAACAGTCAAACCTGTGTTAGTGGTCACATTGGTACAACAGTCAAACCCGTGTTAGTGGTCACCTTGGTACAACAGTCAAACCCATGTTAGTGGTCACCTTAGTACAGTCAAACCCGTGTTAGTGGTCACCTTAGTACAGTCAAACCTGTGTTAGTGGTCACCTTAGTACAGTCAAACCTGTGTTAGTGGTCACCTTAGTACAGTCAAACCTGTGTTACTGGTCACCTTAGTACAGTCAAACCTGTGTTGGGGGGTCACCTTAGTACAGTCAAACCCGTGTTAGTGGTCACCTCCATTAAGCAGCCAGCCTGTATTAACCCTTTGCATGCTAGTGGCACATAAAATCACTTTTGCAAACAGCATAGAGCCAGATCAGACGGAACAGAACGGATCAGGCTATTTGCTGTTTGCTATTCGGATAGTGGAGCTACAGCACTTGGCTGAATAGCAAACAACATAGATCCTGATCAGACGTGGCATTACACCGCGGCTGAACTGAATCTACGTTGTTTGCAAATGTGATTTTATTTACTCAGCAGGCAAAGGGCTAAGCAGCCATGTTTCCAGATTCCCAATATGTTGTTTTATTATACATTTGCCCTCTATTAAGTGTGCCAAGCAGTCACTATCTGGCTGCTTAAGACAGGTGTGACTGTATAATCATATTTATGCAGAACAGATTTTTCTAATTCTAACCTAATTCCTATTCACAAGAAATTATTAAACAGATTTCTCGGTAAATTTTTGTATATACTATACTGTATATTATCTCTAAGTATGCATGTTTTACGCAATAAACTGTTGTTGTCCAGGGCAATCTTGAACACAGGTTTCACTGTATTCTCACTATAATGTACAGTTTTCCCTCATAATCTCGAACACAGGTTTCACTGTATTCGCACTATAATGTACAGTTTTCCCTCATAATCTCGAACACAGGTTTTACTGTATTCGCACTATAATGTACAGTTTTCCCTCATAATCTCGAACACAGGTTTTACTGTATCCTCACTATAATGTACAGTTTTCCCTCATACCTAATTCAATTTACCTTCACTGTTAACTTTTTGCACGCTACCGGTGAAAATAACAGCAAAATATATTGTGCAATTTCATTAGCAATGCGTCGAAACGACACAAATCTAATCAAATTCTATGACATATTACTGGAGTTTTCAGTCACAAACAAGAAAAACACGTTAGTGAATTGTTGTCTGCAACCATTATTTGAACTATTTATAGCTTTTATTTTACCCAGCATGCAAAGAGTTAATCAAGCCTGCTTGCTCAGAGTGTGTATGGGGCATAATTAAATTATTGATTAGGTATTGACGGGCCCTGTTGTGTCTTGAGTTATGAATTGGTACGAATTTAATTTAGCTTTATTGTGAAACACATACTTCTCAAGACCTAGTTTGCGAAGGAATGAGAGACATTGGTGAGTTACTGCCCCTGAATACGCCCTAAAAGTAGATAGGTCCTACTAAGTGTTTTCCTCTGTTTTTATCGTTGTTTCCTTTGCACAACAGGCTAGCAATTTTAATCCACTATTGCTTCTTATAAGTATTAAATTTCTATAAATTACTATATCTTCTACAGTACATACAATGGGTACTTATTTGTAAAACAATGTTATCAGTTGATTAACCACAGGAACTTGAAATGTTATCCATAAGCCACCAACGGTCTCGTACCTCTATCCTAGGACACCCCCCTCTATTTCTTTTTTTAATAGAGGGGGGTGTCCTAGGATAGAGGTACGAGACCGTTGGTGGCTTATGGATAAAATTTCAAGTTCCTGTGGATTAACACAGTTTTGATCAAGTCACATTTATCATACCGCAACATCTGGTTGCCTTTCAGTCGTTCAGATTGGATTTAAACCGAGGTCTCGTGTCGGTGCTTTACACTGTGCACGTACAAGAACCAGAGGAGACTCTGGAATGGGTCTCTGTCTGTATCATTGCACTATCCACCAAAAATCTAAAATGACTAATCTCTTCAGGTGTCGTTCATATGAGCAATCGGTAGCGACGATAAATAAACATAAAACACACACATACCCCTTTGGGGGCCTCAAAATTAAAAAAAAAACTCTGTGGTTCTAGCTGGGTTCAAACCCACAGCTTCTCAGTTCAAACCCACTGCATGGTGGGCAACATATCTATTGCACCAAGGAGGTCAGACAGGAGTTATTGTTCTTAACTCATTAAAATTGTTGACCTTCAAGCAGGTGCTTCCTTTCAGTTTTATTTGTTTTCTTTTCCAAATTTATAACCTGTCTGCTGAAACCTACAACGCGCAAGAAGTGACTGTAGATATAATTGTATATTGTATGTGGTATGTTTTAATGTTGGTCCGCCTCCGTGGTCGAGTGGTTAAGGTCGCTGACTTGTATACCACTGTAACCTATCATCACTGATGGTCACGGGTTCGAGCCCCGCTCCGGCCGTGTCTCATTTATATGAAAAAGTTGGCAGTTTCTTATGGAAGTTGGTGCACCCAAGTACTGGTTAACCGCTGGAGCCTGCCCAGGAAAGGTGTTGTTAGGTAAACTGCCCGCCGGCGATATAGCCTAAAATGGTGCTGATGCAGGCGTTAAAACCGAAATATAACATAATGTTTTAATGTTGTGTAGGAAACCGGCAAGTAGATTTGAGGTTGTACAACTGAAGGTGACCATGGAAGAGATGCTGGAAAAGGCCGGGGTGAATGATGCGGACACGGAAATCAAAGGTCCAACACAGGTTAGCTACGAGGAGAAGAATTATATAAGACTCTGTCTTTCATTCTACAGTCAAACCTGTGTTAAGCAGCCAGCCAAGGGAATCACAGAAAGTGGCTGCTTAGCACAGGTGGTTGCTTAATAGAGGGCAAATGTATAATAAAACAACATATTAGGAATCTGGAAACTGGCTGCTTAATACAGGTTGGCTGCTTAATAGAGGTGACCACTAACACAGGTTTGACTGTAATTCTTTTTCTGTATTTTGATTATGTGTGATGTATGCATTGTTCAATATGTATTATATTGGGAAATAAAATATGTTTAACGCTTTCAACACCACAGACCTCTATTTATAGGCTTACAAAAAGTGTAGATCCAGATGAGCCGGCTCGTGATGAGCCGTCTCATCAGGATCTGCACTTTTTGCAAGTAGTATTACTAATTTTAGACAAAATTACCCATCTTGATAAATGAACTGGTCCGAATGTAATTTTCTTATTCATTTATTTGTCTAAGAATATCATGGACCAGTCCATGTGAGTTACTTGGTGTTGAATGGGTTAAACTAAGGTTTGCTACTGTCTGGTCTACCTATTGTGGAACATTATTTCTGAACTACGCAATTTCTTTCAAATAATATATGTCTGGCCCTTTTTTCTCTTAGTCATTTGTTTTTACGAAATTTACTCTTCATATTAGCGAATATGACATCGCTTTTATATAACTTTTTATGTCAATTGTAACATTTCCAACACGATGCGGCCGTCGTCAAAACTGTGAGGGAAACCTACAAGTAACTTTTAAATAAAATACCGGTATGTTAATCTAACTTAAACAAAATTCATAAATTTGCTGCCGATACCTTAGAAGAAAATGTAATTTTTATCTCGTACGATCTCAAGTTTCCTCTGAAAATAATCGGGTTTAACCCTTTGCACGCTAGCGGCAGATAAAATCACTTTTGCAAATAGCATAGAGCCAGATCAGATGGCACAGAACGTATTTAGCTCGATTGCGAAACAAGTTCTTACAACTTATATTAATCACTCTCGAGACCTCATTCCTGATGGAATCCATCACCACGAGGGAGAGAAGAGGCAATGTGGAATTTAAATGCCTTGCCTAAGGGCACAATCGTAACGGCTCCAGTGGGACTCAAACTCCGAGCCTTTCGTACCTGAAGCGACCCCGCATCCACTGCATAGTCTGACACCTCAATCATGATAGAATCCGAGGGAGAAGGGACACGGTTGTAGTGTAGCTTGAACCTGCAACCGTGTGAAACGCTCCAGTTTCGAGACAGACACCGTATCCAATACACCAACTCAACTTCACAAATGCGCTATAGCTTTGTTTTACTTAGCCCCAGTCAGGGTCTATACTCTCTATCAGGGTTCATTATAGAGGGCGAAATAGTCGCTGACTTCGCCCCCGTTTCTCCCTAAAACTCAACTCATTATATTTACTCAAAAGGCAGAGTTAAGCTAATCTCCACCTATATACACACGACGTGGGGTATCTATAGCTTGCCATATTTGAATATTGATGTACAATAATGTTAATGATACTTTATATATGTGTCCGTCAAACTCGCATGTTCCAATCCCCGCCTTGAGCCTACTAAGCTATAACCCAGCCTACTTAATAACAACCACTTAACCCTCATTGCCGTTGGTTCCAGCACTGCTGGGTTAGATTCATGCGAGGAAGATGACCTGCTTCTTGGCGATGTTTCTACTCTGGTGCATGCTCATGCCAGGTACAATGCTTAACACACCTCTGATCTCAGGGATCATTCTAGAGGGAGATGTGGGCGAAATTGTCGCCCTTGGGACCCTGACTAAGCCCGCTGGGGGCCCCACTTTTTTACGATTTTCAAACAAAATTTTGTCTAGTAAGATACACTGGTCCATTATAAAGCACTCCTTCTATTCAAATGTTGTATTTAATGGTTGTACTGTGCATTTTAACCCTATTTTGCAGAAGTATATTAAAGAACACCATTTAAGGAAGCGATCACGCGCTTTCTCACTTCTCCCAAAAATTCTGACCTCACCGAATAAAGTGTTTCGCCGCGGCTGATCTGGATCTATTTTGTTTGCAAATGTGATTTTATTTACTCAGCAGGCAAAGGTTTTAATGAGAGATGCGGAAGAAATCAATATAATGAAATCAATATAGCAATGGTGGAAATAATGAATAGAAAAATCAACACTTGTATTTTTGTGTATGTTGCGATTGGCATGCTGGTTCTTATTCATGGTTTCAGCTTTCTGGGAGGACGGGTACCAGCAGGTGAATTATTGTTGTAAACTTGCATCACTGCTACCAGTATTAATATTGTTCTATTCACATTTAGTCTTAATCACAAGTTATTGTATATGTAGATAATGTAGATTGCGTTTTGTATCTCAAAATGTATTTGTTTTAGTTTAAACATATTTTATTCAGTTCATTCAGTATATATACAGTATACAATACACAGGACATTTGAAATCGACTGGAAAACAAGCTGAGAGCTTATGTAAATTCCTTTCCATGAGGATGTTACATTATACAGTTGTATTTGTTTTAATTATATAGCACAATTGATTGATGTTTTGGATTAGATTATTGGCATGGAATATTGGTTGCATATTTGCCTGGTATGTCCTGGTTTTTTTGTGGGTTTTTTTTCAAAACCTTACGGCTTCGTTTATTTCAATTTCATACAATAATTATATCATAATCTATACTTTACAAAGTGAAATATATCTTGGTTGATACGTAGTTTTGTCCTGTTAGTACAGGAGAGAACATAGAGACGGAGAAGGATTTATATTTGTTATATTTCGGGTTTTACGCCTGCATCAGCACCATTTCGGGCTATCTCGCCGGTGGGCAGTTTACTTAACAACACCTTTCCTGGGCAGGCTCCAGCAGTTAACCAGTACTTGGGTGCACCAACCTCCGTAAGAAACTGCCAACTTTTTCATATAAATGAGACACGGCCTGAGCGGCGCTCGAACCCATGACCATCAGTGATGATAGGTTACAGTGGTATACAAGTCAGTGACCGTAACCACTCTACCACGGAGGCAGACATTTTATATTTGATTTAGTGATTAACCCATTCAACCCCAAGTAACTGACATGGACTGGTGCACCCATTCAACTTCAACCCCAAGTAACTGACATGGACTGGTGCACCCATTCAACCCCAAGTAACTGACATGGACTGGTGCACCCAATCAACATTTAGTAACTGACATGGACTGGTGCACCCATTCAACACCAAGTAACTGACATGGACTGGTGCACCCATTCAACCCCAAGTAACTGACATGGACTGGTGCATCCATTCAACACCAAGTAACTGACATGGACTGATGCACCCATTCAACACCAAGTAACGACATGGACTGGTGCACCCAATCAACATTTAGTAACTGACATGGACTGATGCACCCATTCAACACCAAGTAACTGACATGGACTGGTGCATGATATTTTCAGACCAATAAATTGATAAGAAAATTACATTTGGACCAGTTCATTTATCAAACAAAATGGGTAATTTTTGTCTAAAAATAGTAATACTACTGGCAAAAAGTGCAGATCCTGATGAGACGGCTCGTCACGAGCCAGCTCATCTGGATCTACACTTTTTGTAAGCCTATTGAGAGGCCTGTGGTGTTGAAAGGTTTAAAGCCTCATGGCTTGTTCTTTTTCCTTCAAATGGAAATATAAAGCTGTAATTAAGATGCAAGGTTATCCTTGTGGTTTCTTTCATAATCCAGGATTTACAGAGAGTTATTGTAAATAGACACCGATAACAGGTAGAATTTAGAATTACTAATTTCACCAAAACTGATCTTCAAAATGTTACTTTGAACAATCTCAATAGATTTTGAAAAATGGTAATATTATGTTGTTATCACAATTTCTAATCATTTGTGCATGGTAGGGCTTTAAGGGTACTATAGGGCCAGGGCTGGCAATACTAGGGCTACTATTTCTCCCAAATCACCCTCTAGCTCCAGCCCTGAAGGGAGGGGTGAGGTAGCTCAGGGAGACTATTTCTCCCAAATCACCCTCTAGCTCCAGCCCTGAAGGGAGAAGTGAAGTAGCTAAGGGAGACTATTTCTCCCACTTCACCCTCTAACTCCAGCCCTGCAGGGAGAAGCGAAGTAGCTAAGGGAGACTATTTCTCCCACTTCACCCTCTAGCTCCAGCCCTGCAGGGAGAAGCGAAGTAGCTAAGGGAGACTATTTCTCCCAAATCACCCTCTAACTCCAGCCCTGCAGGGAGAAGTGAAGTAGCTAAGGGAGACTATTTCTCCCAAATCACCCTCTAGCTCCAGCCCTGCAGGGAGAAGCAAAGGAGTCCCAATCACCCTCTAGCTCCAGCCCTGCAGGGAGAAGCGAAGTAGCTAAGGGAGACTATTTCTCCCACTTCACCCTCTAACTCCAGCCCTGCAGGGAGAAGCAAAGGAGTCCCAATCACCCTCTAGCTCCAGCCCTGCAGGGAGAAGTGAAGTAGCTAAGGGAGACTATTTCTCCCACTTCACCCTCTAGCTCCAGCCCTGCAGGGCGAAGCGAAGTAGCTAAGGGAGACTATTTCTCCCAAATCACCCTCTAACTCCAGCCCTGCAGGGTGAAGCGAAGTAACTAAGGGAGACTATTTCTCCCAAATCACCCTCTAGCTCCAGCCCTGCAGGGAGAAGCAAAGGAGTCCCAATCACCCTCTAGCTCCAGCCCTGCAGGGAGAAGCAAAGTAGCTAAGGGAGACTATTTCTCCCACTTCACCCTCTAACTCCAGCCCTGCAGGGAGAAGCAAAGGAGTCCCAATCACCCTCTAGCTCCAGCCCTGCAGGGAGAAGTGAAGTAGCTAAGGGAGACTATTTCTCCCACTTCACCCTCTAACTCCAGCCCTGCAGGGAGAAGTGAAGGAGTCCCAATCACCCTCTAGCTCCAGCCCTGCAGGGAGAAGTGAAGGAGTGCCAATCACCCTCTCACCTACATGTATTTTCTTATTGTGATAATTATACTATGTATATTCATTGAAATAAAATATGGTTTAAACTAATCACCCTCTAGCTCCAGCCTTGCAGGGAGAAGTGAGGTAGCTCAGGAAGACTATTTCTCCCAATCACCCTCTAGCTCCAGCCCTGAATATAGAAGTGAGATAGCTATGGAGAATAATTCTCCCAAATCGCCCTTTAGCTCCACCACTGGTGGGAGAAGTGAGGTAGCTCATGGAGAATAATCTCCCAAATCGCCCTTCAGCTCCACCCCTGAAGGGGTTTTTGGGGCAGCTTAGGGAGAGTATTTGTCTCAAATCGCTCAATCTTGAGGACAGCCAGTGAACATGAGAGTAGTGTTGTTATATTTTCTCCTTGTTTTTCGGATGCACAATCTGTGTGATGGTCACGGGTTCGAGCCCCTCTCAGACTGTGCCTGGTAGTTTGTTATGGAGGCTGGTATATTTACTCCTTGTTTTACAGATGCATAACCTGTGTGATGTTCACGGGTTCGAGCCCCTCTCAGACCGTGTCTGGCAGCTTGTTACAGAGGCTGGTATATTTTCTTCTTGTTTTACAGATGCACAATCTCTGTGATGGTCACGGGTTCGAGCCCCTCTCAGACCGTGTCTGGCAGTTTGTTACGGAGGCTGGTATATTTTCTTGTTTTACAGATGCACAACCTGTGTGATGTTCACGGGTTCGAGCGCCTCTCAGACCGTGTCTGGCAGTTTGTTATGGAGGCTGGTATATTTTCTCCTTGTTTTACAGATGCACAACCTGTGTGATGTTCACGGGTTCGAGCGCCTCTCAGACCGTGTCTGGCAGTTTGTTACGGAGGCTGGTATATTTTCTTCTTGTTTTACAGATGCACAATCTGTGTGATGGTCACGGGTACGAGCCCCTCTCAGACCGTGTCTGGCAGTTTGTTACGGAGGCTGGTATATTTTCTTCTTGTTTTACAGATGCACAACCTGTGTGATTGTCACGGGTACGAGCCCCTCTCAGACTGTGTCTGGCAGTTTGTTATGGAGGCTGGTATATTTTCTCCTTGTTTTACAGATGCACAACCTGTGTGATGGTCATGGGTTCGAGCCCCTCTCAGACTGTGCCTGGCAGTTTGTTGCGGAGGCTGGTATATTTTCTTCTTGTTTTACAGATGCACAACCTGTGTGATGGTCACGGGTTCGAGCCCCTCTCAGACCGTGTCTGGCAGGTTTGTTACATAGGCTGGTATATTTTCTCCTTGTTTTACAGATGCACAACCTGTGTGATGGTCACGGGTTCGAGCCCCTCTCAGACCGTGTCTGGCAGTTTGTTACGGAGGCTTGTATATTTTCTCCTTGTTTTACAGATGCACAACCTGTGTGATGGTCACAGGTTCGAGCCCGTCTCAGACCGTGTCTGACAGTTTGTTACGGAGGCTGGTATATTTTCTTCTTGTTCTACAGATGCACAACCTGTGTGATGGTCACGGGTTCGATCCCCCCTCTCAGACCGTGTCTGGCAGTTTGTTACGGAGGCTGGTATATTTTCTCCTTGTTTTACAGATGCACAACCTGCTGGAACTGATCAAGAAGGAACAGAACATTTACAACATTGTGTTCCATGAGTTAATCCGACAGTCGAGCATAGAGTGCGTGGAGAGAGGGGAACTGCTAGCCGACCTCAGATCTAAATATAGCAATCTCCTTAATAGCGTCCCCCAACAAATAAAAAGGTAAAAGAGCCTCTTGAATTATGCACAGACGGATCTATCGTCCATTTGTAACACGCTGGACTAGTAATCCCCAGTCTGACACTAATTAAATTAACAGTCTTTCAGATGGGACTTTAAACCGAGGTCTCATGTCGGTGCTTTACACCGTACACATAAAAGAACCAGAGGAGACTCTGGAATGGGTCTCTGTCTGTATCATTGCACTATCCTCCAAAAATCTAAAATGACTAATATCTTCAGGAGGCGTCGTTCATATGGACAACCAGTAGCGACGATAAATAAACATAAAACACACAATTGAATTATGTTTTGCATTGCTTTGTACTGTGACACATGAACATTGTTAAACACACGGCCATTTCATTATTATACTGCAGTGAGAGACACTGAAGAGTTACTGCCCCTGAATACTCCCTTTCTTCGGTTTTTATCGTTGTTTCCTTTGCACATCATTCATTGAGAATTAGTTTTGCAGCAGGTGTAAATGCAGAGAAAACTATAGATTAGCTTGTGTATACAGTCAAACCTGTGTTAGTGGTCACCTCTATTAAGCAGCCAACCTGTATTAAGCAGCCAGTTTCAAGATCCCAATAATGTTGTTTTATTATATATTTGACCTCAATTAAGCAGCCACCTGTGCTAAACAGCCACTTTCTGTGATTGCCTTAGCTGGCTGTTTGACTGTAATTGTAAATAAATGCTCATTTAACCCTTTGCCTGCTGAGTAAATAAACTCACTTTTGCAAACAAAATAGATCCAGATCAGATGCTGCTTTCGTCTGACCATGATCTATGTTGTTTGCTATTCAGTCAAGTCTTTTAGCTCCACTGTCCAAATAGCAAATGGTGATTGAGCTTATTAACCCTCGCCTATGGCGAACCATGTGTAATAGCAAACAGCATAAAGCCTGATTTTATCTGCCGCAAATGGTTAAGAGGGAAAATATGTGGTCAAAGCTGTTTATGATAAGTTATATGATAAGTAGTGTAAACTATGTGACAAAATATTAAATATTTAAACAATTTATGTTTCAGTTTGCATGAAGAGGTGATGGCTCAGAGAGCTCTGGATCGAAGACTTACAGAGGAACTTATGAGATTTAAATCCACAATCAGTATACTAACAAGGTAAGATAATATCGATCGCCCTAGTGACCCTTGGAGCCTCACTTCTCCTTAAAAAAAAAAATGTAAATTGTTTTTATTTTTTACAATTTTCATACAATATATTACATACATTATAAAGCACTGCTTCTATTCATATGTTCTATTTAATGGTTAACACTATGATACAACAGACGGATTTGTAGTCCAGTGGTAAACACGTTGGATTTAATATATTTCATCAAAATATGGTTAAAATACACAATATAACCATTAAATGAATGAATGAACAATATATTAAATCCAACGTGTTTACCACTGGACTACAAATCCGTCTGTTGTATCATAGTGTTAACTTTTTCTGGTAACATTCATAGTCTATGAAATCTCATAAAATCTCGCGACGGCCGAGAACTAACGAGATTACCCCACAGTGACATGAACCTGTCAATCAAATAGACCTGATGTTAGCGAGCCATAAAACCAGACCTGGTGTTAGTGAGCCATAAAGCCAGACCTGGTGTTAGTGAGCCGCAAAGCCAGACATGAAACAAAGCGATGCATGTGTTTTCCAGTGAGTTATCAGAGGTGAAAGAGCATGACAGGAGGGTCACGCAGGAAGCTTACCAGGCACAGGAAGATGTAAGTAGTCTCAAGTAGTGTTAAATAGATCATTTAGAAGTTGTGATAGCACAGTGGATGTGCGTTCGCTTCAGGTGCGAAAGGTCCGGAGTTCGAGCCCCGCTGGAGCCATTACGATTGTGCCCTTAGGCAAGGCATTTAAATTCCACGGTGCCTCTTCTCTCTCCCTCGTGGCGATGGATTCCATCAGAAATGAGGTCTCATTCCATCAGGAATGAGGTCTCGAGAGTGATTAATATAAGTTGTAAGTTGTAACTTGTTTCGCAATCGAGCTAAAATAAATTTGTATCAACTAATGGTGTTTGAGTTATTCTGCCAAAAATGGAACTACTGTTCATTTGTGTTTGATCAGTGTCAGAGCATAAGAGGCAAGACACAATCACTTTTCTATCAGCTTACAATACCGGGGTAAGTCTTTTAACTGTTTATTATTGATACAGCTTACATGTACTAAGCCCATAGGGCATAAACACGTGATTTTGTCTATTGTCTGAGTGTTATAGGTTATAGAACTATTCCTCAGATTTCAAGCGATTTGATTGGTTGATTCTGAGATTTACTCTCTGCACCAATCCGAAGCTTGAGATTTAGTGCGAGATATAATGTCAGTTTTCATAGTAACTGTATATGTGAGAACTTTTTGACAATTTTTTAAGAAATGGACAGAAATGTCTAGGTTGATATAACTGAAACTATACAGTCTCATGTGGTAACTTATTTTATTTTATGCTAATTGATGAAATACAGTGTTCTATCAGTGAGATATAATCCATATCACCACTGCATATCACTCACTGTATTTTGCCAGACTACTTTGTTTATTATCTCCCTTCCCAATACACTATTCTTTACCGTGTCCCATGTGTCATTTAATTTTCACCGTTTACCTGGCTTCAATGACACTATTTACCTGTATTATTGTTTTTGTTATGAAACAAATCAAAAGCGAAATACAACTGACAATGTCTCGAATTTTGTCACTGCAAATTGTAACAATAAATCCAATAAATGTTTTCATGTATTTTTCCTCGATTCAACTTTAAATTCAAGATGGCGGCAGATTTGTGTATCGACTCACGACGTATAGTCGTCAATGTATTCATCCGCGTAAAAACACGGCGGCCAGCTATTTTAATTTCTTCATTTTGTGTTTGTTTTTCACCAATTAGCATAAAATAAAAACTACGCGCTCGTGAAAATATTTGAAATTTTCTCAGTGAGATATATTCCATATTCACTCAAAACAAACAAATATCCTCTATGCATTTAGTTGAAGACTGCGCTGAGTGAGGCTCAGAAGAATGCGAGTCTCCTGGCTGAGTACCATGAGCTGTATGAGTTGCAGAGGAGACGCCTGGAATCTCACGTGTTTATGTTGACAGAGGAGAGAGAGATATGGAGTACTGCTTCCTATTGTCTCGCTATGAAGGTAATGTTAATTTATTTATTTATATGTTTACAGTCAAACCTGTTTTAACCCTTTGCCTGCTGAGTAAATAAAATCAAATTTGCAAACAACATAGATCCAGATCAGCCACAGCGTAGTGCCACGTCTGATCAGGATCTATATTGTTTGCTATTCAACCAAGTGTTTTAGCTCCACTATCCGATTAGCAAACAGCATAGAGCCTGATCTGTGCCATCTGATCTGGCTCTATGCTGTTTTCTGCCGCTCGCTTGCAAAGGATAAGCAGCCAGCCAAGGGAATCACAGAAAGTGGCTGCTTAGCACAGGTGGCTGCTTACTAGAGGTTAAATGTATAATAAAGTAACATATTGGGAATCTGTAAACTGGCTGCTTAATGCAGTTTGGCTGCTTAATGCAGGTTGGCTATTTAATGCAGGTTGGTTGCTTAATGCAGGTTGGCTGCTTAATGCAGGTTGATTGCTTAATGCAGGTTGATTGCTTAATGCAGGTTGCTTGCTTAATACAGGTTGGCTGCTTAATGCAGGTTGATTGCTTAATGCAGGTTGATTGCTTAATGCAGGTTGGCTGCTTAATGCAGGTTGATTGCTTAATGCAGGTTGATTGCTTAATGCAGGTTGATTGCTTAATGCAGGTTGGCTGCTTAATGCAGGTTGATTGCTTAATGCAGGTTGATTGCTTAATGCAGGTTGCTTGCTTAATACAGGTTGGCTGCTTAATGCAGGTTGATTGCTTAATGCAGGTTGATTGCTTAATGCAGGTTGGTTGCTTAATGCAGGTTGATTGCTTAATGCAGGTTGATTGCTTAATGCAGGTTGATTGCTTAATGCAGGTTGGCTGCTTAATGCAGGTTGATTGCTTAATGCAGGTTGATTGCTTAATGCAGGTTGCTTGCTTAATACAGGTTGGCTGCTTAATACAGGTTGATTACTTAATGCAGGTTGGCTGCTTAATGCAGGTTGATTGCTTAATGCAGGTTGATTGCTTAATGCAGGTTGGCTGCTTAATGCAGGTTTGCTGCTTAATGGAGGTTGGTTGCTTAATACAGGTTGATTGCTTAATGCAGGTTGCTTGCTTAATACAGGCTGGCTACTTAATACAGGTTGATTACTTAATGCAGGTTGGCTGATTAATACAGGTTGATTGCTTAATACAGGTTGATTGCTTAATGCAGGTTGATTGCTTAATACAGGTTGATTGCTTAATGCAGGTTGATTGCTTAATGCAGGTTGCTTGCTTAATGCAGGTTGGCTGCTTAATACAGGTTGATTACTTAATGCAGGTTGATTGCTTAATGCAGGTTGGCTGCTTAATGCAGGTTGATTGCTTAATGCAGGTTGATTGCTTAATACAGGTTGATTGCTTAATGCAGGTTGGCTGCTTAATGCAGGTTGATTGCTTAATGCAGGTTGGCTGCTTAATACAGGTTTGCTGCTTAATGGAGGTGACCACTAACACAGGTGTGTCTGTATATGTTTATTTATCGTCGCCACCTTGTTAATCGTGGGGGGTGGTGGGGCTCCAACAGTATTTTAGTCACTTTATTTTTTGGAGGATAGTGCAAGATACAGAAAATGCTCCTATTCCAAAAGTCTCCCTGGTCTGTTTTACATGTCTGGTGTATGTCACCGAAAGAAAGACTGACACCTTTATTAGGGTCAGATGGGGGATTGAAGTGCATATAACTAAATAGCATCTTTGATAAGATGCAAACTGTTTCTAGGGGGTGTTCCCTGCCCCTTGAGCTTCAAATATGGCAAAATAATGGACGTGGTTTTCAGACAATATTTTATGCATCAAAACAATCTCAAACATGATCCCATCTCAAAAACCGTCAAAGATGTTGCTTTGAAGCTTGTCATACTCACCTGCGGACAATTTCTCAATCCCCCCTACAGTAATACAATAATACATTTATACAGTCAATTACCCATTGTGAGATACCCTTGAGGCTGTGACCTCTTGTTTGATGATATTATTGAATATGCCGGTACTGTATTTTAGATGATATTTTTAAATATGCATGTACTGAATTTGTTCATAATATAGGATATTTGTGTTTATTAGTGTAAGATAGGATTTTATTCCATCGAGTGATCACCAAAATATGTATTTCTCAGATTCGAACCTTGTCAGGGGTTCGGTTCTGATATGTCCAGTTGGTGAGCCGCCAACTAGTTAAATAATGGTTACTGATCAGCCTGTCGCCTGGTCTACAAGCATAGGATTCGGGAAGTACTGATGTCCATAAATAGGGATATAGCTTGAACTGTGCTGATGCGCCGTTAAACCAAATACTCACTCTCATTCACTCACTCAATAGGTATGACACTATAATAAACAAACACTGTGTGTGTTTTATGTTTATTTATCGTCGCTACCGGCTGCCCATATGAGCGACGCCTCCTGAATAGATTAGTCATTTTAGATTTTTGGAGGATAGTGCAATGATACAGACCCATTCCAGGGTCTCCTCTGGTTCCTTTACGTGAACGGTGTACAGCACCGACACGAGACCTCGGTTTAAAGTCCCATCTGAAAGACCGTTCATTTTATTATGGTCAGATGTGGGATCGAACCTGCGATCCCTGGAATACCAGTCCAGCATGTTACCACTGGATTACAGACCCATCTGTGGAAACAAACACTTTACGTTCCTATATATATATGGATGGATGTTTTTGTTTAACCAGGTCACGGAGGAAGCTGGATTGACCACGGCTAAGAGATTACACGTGAATGAGAAAGCCTGGGCAAAGCTGGCACATCATTTTACCATACTTCTTAGTGACAAAGACACCGATCTTCTCACCAAAATACAGGTAGTTAAAGATGAATGTGTTTATGTTATTACCACCGCTAGAAGCACAGGTACCAGACACAAACTTTTTTTTTGGCCTATGGTCGTATAGTAAGTAATAACATTACTTACGGTACTATATGACCATAGGCCAAAAAAAAATTGTTTGTGTCTGGTGCCTGTGGCTAGAACGTTACGTTTTCATCCTGATTTGTTAGTCTTTTGTTGTTTGTCTATCTGGTAGCTAGATTGCGCAAAGCCGGATGGATGGTCGTGAATTGTTTTGGTAAGGTTCTCCATGTGGCTAAGGACCAACCCATTACCTTTTGATGATGGTCTGGATTTGGATCGCAGCCTGGCTGACCATGGAGATATGTGCTCTACTGAGTGCCCTCTAGTTAGCACATGGATTTAAAAATAAAGATTCTTAATATTTTTTTATAATAAATAAACTTGTTCCAAAATAATATTTTCTTAACCCTTTCCTTCATAGAGATTTAGGTTAATATACTATTATATCTCCATACAAACTACAGCCATTTAGCTATCATACAGTAAATAAGTAGTCACCACATCTATCCCACATCCATAGATATTACTGGGACTTCATAGAGATTTAGGTTAATATACTATTATATCTCCATGCAAACGACAGCCATTTAGCTATCATGCAGTAAATAAGTAGTCGCCATATCTATCCCACATCCATAGATAGTACTGGGACTACATAGAGATTTAGGTTAATATACTATTATATCTCCATGCAAACGACAGCCATTTAGCTATCATGCAGTAAATAAGTAGTCACCATATCTATCCCACATCCATAGATATTACTGGGACTTCATAGAGATTTAGGTTATTTTTTTATTTTATTGATTTTTTAATTTAAGTTTATTTAACGTCGCTACCGGTTTCCCATTTGAGCGACGGGCAGTTTACCTAACAACACCTTTCCTGGGCAGGCTCCAGCGGTTAACCAGTACTTGGTGCACCAACCTCCGTAAGAAACTGCCAACTTTTCATATAAATGAGACACAGTCTGAGCGGGGCTCGAACCCGTGACCATCAGAGATGATAGGTTACAGTGGTATACAAGTCAGCGACCTTAACCACTCGACCACGGAGGCGGACAACTAGACACATTAGAGAAAGGTGAGGCAACCTTTATATTCTGAGGCACTCGGTTGATTGTGTCCGACCCAAAGGTGTTAATTGACTTCGTAATTGATATCGTGGGACCAGTGATCTTGTTCGAGAGTTCCAGTCATCCATGTTCGAATCATCGAAGGTAGAACAATGTGCATTATATAGAGATTATTGCCGGGACAAGATGATGTGTTCGTGTAAACGGGGGTCTTCTAGTTAACCGAGTTTGATGCAACGAAGTTCGACTGTAATACTATAATACATTGTGTTGGTACCGGTGTCATATAGAATATTGACCCCCCTCAAAATAATGACCCGCGGGTCATTATTCAGCCATAGAATATTGAACCCCCTTCAGGCTTGCGGAAAAATGACCCCCCTTGCAAATAGCAATATATAGTGGGAAAATATTGAATTTAATATAATTAAATGATAGTTAGCACTGTTTAAGGCCTAACAACATATATTTTGATTTAACGATGTACAGAATAACATAAATATATTGAATCTGAAAAAGAAGTATGCAGATAATTTGTCTCTTATCAATTTCTAAAGATGATCATGAGGTGGTGGGTGCTGTATAACTAGGAGGTTCACATAATGCATAATATTTACACAGACAAACATAAAACAAAGACAAACATAAAACAAATAAGAACAATGACCCCTACCCCCTATGTATAGACTACAATTATGAGAGAGAGGGTCACTTTTCGATGCCATGGAATAATGACCCCCTGGAATGGGTCTCTGTTGGTATCATTGCACTATCCTCCAAAAATCTAAAATGACTTAATCTCTTCAGGAGGCTTCGCTCATATGGGCAACCAGTAGTGATGATAAATAATTGAAAAACACACTCACACTATGGATGCTTCTACAGCAGAAATTGATGCATATTTCTTTAACAAATTTAATTAATATGTTATCCACTTATTATAGCAAACTATTCTTATCATGTTTATTCATATTCTCTTAATCTTTCCAGAAAATGTGCACAATTATGTAATATGTTGTTAACAATTGTAATTCTGACTATTGTGGATCATATTAAGCCTTATCTTCTTTGACACAGGTGTGAAAAGCAATAAAACCTTATTTTTAGGGAACTGCAATGAACAGTGACACTTCCTGTGTTCCCAATACACTGGTTACATGTTTTATATCATTCATAATAAGTAATATTTTAATATTGTATGAGCAAGGACAGACAACATTCTACTTTATAACGTGTGCCTCCCTATCTATTCAGTGCAAGAAACTGTTCCATGCATACATGTAGAATGTGACCCCCATAATGTAGATTATCTGATTGAGGGTAGGTCACTTTTCCATGCCATAGAATAATGACCCCCCTATGTTTACATAGTACGAGTGACGGCGGGTCACTTTTCCATGCCATAGAATAATGACCCCCTGTATGTAGACTATAGTAGTGAGTGGGTCACTTTTCCATGCCATAGAATAATGACCCCCTGTATGTAGACTATAGTAGTGAGTGGGTCACTTTTCCATGCCATAGAATAATGACCCCCTGTATGTAGACTATAGTAGTGAGTGGGTCACTTTTCCATGCCATAGAATAATGACCCCCCTATGTTTACACAGTACAAGTGACGGTGGGTCACTTTTCCATGTCACAGAATAATCATCCACATATGTGTAGATTAAATGAGTGGGAGGGGCTCACTATCCATATCATAGGATAATCACCTACATATGTGTAGATTATATGAGTGGAAGGGTGTCACTATCCATATCATAGGATAATCACCAACATATGTGTATATTATATGAGTGGGAGGGGCTCACTATCCATATCATATGATAATCACCCCCATATGTTTAGATTAAATGAGTGGGAAGGGCTCACTATCCATATCATAGGATAATCACCAACATATGTGTAGATTATATGAGTGGGAGGGGCTCACTATCCATATCATATGATAATCACCCCCATATGTTTAGATTATATGAGTGGGAGGGGGTCACTATCCATATCATAGGATAATCACCAACATATGTTTAGATTATATGAGTGGGAGGGGGTCACTATCCATATCATAGGATAATCACCAACATATGTGTAGATTATATGAGTGGGAGGGGCTCACTATCCATATCATAGGATAATCACCTACATATGTGTAGATTATATGAGTGGGAGGGTGTCACTATCCATATCATATGATAATCACCCCCATATGTTTAGATTATATGAGTGGGAGGGGGTCACTATCCATATCATATGATAATCACCCACTATATGTAGATTATATGAGTGGGAGGGGCTCACTATCCATATCATATGATAATCACCCCCATATGTTTAGATTATATGAGTGGGAGGGGGTCACTATCCATATCATAGGATAATCACCCCCATATGTGTAGATTATATGAGTGGGAGGGTGTCACTATCCATATCATAGGATAATCACCCCCCCTATGTGTAGATTATATGAGTGGGAGGGTGTCACTATCCATATCATAGGATAATCACCCCCCATATGTGTAGATTATATGAGTGGGAGGGTGTCACTATCCATATCAGAGGATAATCACCCCCATATGTATAGATTATGAGTGGGAAGGGGTCACTATCTATATCATAGAATAGTTTTGCAATGCTGAATGACGAAATCTGCAGACTAATTGGCATCGACCATCACAGGACAAGTGCATATCACCCCCAAACAAATGGTTTAATGGAAAGGTTTAATCAAACACTTGTCCATACATTGGTAAAATAATTGGGACGACTTCATCCATCCCGCTTTACTGGCTGATCGATATGGCATGGAAAAGTGACCCCCTTCACTCATATAGTTAATATACTGGGGGGTCATTATTCTACGGCATGGAAAAGTGACCCCCCTTCACTCATATAGTTAATATACTGGGGGGTCATTATTCTATGGCATGGAAAAGTGACCCCCCTTCACTCATATAGTTAATATACATGGGTCATTATTCTATGGCATGGAAAAGTGACCCCCCTCACTCATATAGTTTACATACAGGGGGTCATTATTCTACGGCATGGAAAAGTGACCCCACCTCACTCATATAGTTAATATACAGGGGGGTCATTATTCTATGGCATGGAAAAGTGACCCCCTTCACTCATATAGTTAATATACAGGGGGTCATTATTCTATGGCATGGAAAAGTGACCCCCTTCACTCATATAGTTAATATACAGGGGGGTCATTATTCTATGGCATGGAAAAGTGACCCCCTTCACTCATATAGTTAATATACAGGGGGTCATTATTCTACGGCATGGAAAAGTGACCCCACCTCACTCATATAGTTAATATACAGGGGGGTCATTATTCTATGGCATGGAAAAGTGACCCCCTTCACTCATATAGTTAATATACAGGGGGGTCATTATTCTATGGCATGGAAAAGTGACCCCCTTCACTCATATAGTTAATATACAGGGGGGTCATTATTCTATGGCATGGAAAAGTGACCCCCCTCACTCATATAGTTAATATACAGGGGGGTCATTATTCTATGGCATGGAAAAGTGACCCCCTTCACTCATATAGTTTACATACAGGGGGTCATTATTCTACGGCATGGAAAAGTGACCCCCTTCACTCATATAGTTAATATACAGGGGGTCATTATTCTATGGCATGGAAAAGTGACCCCCTTCACTCATATAGTTAATATACAGGGGGGTCATTATTCTATGGCATGGAAAAGTGACCCCCCTTCACTCATATAGTTAATATACAGGGGGGTCATTATTCTATGGCATGGAAAAGTGACCCCCCTTCACTCATATAGTTAATATACAGGGGGGTCATTATTCTATGGCATGGAAAAGTGACCCCCTTCACTCATATAGTTAATATACAGGGGGTCATTATTCTATGGCATGGAAAAGTGACCCCCTTCACTCATATAGTTAATATACAGGGGGTCATTATTCTATGGCATGGAAAAGTGACCCCCCTTCACTCATATAGTTAATATACAGGGGGTCATTATTCTATGGCATGGAAAAGTGACCCCCTTCACTCATATAGTTAATATACAGGGGGGTCATTATTCTATGGCATGGAAAAGTAACCCCCTTCACTCATATAGTTAATATACAGGGGGGTCATTATTCTATGGCATGGAAAAGTGACCCCCTTCACTCATATAGTTAATATACAGGGGGATTATTCTATGGCATGGAAAAGTAACCCCCTTCACTCATATAGTTAATATACAGGGGGTCATTATTCTATGGCATGGAAAAGTGACCCCCCTTCACTCATATAGTTAATATACAGGGGGGTCATTATTCTATGGCATGGAAAAGTGACCCCCCTTCACTCATATAGTTAATATACAGGGGGGTCATTATTCTATGGCATGGAAAAGTAACCCCCTTCACTCATATAGTTAATATACAGGGGGGTCATTATTCTATGGCATGGAAAAGTGACCCCCCTTCACTCATATAGTTAATATACAGGGGGGTCATTATTCTATGGCATGGAAAAGTGACCCCCTTCACTCATATAGTTAATATACAGGGGGGTCATTATTCTATGGCATGGAAAAGTGACCCCCCTTCACTCATATAGTTAATATACATGGGGGTCATTATTCTATGGCATGGAAAAGTGACCCCCCCCCTTCACTCATATAGTTAATATACAGGGGGTCATTATTCTATGGCATGGAAAAGTGACCCCCTTCACTCATATAGTTAATATACAGGGGGTCATTATTCTATGGCATGGAAAAGTGACCCCCTTCACTCATATAGTTAATATACAGGGGGGTCATTATTCTATGGCATGGAAAAGTGACCCCCCTTCACTCATATAGTTAATATACAGGAGGGTCATTATTCTATGGCATGGAAAAGTGACCCCCCTCACTCATATAGTTAATATACAGGGGGGTCATTATTCTATGGCATGGAAAAGTGACCCCCCTTCACTCATATAGTTAATATACAGGGGGGTCATTATTCTATGGCATGGAAAAGTGACCCCCTTCACTCAATAGTTAATATACAGGGGTGTCATTATTCTATGGCATGGAAAAGTGACCCCCCTTCACTCATATAGTTAATATACATGGGTCATTATTCTATATGGCATGGAAAAGTGACTCCCTTCACTCATATAGTTAATATACAGGGGGGTCATTATTCTATGGCATGGAAAAGTGACCCCCCCATCACTCATATAGTTAATATACAGGGGGGTCATTATTCTATGGCATGGAAAAGTGACCCCCCTTCACTCATATAGTTAATATACAGGGGGGTAATTATTCTATGGCATGGAAAAGTGACCCCCTTCACTCATATAGTTAATATACAGGGGGGTCATTATTCCATGGCATGGAAAAGTGACCCCCTTCACTCATATAGTTAATATACAGGAGGGTCATTATTCTATGGCATGGAAAAGTGACCCCCCTTCACTCATATAGTCAATATACAGGGGGGTCATTATTCTATGGCATGGAAAAGTAACCCCCCTTCACTCATATAGTTAATATACAGGGGGGTCATTATTCTATATGGCATGGAAAAGTGACTCCCTTCACTCATATAGTTAATATACAGGGGGTCATTATTCTATATGGCATGGAAAAGTGACTCCCTTCACTCATATAGTTAATATACAGGGGAGTCATTATTCTATGGCATGGAAAAGTGACCCCCCATCACTCATATAGTTAATATACAGGGAGTCATTATTCTATGGCATGGAAAAGTGACCCCCCTTCACTCATATAGTTAATATACAGGGGGGTCATTATTCTATGGCATGGAAAAGTGACCCCCCGTCACTCATATAGTTAATATACAGGGGGTCATTATTTTATGGCATGGAAAAGTGACCCTCCCCCCTCTCTCATATAGTTTACATACATACAGTTAGGTGGTCATTATTCTATGGCATGGAAAAGTGACCACTCTCACTCTTACTGTGTAAACATAGGGGGGGTCATTATTCTATGGCATAGAAAAGTTTCTTGCACTGGGAGGCACATGTTATCTGTCCTTGCTCATACAATAATAAAATATTATGTATTATGAATGATATAAAACATGTAATACAGGAAGTGTCACAGTTGATTGCAGTGCTCCAACAATAAGGTTTTATTGCTTTATTATGGGGATTTTCACGCCTGTGGAAAAATTAGTTAGCCACACCAGTCAGAATTATAATGGTTAACAGCATATTATATAAGAGAACATGCATGAATATGATAAGAATGGTTAGTACTGTGCTATTTTATGGTATTTATTTTGAGCTGCATGGTTTCAAATACCAATTAAGTTGAGTGTATGTCTTTTTTCATACATAAATTCAATATAATTTTATTGATAATTGTTAATTTTATAGCTTATGCAATTATTAATAAAATATATTGATAACATTGTTTTTGTAGGCTTTGGGGATGGGGGGGGTCATTATTTTATAAGGGGGGTCATTATTCTATATGACACCGGTACTTGCTAATTTAAGAAAGTTTATAAAATATATAGTAACATAATTTAAACGCTACCTGTTTACAGACGTATGTAGAGAAATGGCGTGACATGGTGGAGGAGTTTAGTATTATGCTGAAGCACCGAGAAGAGGAGATGAGACAGCAGCTGCGTATACTGTCGCCGGGAATCGAACAATGGCTTAAACATCTCAGGAAATGCTTGTAAGTTCTAGGTTACAGTGAATGTAGAATATAAACATTGTTTTTTTTTCTTCGGTTTTTTTGTCTTTTTTTTGTGAAGCTCTACGGCTTCGTTTATTTTATATCAATATAATTATACAATATGTAGAGCTATAAACGGTCAAAGTAGATTTCAATAACATTGCAATATATAATATGAATGTGAATGATATTGTCAATATTATTGAACAAGTTAATCATTGAGTGTTCAGTCTTGTTTTACATTCAGTTTAAGTAATTTATTTATATGTCAAATTCCTTCTCTCCGTCTTAAAGTATCAATTTGGTATTTATAAAGTTTCAAAGTTTAACATTTAATAATCGAAATCATGCTCTCTGTGTCGGTGCTTTACACTGTGCACGTAAAAGAACCAGAGTAGACTCTGGAATGGGTCTCTGTCTGTATCATTGCACTATCCTCCAAATATCTAAAATGACTAATCTCTTCAGAAGGCTTCGCTCATATGGGCAACCGGTAGTGACGATAAATAAATGTAAAACACACAAAATGTATATGTGTATATGGTTGTGATATACAGGGATCATTCTAGAGGGCGATGTGAGCGAAATAATCGCCCTAGGGACCCTGACATTCTATTTTTACAATTTTCATACAAACAAAATTGTGTCCAGTAAGATACACTGGCCCATTATAAAGCACTCCTTCTATTCAACTGTGTATTTAATGGTCATACTGTGTATTTTAACCATATTTTGTTAAATTTATTAAATACAGTCCCACCTCCCCAAACGTCACCTCCCAGGAGCGACACCCTCTTTATAACGTCACTTTTATTCCCTCCCGTTGGATTTTAATGTAATTTCACCTCTCACGAACGACATCTGAACAACGCACAACGACAGTCAATTTCCCACCCATCGATGTGTAAAACCTCCCAATAACAGACAATAATCCCAAAATACCAAAATATCTTGTACCTGTATTTCCCAATTCTAAAAATAGCTAACAATAGAATCACACTATGTATACGTCTGGTTTCCTAACAGTTATGTGTTTCAATATATATATACCAGGTTATTCGGAAGCCATATAATTATGTGATCAATTATAAAAGGCCGACCATATTTTGAAAACAAACTTACAATTAGCGCTATTTATGGAGTTTCTTTTATGAAATTTAGCATGGAAGTGATAATTGCCGTGATGCGACAGATATGTTTTATGTTGTTTGTTTTTTATACAATTGAAATGCGTAATTTATCAGATGTTTTGACTTTGATGTATTGAAAACATAAATCATTAAATGTACACAATTGTCTAAATTTGCATAATCGGGGATTTTAACACATTGTGTGTCCTCAGCTGGACCTCAGAGTAAAATCAGTGAATTTTTTAAGCAAACATAAAATCTGTGTTTAGTTTCAGACTGATATATGTATACTGTATAGTTATATGTATTAAAAAGAAGTTGAATTTTCAATGCTTTGAGTCAGTTTTAGAATGTTTTTGAATATTTACCGAAAGTACAATTGTACATAGGACCCCATTCTGTATACTCTATATTCAAATCAGTATGAGCCACCGACTATAAACTGACTATTCGCGCATTTCCAGACTTCAAAATGTTGAACCTCCCTAGAACAACAACCTCTCTACAACAACCAATCTCGATGAACCCGGATGGTGTTTGCTCTAGAGAGGTTTGACTGTAACACCATTTAAGGACGCATTCTCACTTCTCCCAAAAGTTCTGACCTAGAATGAACCCTGTTCTCCCAAACATTCTGACCTAGAATGAACCTTGTTCTCCCAAATGTTCTGACCTAGATTGAACCCTGTTCTCCCAAACATTCTGACCTAGAATGAACCCTGTTCTCCCAAACATTCTGACCTAGAATGAACCCTGTTCTCCCAAACATTCTGACCTAGAATGAACCCTGTTCTCCCAAACATTCTGACCTAGAATGAACCCTGTTCTCCCAAAAGTTCTGACCTAGAATGAACCCTGTTCTCCCAAACATTCTGACCTAGAATGAACCTTGTTCTCCCAAAAGTTCTGACCTAGAATGAACCCTGTTCTCCCAAACATTCTGACCTAGAATGAACCTTGTTCTCCCAAATGTTCTGACCTAGATTGAACCCTGTTCTCCCAAACATTCTGACCTAGAATGAACCCTGTTCTCCCAAACATTCTGACCTAGAATGAACCCTGTTCTCCCAAACATTCTGACCTAGAATGAACCCTGTTCTCCCAAACATTCTGACCTAGAATGAACCCTGTTCTCCCAAACATTCTGACCTAGAATGAACCCTGTTCTCCCAAACATTCTGACCTAGAATGAACCCTGTTCTCCCAAACATTCTGACCTAGAATGAACCCTGTTCTCCCAAACATTCTGACCTAGAATGAACCCTGTTCTCCCAAACATTCTGACCTAGAATGAACCCTGGGTATATGGGTAAATGTTTGTATTAACCATGTATACTTCATATAATTTGGTGTAAAGGCATAGGTAAGCTCAATGGCTGATTAAATATGCTTTGATTGCAGATATTAATACTACTACATTATAGCAATAACTATTCCATGAGGGACATTGGTCAGTTACTGCCCCTGAATACTCCCTAAAAGTAGATAGGTCCTATTTGTTTTTTCCTCTGTTTTTATCGTTGTTTCCTTTGCACAACATGCTAACAATTTTATTCTGCTATCACTTCTTGTGATTATTAAATTAATATATCTCAACAGATATCATACGGTATATACAATGGGTACTTATTTGTAAAAGAATAAGTTGATTAAACACAATTTTGATAAAATGACATTTATCGTACCGCAACATTTGGTTAGGGAACAGCAGTAAAAACAAAGGATTCCAACTAAAAGGACCTATTCACATTTCTGAATAAATCAGACTTTATCTGCCAAGGGAGGTAATAGAAAATTAGAAATGTCTCTCATTTACTTTGTTAATTGCGTTTATTTAACTTGTGACAGTTTGTATGTGGTATTGATAATGTCATCGAGAGGCATGTCTACGTGGGAAGGGGTGGGTGAAAGCTAAGAGCATCTGAATGCTGTACAGAAGTACTGCACATTTCTGAATAAATCAGACTTTATCTGCCAAGGGTGGTAATAGAAAATTAGAGATGTCTCTCATTTGCTTTGTTAATTGCGTTTATTTGAATTTAACTTGTGACAGTTTGTATGTGGTATTGATAATGTCGCTGAGAGGTGTGTCTATGTGGGAAGGGGGGAACGCTAAGAGCGTCTGAATGCTGTACAGAAATACTGCACATAGTATGCCATGGCTATGTGTCATTAACAGACGGGTCTGTAGTCCAGTGGATAACACGTTGGACTGGTAATCCTGGGATCGCAAGTTCAATCCCCCGTCTGACCCTAATAAAATTAACCGTCTTTCAGATGGGACTTTAAGCCGAGGTCTTGTGTCGATGCTTTACACCGTGCACGTAAAAGAACCAGAGGAGACTCTGGAATGGGTCTCTTTCTGTATCATTGCACTATCCTCCAAAAATCTAAAATGACTAATATCTTCAGGAGGCGTCGCTCATATGGGCAACCGGTAGCGATGATAAATAAACGTCAAACAAACAAGTGTCATTAACATGTTGCAGACCAGCATTTAACCCTTATTCTGCTCAAAACAAGTATATTAATTTTTGCAAACAGCAATAGAGCCAGATCAAATGACAAAAAAGTGCAATCTGATCAGGCTCTATGCTGTTTGCTATTCGGATAGTGGTCTGGCGCTAAAACATTTGGCTGAATAGCAAAAAACATATATCCTGATCTGGATCTGTGTTGTTTGCACAATCATTCCAATTTATTCAGTATTTTAACCCTTTCAATACTACATACCTCTAAATAGACTTACAAAAGTGTAGATCCAGATGAGCCGGCTCATAACGAGCCGTCTCATCAGGATCTGCACTTTTTGCCAGTAATATTACTATTTTTAGACAAAATTACCCATTTTGATAAATGAACTGGTCCAAATGTAATTTTCTTATTAATTTATTGGTCTGAAAATATCATGCACCAGTCCATGTCAGTTACTTGGAAATATAATTTTCTAATTAATATATTGGTCTAAAAATATCGTGGACCAGCGAGTTACTTGGTACTGAATGGGTTATGGGTTAATATTTTTGTCTTTGATGCAGCCGTCGCTAATAGAGTAGCTGCCAGTTAACGTTTTCATTGCTTTAAACATGGTTTGATATTTAACATAGAATGTCGATCGGGTGAGTATCTAACACTTGTGTTGGGCAGCAATACACGTAGAACATATTCTCAACTTCTTTCATAACAATCAAGCATTTCGTTAATGAGTATAAATATGTAGACATCGGGATGTTAGCATTATCGGGTACCTTGATAATGATTATAGCGTTATCCCCCTGAAACGTTGGCTATGGGTGTGATTGAACATTAATTCGGCCTTCGTGATATATTTCTACGCATAAGAACTTCAAACTCGGGTTATTCTGCGATATACCACGGTTGATACTTATTATTTTGATTCTAACACGACTTACTTCTAATAATTTTAGACGAGATTCAAAGGACAAACGCAGTGCTACTCCGCTGCATCATTTGGCTTTCGAAATTTCCTCCCGCGTAAGGGGTGATGACGTTATTTTTTATGGAAAATATCAATCTAGTGCATAAATGAACAAAAGTTGTAACTGATCAATAATTTTATTTATTTTGTCATATAAAACTGTACAGAATAGTAACTGAAACATTACTTAACAGATAAACAAGACGGACAAGAGATTATCTGATTCTAAAAATAGCTCACTTCCGCGAATTCCCACGGTAAATTTACAAACATCACGTGACTTTCATTCATAAAACTTTACACGCATTGTATAAATGGAATAGCCAAAACACGGTGCGCGCGCAGCATAGTTCAAGGTAGGTATATCGTAGAATAACCCGAGGTAGATTTTACTCTACAAGTATGTATGTTATTAGCTGGGGTCTTGTTAGAATGTTAGTTAATTCCTAAACCCTTTGCATGCTAGCGGCAGATAAAATCACTTTTGCAAACAGCATAAAGCCAGATCATAGATATATAGATGCTCTGATAGAGATGTGGTGTCAGTTTTAAACATGCATGGATATGGCCTAAACTATTTGTAGGTATAGTGTCAAGCCTATTGTGTATTGAACTGTTCTTAACCCTTTCCTTCATAGAGATTTAGGTTAATATACTATTATATCTCCATACAAACGACAACCATTTAGCTATCATGCAGTGGATAAGTAGTCGCCATATCTATCCCACCTCCATAGATATTACTGCGACTACATGAGATTCTGGTCTTTATTATGAACATTGGTTTGGCTAACTACATTGTCAATGTATGTCGTATTGGTAATGGCGTCAAGAGGTGCTTCTATGGGGGAAAGGGTTAAAAAAAAACGTTTAAAAAAAAAGATTTCGGTTTGCAACCCGAAACCATTTGTCCAGACAACACCCTGCGCATCTGTGATGAAAATGACCTTGATTGCGAGAAGATGCCATTATCAGAACCAAGATTAGGAGAAATGGCTTGTGAAAAATGGCAAGGCACTTAAATTCCACGATGTCTCCTCTCTCTCTCTCTCTCTCTCTCTCTCTCTCTCTCTCTCTCTCTCTCTCTCTCTCTCTCTCTCTCTCTCCGTCATGGCGATGGATTCCATCAGGAATGAGGTCTTGTAATCGATTACATTGCATATAAAGTAATTGTAATGGATTACATTGCATAGAAAAGTAATTGTAATGGATTACATTGCATATAAAGTAATTGTAATCGATTACATTGCATATAAAGTAATTATAATGGATTACATTGCATATAAAGTAATTGTAATCGATTACATTGCATATAAAGTAATTGTAATCGATTACATTGCATATACAGTAATTGTAATGGATTACATTGCATAGAAAATAATTGTAATCGATTACATTGCATAGAAAGTAATTGTAATCGATTACATTGTATATAAAGTAATTATAATGGATTACATTGCATATAAAGTAATCGATTACATTGCATATAAAGTAATTGTAATCGATTACATTGCATATACAGTAATTGTAATGGATTACATTGCATAGAAAATAATTGTAATCGATTACATTGCATAGAAAGTAATTGTAATTGATTACACTGCATAGAAAGTAATTGTAATTGATTACATTGCATAGAAAATAATTGTAATCGATTACATTGCATTTAAAGTAATTGTAATTGATTACACTGCATTTAAAGTAATTGTAATCGATTATATTGCATAGAAAATAATTGTAATCGATTACATTGCATAGAAAGTAATTGTAATCGATTTCATTGCATAGAAAGTAATTGTAATTGATTACACTGCATAGAAAGTAATTGTAATCGATTACATTGCATAGAAAGTAATTGTAATCGATTTCATTGCATATAAAGTAATTGTAATCGATTACACTGCATAGAAAGTAATTGTAATCGATTACATTGCATAGAAAGTAATTGTAATCGATTACATTGCATAGAAAGTAATTGTAATCGATTTCATTGCATAGAAAGTAATTGTAATTGATTACACTGCATAGAAAGTAATTGTAATCGATTACATTGCATAGAAAGTAATTGTAATCGATTTCATTGCATATAAAGTAATTGTAATTGATTACATTGCATAGAAAATAATTGTAATTGATTGCATTGCATATAAAGTAATTGTAATCGATTACATTGCATATAAAGTAATTGTAATCGATTACATTGCATATAAAGTAATTGTAATCGATTACATTGCATAGAAAGTAATTGTAATCGATTACATTGCATATAAAGTAATTGTAATTGATTACATTGCATAGAAAGTAATTGTAATCGATTACATTGCATAAAAAGTAATTGTAATCAGTAATCATTTGGAAAGTAATCATATTCGTAATCGATTACATTGGCAAGTAATCGACCCTGATCTGTCAGAGAAAGCCCTGATACAATAGATAGTTCTTTACAGTGAATGTTTCGGTTTCTTTATGTTGCTTTTGGTGTGGCTTGTCTTCTATCTTATTTTCCTGGCTTTCGTGCTCGATAGTGTTTCCGTCGTCAGGAAACCTGACACACCCGTTTAACACATGTTTTATATATTGCCATAAGTTCCAAGATGACAACTTGTTTGCCCAATGAAAACTTATACAGTGTACCACTAAAATATTCTTTCAAAATCTGTTTAAAGGAAAATATATTCGCACATTAATTAAAAATATATTATTAACAAAGCAATGTGATAGCTTGTGTTACTGTATTCTTCCTTCATTGCAGACTCTGGAAACTGGTGTCTTAATACACGTTGGCTGCTTAACCCTTTCAACACCACATGCCTCTAAATAGGCTTACAAAAAGTGTAGATCCTGATGAGCCGTCTCATCAGGATCTGCACTTTTTGCCAGTAGTATTACTATATTTAGACAAAATTACCCATTCTTATTAATTTATTGGTCTAAAATTATAGTGCACCAGTCCATGTCAGTTACTTGGTGTTGAATGGGTTACTAGAGGTGGCCACTAACACAGATTTAACTTTATTCAGCCATAAAATCAACCTCAATCATGAGTCAACTAGTGTTTCTTGGCTTAATTTGGGCGTTTTTTCAGTTCACATATTTATTTAGGGAATATACACAATTGGACAAGCCCAATATTGTACATGTATGTGGGCTTTCGAGTGTACACCTAAAGTCAAAGCTGCATTTCAATTCTGGATTCTATTATAAAATGATCGAGTCATAGGATAGTGTTTACGGTATCAGTAATTTCACACCCTACTGTCCATACTCGCCTAAATGACTATCTCGCCTATAAGACGACCGCTCTAATTTTGTCCTGAAATATGTGTGTTTTGCCATGCACTCGCATATAAGACGGGGTTGATAAAATGGACACAAATATAAATTGCATGTTTGGCCAGTGCAAGTTGAAGAAATTCTCAGTGTCAGGGTGCTTTCTTTTCTAAAATTAAATTATGGATTAATTTAAAACACATTTAAAAATAAAAAACCAAAGTAAATAAAAAATAAAATTTTACACTCACTTATAAGACGGGAAGCCACATTGATACCATACTCTGGTTGTAAACATCTCATCTTATAGGAAGTATTGACCGTATGAATGATCCGATGTTTGAAACTATGTGATGTTTGTTGCAGCACGGAGGACGGTCAGTTTGTGCATCCTCCACATAAGGACGAACAACGAGAATTGCTCGATAAAATGAAGAAATGGGAGGAGGTTAGTCTTATAATAAGTAAATTACACAACGATTGTCTCTTGTACCGTAGTTCATCCAATGTCAGATCAAGGTATGATGTCAGGAATGAGGTCTCGAGAGTGATTAATATAAGTTGTAAGAACTTCAAGGTATGATTGTTTCTTGTACCGTAGTTCATCCAATGTCAGGTCAAGGAGTGATTGTTTCTTGTACCGTAGTGAGTGATTGTTTCTTGTACCGTAGTTCATCCAATGTCAGGTCAAGGTGTGATTGTCTCTTGTACTGTAGTTCATACAATGTCAGGTCAAGGAGTGATTGTTCCTTGTACCGTAGTGAGTGATTGTTTCTTGTACCGTAGTTCATCCAATGTCAGGTCAAGGAGTAATTGTTTCTTGTACCGTAGTTCATCCAATGTCAGGTCAAGGAGTGATTGTTTCTTGTACCGTAGTTCATCCAATGTCAGGTCAAGGAGTGATTGTTTCTTGTACCGTAGTTCATCCAATGTCAGGTCAAGGAGATGATTGTTTCTTGTACCGTAGTTCATCCAATGTCAGGTCAAGGAGTGATTGTTTCTTGTACCGTAGTTCATCCAATGTCAGGTCAAGGAGTGATTGTTTCTTGTACCATAGTTCATCCAATGTCAGGTCAAGGAGTGATTGTTTCTTGTACCGTAGTTCATCCAATGTCAGGTCAAGGAGTGATTGTTTCTTGTACCGTAGTTCATCCAATGTCAGGTCAAGGAGTGATTGTTTCTTGTACCGTAGTTCATCCAATGTCAGGTCAAGGAGTGATTGTTTCTTGTACCGTAGTTCATCCAATGTCAGGTCAAGGTGTTAATTGTTTCTTGTACCATAGTTCATCCAATGACAGGTCAAGGTATGATTGTTTCTTGTACCATTGTTCATCCAAGGTCAGGTCAAGATGAGATGGCTGTCGGTCGCCAATGGCGCCAGTTGCGACAAAAAACAAATACTGGCGCCAGGGCGTTCACTAGACTTTGAAAGTCAAGAGAGTCAATGACCCTTGAGGACAAAATGTCAACAGTCAAGCTGGACTTTTCACCAAGTTGCGAAAATATTTGGCGAAACTGTTCTGTTTTTTTTGTTTTTTTTCATCAAATACATTACTTCAAAATTTATTTGTGAACTATATGGCTCTTATCATAGTTGGCTCCAAATCTCTCAAATTAGCTCCATTATTTTTTCAATTTGTGACAGTGGCGCAGCTAAAAATTCAGACAGGACCCCGAGACATGAACCAGCTAGTTGTCAGATTGTTTCGTATTTGAAAAAACAAAAAACAATTACTGGCGCTAAATTTGTGAAAATATTTGGCCCAACTATTTTTTTTCCCGTCAAAAATCATTACTTCAAAGTTCATTTGTGAACTATATGGCTCCAAGTCTTTCTCAAATTGGCTCCATTTTTTTTTTCAATTGGCGACAGTGGCACAGATAAAAATTCAGACAGGACCCTGAGACCCAGCTAGTTATTAGATTGTTTCGTATTTGTTCAGCTTCTAAGTAAGGAGATGGAGAAGTTTGGTGGGGATATGTTGCTGAATGGTCAGGAGCAGCTGCACTTCATCAAGCTGCAGATGGACGGGTGGACAGACAACTCACTGATGGTGTTCAGCCGACATAGAGGAAATGAGGGGACCAACCATCCGGACCAGGTCAATATGATGGCCCTTAATGAGGTAATCATTTTACTGCCTTGCTTACCTCGTGACATTTTTTCTAACATGTTTGAATCCTGGTTGGGACATATATGGTGTGTTTGTGTTAAGGTACTTGATCTGGAATTATTTTTCCTTAGTTACCTGGTTATGGTTTTTTCTAGAGTGGAATGGCGCAGGGCGCGTCACCCTGCCCGTTTTGGCCTCGCCCTGCCCTCTTGCCTTTTTAAAAATATATATAACATATATATATCTCCATACAAACGACAGTCATTTAGCTATCATGCAGTGGATAAGTAGTCACCATATCTATCCCACCTCCATAGATATTACTGGGACTACATGAGATTCTGGGTTTTATTATGAACATTGGTTTGGCTACTCCATTGTCAATATATGTCATATTGGTAATGGCGTCAAGAGGTGCTTCTATGAGGGAAAGGGTTTATTATGAACATTGGTTTGGCTACTACATTGTCAATGTATGTCATATTGGTAATGGCGTCAAGAGGTGCTTCTATCAGGGAAAGGGTTAAATTGAAAACACCTCTGCTTTGTGTTAGAATGAGATCTACAGTCAACCCTGTGTTAGTGGTCACCTCTATTAAGTAGCCAACCTGCATTAAGCAGCCAGTTTCCAGATTCCCAATAAGTTGTTTTATTATACATTTGACCTCTATTAAGCAGCCACCTGTGCTAAGCAGCCACATTCTGTGATTCCCTTGGCTGGCTGCTTAAGGCAGGTTTAACTGTACATCTGATTTATGATGTTTACGTGATTCCCTTGGCTGGCTGCTTAAGGCAGGTTTAACTGTACATCTGATTTACAATGTTTACGTGATTCCCTTGGCTGGCTGCTTAAGGCAGGTTTAACTGTACATCTGATTTATGATGTTTACGTGATTCCCTTGGCTGGCTGCTTAAGGCAGGTTTAACTGTACATCTGATTTATGATGTTTACGATTGTATTTAGTTTGCTTTGATATTCTTGTATATATTTTGCAGGTAGTGGAAAACCTACTCCTCCAGTTCAACACAAGAATCACAGGAGAAAATGGTGAGGTCACATCCATGTCCCTACATTACAAGTTTGGTGAAAATCAACCAAATATTCGGTTTACATGACATTATGCCAGATGTCAATCAGACATTTACTTTAATATCTACAGTCAAACCTGTGTTAGTGGTCACCTGTCACCACCACCCACCCAAACAACACAAAAAAACCCAAAAAACAAACACAACACAATTAAGCAGCCAACCTATATTAAGCAGCCAGTGATTAGATTCCCAATATGTTGTTTTATTATATATTTGACCTCATCCCGCCTCCGTTGAACGAGTGGTTAAGGTCGCTGACTTGTATACCACTGTAACCCTATACAAACACAAAAAACAACAAACCCCAACCCCACCAAAAAAAACCCAAACCCCAACACCACCCCACCCCAACCACAACACCAAATAGCACACTGATTATCAAGAAGTATCGAGCCCCGCCCAGGGTAGAGCATTGGATTTGGAATAACTCCCGGGTTTGATACTCGGTCAGGCCACGTATGTAGTCGGCTGAGCCTGCCCAGGAAAAGATGTCTAGTTCCCACAAGGGGTTTGACCATAATGGAACATACTTACATCAAACCTGTGTTAGTGATCACCTCTATTAAGCAGCCAACCTGTATTAAGCAACCAGTTTCCAGACTCCCAATATCTTGTTGTATAATAATTTGACCTCAGTTAAGCAGCCACCTGTGCTAAGCAGCCACTTTCCATGATTCCCTTGGCTGGCTGCTTAAGACAGGTTTGACTGTACATCAAAATAAGAACAAATACTTAAGGGTATCATTGTATGCTTCATTATATTGCAATACACACAACTCTTGCATATATTTTTCTTGTGTTAACACTTCTATGAATGCAACTGTTGTGTTAAATAAACATATGCTAAAATAAACCAGATATCGATCTCATTTTCAGTAGAAATAGTTTATACAAATTTATTTTAGCTCGATTGCGAAACAAGTTCTTTCAACTTATTTTAATCGCTCTCTTTAAATGCCTTGCCTAAGCGCACAATCGTAACGGCTCCAGTGCGGCGCGAACTCCAGACCTTTAGCACCTGAAGCGAACACGCTATCACGACTTCCACAACAGTAGAAATATTACTAATATGTCGCATGTCTATTATTAGATTTAAAGTTTAGCAATGCAATCTACATTGTAGCTATTTACCCTTTCGGTCATAATGTATATCAAAATAGGTTTCCTTTGTTCTCTTCTTTGGGTTAAATATAGCAAGCGTTTTCTAACCAAGATCACATTGGCAGGAAACTAAAACACAGACCATGCTAAGTAAACTACAAAACAGTACAAATAAGTATATTTTTACAGATGGATCTGTAGTCCAGTGGTAACATGCTGGACTGGTAATCCAGGGATCGCAGGTTCGATCCCCCGTCTGACCCAAAATGAACAGTCTTTCAGATGGGACGTTAAACCGAGGTCTCGTGTCGGTGCTGTACAGACTCTGGAATGGGTCTCTCTCTGTATCATTGCACTATCCTCCAAAAATCTAAAGTGACTGATCTCTTCAGGAGGCCTCGCTCATATGTGCAACCGGTAGCGACGATAAATAAACGTAAAAACACAACACTTTTTTTTAGAAAAAGGGAAGTAAAAATATTTTGAGTCGTCCGTTTTTAGCAGGTCGGTTGGGAAATGGGAAACAAACACCTTTTTATTACGGCCTTTTATGATGAGTACAATACATTTTTACAAATTGTTGCAATCATTTTGAACACATATATGATTTTTTTATTTTAAACTTATAAATGTCATGTTTATACACCACATTGTAAGCTTATAAATGTCATGTTTATACACCAGTACATTGTAAACTTATAAATGTCATGTTTATACACCAGCACATTGTAAACTTATAAATGTCATGTTTATACACCAGTACATTGTAAACTTATAAATGTCATGTTTATACACCAGTACATTGTAAGCTTATAAATGTCATGTTTATACACCAGTACATTGTAAGCTTATAAATGTCATGTTTATACACCAGCACATTGTAAACTTATAAATGTCATGTTTATACACCAGTACATTGTAAACTTATAAATGTCATGTTTATACACCAGTACATTGTAAACTTATAAATGTCATGTTTATACACCAGTACATTGTAAGCTTATAAATGTCATGTTTATACACCAGTACATTGTAAACTTATAAATGTCATGTTTATACACCAGTACATTGTAAACTTATAAATGTCATGTTTATACACCAGCACATTGTAAACTTATAAATGTCATGTTTATACACCAGTACATTGTAAGCTTATAAATGTCATGTTTATACACCAGCACATTGTAAACTAGCACATATATGATTTCTTAAACGAAATAATTTCATGTTTGCAGGCATAGCAACCAATGTTATTCATGTTTGCAGGCATAGCAACCAATGTTATTCATGTTTGCAGGCATAGCAACCAATGTTATTCATGTTTGCAGGCATAGCAACCAATGTTATTCATGTTTGCAGGCATAGCAACCAATGTTATTCATGTTTGCAGACATAGCAACCAATGTTATTCATGTTTGCAGGCATAGCAACCAATGTTATTCATGTTTGCAGGCATAGCAACCAATGTTATTCATGTTTGCAGGCATAGCAACCAATGTTATTCATGTTTGCAGGCATAGCAACCAATGTTATTCATGTTTGCAGGCATAGCAACCAATGTTATTCATGTTTGCAGGCATAGCAACCAATGTTATTCATGTTTGCAGGCATAGCAACCAATGTTATTCACTTAATGAATGGTATGGAATCATGGGTCATGAAAATAACATCCAGTCTTAATGGCACGGCGTGGATACAGGACAACGAGTGGGCGGGGCTACTTCTGACAATGGAGGAGTGGCTGACTTGTATAGAGGAGGCGATGGAGTATGTAGGCTCCACCCAGAGGGAGGAGGAGCGTGTAGAAAATCGACCACACATCAGGTAGACTGGTTCACTGCTGAACTAATACTAACAGACTGGTTTGGGTTATGTCTAAAATTCTAACGCGTTACATTAAAACTTTCATAACTAACTCACAAAAACGTAACTATATCACTATAACTACATGTATGCTGTCTATTTGGTTGCACATTTATTTCTATGTCGTTTAACATTTTGCAGGCTAGTGGCAGATAAAATCACTTTTGCAAACAGCATAGAGCCAGATCAGATGGTACAGAACGTCTGATCAGGCTCTATCCTGTTTGCTATTCGGACAGTGGAGCTAAAACACTTGGCTGACTGGCAAACAACATAGATCCTGATCAGATTATGCCGCGGCTGATCTGGATCTATGTTGTTTGCAAATGTGATTTTATTTACTCAGCAGGCAAAGGGTGAAGGTAACAATTAATATTTAATTGGGATAAAAAATTGTCGGGTTTCTCGAATGTTTCTCGAATGTTACTCAGGATTGCTTGTAAACTGATTATCACTTTGCACGTAAAACATAATTTTATGGCAGTTATTATTCTATCGTAGTGTTGGTAATAAAATTACTCACCATCAATTTAATCACCGTGCATACCGTTGTTTTAAGATGTATATCTTAACCATTTCTTCACTTAATTTTGCCCATTGTTATTATATTTATTATGAATGTGTGGCGTCCGTGGTCCAGTGGTAGAGCGTCGGATTTGGAATCGAACGGTCCCGGGTTCGATACTCGGTCAGGCCACGTATGTAGCCTCATTGAGCAAGGCACCTCACACACGTTGCTTAGTACTGGTTAATCGCTTAGGTCGGCTAAGCCTGCCCAGGAAAACATGTCCAAGTCCCCGCGAGGGATTTGACATTAAAGAAACATACATACATACATACAATAGTTCCATTCATTTTTATTTTTTTTGTAATAACCTTTGCAATCAACAGGTGGAATAGCACATTTCATTCCACTAATGCAACCCAGGTTCGATCCGCGGACCGGGAAGTATGTGAGATGGTACAGTTGTCGCCAGATCGGACAGGTTGGTTTTATCCGGGTACATTTACGCTTTCATCCGAGCCAACTAGAGTGATTAATATAAGTTGTCATAGCTTGTTTCGAAATCGTCGTAAAATAAATAAAGTCTAAACTTTAAAAGAAAATCTGTCAACAAACCAAAAAAAAAAACTTGTTTCGCAATTGAGCTAAATGAAGTGATGATGATTGAGCTTATTTACCCTCGCCTCCGGCGAACCATATGGGCGAGTGTGAGCTAAATGAAATTTGTAACTAAACAAACATAAAGAAATAGTAAATTGATCCTAGTTGGAAAGCTGAGGGGTTGAAGGAAATGTTTGAGTTTAGTTTCAGCAGAATTTGTGGAAGTCTGGTGTGTGGTTGGTAATTACTATGTTTCTACTACGCCATTAAATGCATGCTGTAGTTGGTTTGCATGCCAGCTCTGTGCTGTATACAGAATGTATATTAACCCTTTCAACACCACTGACCTCTAAATAGGCTTACAAAATTTGTAGATCCAGATGAGCCGGCTCGTGACGAGATCTGTACTTTTTGCCAGTAATGTTACTATTTTTCGACAAAATTACCCATTTTGATAAATGAACTGGTCCAAATGTTATTTTCTTATTAATTTATTGGACTAAAAATATCATGCACCAGTCCATGTCTGTTACTTGGTGTTGAATTGGTTTGTGTGTGTTTTACGTTTATTTATCGTCGCTACCGGTTGCGACGCCTCCTGAAGAGATTAGTCATTTTAGATTGTGGAGAATAGTGCAATGATACAGACAGAGAGACATTCCAGTGTCTCCTCTGGTGTAAAGCACCGACATGAGACCTCGGTTTAACGTCCCAATCCATTCAACACAAGTATCTCACATGGACTTTTTATCAAAATGGGTACGTTTAAAAATAATAAAATTACTAGCACAAAGTCCAGATCCTGCTGGATATACACATTTTGCAAACCTTCTGTTTAGAGATATGTAGTATTGAAAAGGTTAAATTAACCCTTTCAACACCACAGACCTCTATTTATAGGCTTACAAAAAGTGTAGATCCAGATGAGCCGGCTCGTGACGAGCCGTCTCATCAGGATCTGCACTATTTGCAAGTAGTATTACTAATTTTAGACAAAATTACCCATCTTGATAAATGAACTGGTCCGAATGTAATTTTCTTATTCATTTATTGGTCTAAGAATATCATGGACCAGTCCATGTCAGTTACTTGGTGTTGAAAGAGTTAAGTTCAGTGTTCAGCTCTTGTTCAATTTTTTAGTTGGTATACAGGTGTATTTAATTTTTTAGTTTTAGTTTTTCGGTGTTTTTGCTCAGTTTTAAATGGATGCTTGTTTACCGTTGTTTGCTGTTTTGCCAATTCTAGTTGGAGTGTTGTCTAGTTTTGTGCCCCGCCCATTGTTGTACATTTTGTATATAATGCATGTTATAATTAAGTTGTTTTATGGTTGTGAAAATGTACCTATTTTGCTATAGAACCTATGTTTAGATTGTTTTTTCAGTTAACCCTTTCAACCCCACAGGCCTCTAAATAGGCTTATGAAAAGTGTAGATCCAGATGAGCCAGCTCGTGACGAGCCGTCTCATCAGGATCTGCACTTTTTTGCCAGTAATAATTATTACTATTTTTAGATAAAATTACCCATTTTGATAAATGAACTGGTCCAAAGGTAATTTTCTTATTAATTTATTGGTCTGAAAATATCACGCACCAGTCCATGTGAGTTACTTGGGGTTGAATGGGTTAATCATAGTCGCTTTAGTTTGAAATTGAATTAATATGTAACTAGGTACAATCAAACGTGTATTAACCCTTTCCCTCATAGAAGCACCTCTTGATGCCATTACCAATACGTCATACATTAACCCTTTCCCTCATAGAAGCACCTCTTGATGCCATTACCAATACAACATACATTAACCCTTTCCCTCATAGAAGCACCTCTTGATGCCATTACCAATACAACATACATTACCTTTCCCTCATAGAAGCACCTCTTGATGCCATTACCAATACCACATACATTAACCCTTTCCCTCATAGAAGCACCTCTTGATGCCATTACCAATACAACATACATTAACCCTTTCCCTCATAGAAGCACCTCTTGAGCCATTACCAATACACATACATTAACCCTTTCCCTCATAGAAGCACCTCTTGAGCCATTACCAATACGACATACATTAACCCTTTCCTCATAGAAGCACCTCACCAACCAAACACACATCTGACATTACCAATAACAACATTAACCTTCCCTCATAGAAGCACCTCTGACGCCATTACCAATACACATACATTAACCCTTTCCCTCATAGAAGCACCTCTTGAGCCATTACCAATACGACATACATTAACCCTTTCCCTCATAGAAGCACCTCTTGATGCCATTACCAATACCACATACATTAACCCTTCCCTCATAGAAGCACCTCTGATGCCATTACCAATACAACATACATTAACCCTTTCCTCATAGAAGCATGATGCCATTACCAATACCACATACCCTTTCCCTCATAGAAGCACCTCTGATGCCATTACCAATACACATACATTAACCCTTTCCCTCATAGAAGCACCTCTTGATGCCATTACCAATACCACATACATTAACCCTGTCCCTCATAGAAGCACCTCTTGATGCCATTACCAATACGACATACATTAACCCTTTCCCTCATAGAAGCACCTCTTGATGCCATTACCAATACCACATACATTAACCCTTTCCCTCATAGAAGCACCTCTTGATGCCATTACCAATACAACATACATTGACAATGTAGTAGCCCAACCAATGTTCATAATAGAGGCCAGAATGTCATGTAGTCCCAGTAATACCTATGGAGGTGGGATAGATATGGCGACTACTTATCCACTGCATGATAGCTAAATGACTGTCGTTTGTATGGAGATATAATAGTATATTAACCAAAATCTCTATGAAGGAAAGGGTTTAGTAACCATCAAAGTGAAGGGCAAAAAGCTGTCTCTAAGCAGGAATGGTATCTTTAATACAGGCTAATTTGTTTTTCATCAATATAAACAGGACCTGAAAAAGTGATCTCTTAATACAAATGGTCTCTTAATACAAGTGGTCTCTTAATACAAGTGGTCTCATACTACAAGTGGTCTCATAATACAAGTGGTCTCATAATACAAGTGGTCTCATAATACAAGTGGTCTCTTAATACAAATGGTCTCTTAATACAAGTGGTCTCTTAATACAAGTGGTCTCATAATACAAGTGGTCTCATAATACAAGTGGTCTCTTAATATAAGTGGTCTCTTAATACAAGTGGTCTCTTAATACAAGTGGTCTCATATACAAGTGGTCTCTTAATACAAGTGGTCTCATAATACAAGTGGTCTCATAATACAAGTGGTCTCTTAATACAAGTGGTCTCATAATACAAGTGGTCTCATAATACAAGTGGTCTCATAATACAAGTGGTCTCTTAATACAAGTGGTCTCATAATACAAGTGGTCTCATAATACAAGTGGTCTCTTAATGCAAGTGGTCTCTTAATACAAGTGGTCTCATAATACAAGTGGTCTCATAATACAAGTGGTCTCTTAATATAAGTGGTCTCTTAATATAAGTGGTCTCTTAATACAAGTGGTCTCTTAATACAAGTAGTCTCTTAATACAAGTGATCTCTTAATACAAGTGGTATATTAATACAAGCAGTATCTTAATACAAGTGGTCTCATAATACAAGTGGTCTCATAATACAAGTGGTCTCTTAATACAAGTGGTCTCTTAATATAAGTGGTCTCTTAATACAAGTGGTCTCATAATACAAGTGGTCTCTTAATACAAGTGGTCTCTTAATACAAGTGGTATCTTAATACAAGTGGTCTCTTAATACAAGTGGTCTCATAATACAAGTGGTCTCTTAATACAAGTGGTATCTTAATACAAGTGGTCTCATAATACAAGTGGTCTCATAATACAAGTGGCCTTTCAAGCAAGTTGAACTGTAGTGTGAACTGAAATATATGTTTTTATTTTGTTCATTCAAAAGTACCTTACTTAACTCTGTGCATGCTAGCTGTCAAAATAACGGTCAAGTATGTCATGGAATTTCATTAGAATTGTTGTGAAATTCCACGACATATTTGACTGTTATTTTCACCGCTAGCATGAAAAGTTTAAATTACGCATACTTTGTAATATTATCAAAATTTGATGAATGTTTTTGAATATTTTACTACTCGAAATCTCATTTTAAGATTGGTATAAATGTTATATAAATTTGATAAATGTTTTTGTATATTTTACCATTTGAATGCTCGTAATCTCATTTTAAGATCAATTATGTATTAATTTTTTCTCTGTTTAATAAAATTAGTGAAAACTTTTCAAGATTTAGAAATGGTCAAGATTCTAATTTTTTTATTTTATGTATTAATTTTTCATTATTATTATAGTTTTATTAATCATTTTAGTTATTAACAATTAATCAATTTGGCTTTCACTGTTCACATTAAGTAAGTTATAATATGTTATTAAATTATATATTAAGAATGCCTTTAAACTAAGAACAAATCATATGAAAACATTACGTGACTAACATTAATGAATGTATATGTATGCTATCATATTAATATGTATTAGCACAAATAGACAAATTGGTTCCGCTCTTTGCCAATATAGCTTCTTAGCTGGTTTATCGTTGCTTTAAATAACACGATGTCAACCTGTTATTAATGTAATTTGTGTATATTACATTTTGTTTCTCATGCCATGTATACTATTATGTATGTATATTGTATTGCCAAAGACAAGGTTATTGCCGATTTTGAAATAAAACATATTCGTTCATAAAAATAGGTGTCGGATAAGTCAGTAATGGCTGGCCCTTTCCATAGGGGTGACACTATAATAAACAAACACTTTACTTTACTTTTACAGAAATATTTACTAAATGTTTAATGAAATATGATTTTGTATGTTACGGGTTTATAATATATATAGAAATCAGTTTTATAATCAGTTTTATCTCGAAATTATTTTTTAAATCCGGGTTTGCATTTTAATAATTGCATGTTTTATGCAATATTTATTATTATTACGAATAATTAGTATTAATATTGATGAATCACATGTTTTACAGAGTTGAGGTGATTGATGTAGTGAGGAAAGTACAGAAATGGGTAACCACAGCAACCAACGCTGTCGACAGTGAGGATGGAAAGCTTGTCGAACAGGTAAAAAAAACATCTGAGCACATAGCACAAACTCCGTACATTTTGGTATTCTTGAGCAACATGGATGGGGCGCCGTCCATATTCGCCTATAAGACAAGTTTTTTACCACCAGATTATGGCCTCAAAGCGGCTTCCCGTGCTAAATTTTTTTTTAATAACCCTGTTTTTTAAAATGTATTAAATGATATCCATAATTACATTTTCGAAAGCAAGCACCCTGATAATGACAATTTCTTCAACATGCACTGGCCAAACATGCAATTTTATACATGGTCTGGTGTCCATTTTATCAACCCGTCTTATATGTGAATGCATGCCAAAATGCATAGATTTCATGACCAAAGTTGGGGAGTCGCCTTATAGTATATATGGGATGGAAATGGTATTATTTGACAACAAATGCCCAAAGTATCGATTAGAAAGTTAATACCTAACTTAAATTCCCCAGTTTGGAAGTTACATAATTCTTCCCATATAAGAAGTTACCTAACTGTCCCACCATATTAGAAGTTACCTAACTATCCCCCCATATTAGAAGTTACCTAACTGTCCCACCATATTAGAAGTTACCTAACTGTCCCACCATATTAGAAGTTACCTAACTATCCCCATATTAAAAGTTACCTAACTGTCCCACCATATTAGAAGTTACCTAACTGTCCCACCATATTAGAAGTTACCTAACTGTCCCACCATATTAGAAGTTACCTAACTGTCCCACCATATTAAAAGTTACCTAACTGTCCCACCATATTAGAAGTTACCTAACTGTACCACCATATTAGAAGTTACCTAACTGTCCCACCATATTAGAAGTTACATAACTTCCCACCATATAAAGTTACCAACTTCCCACATATAAAGTTACCTACCATATTAGATTACCACTGTCCCACCATATTAGAAGTACTAACTATCCCACCATATAAGAAGTTACCTAACTATCCCACCATATTTGAAGTTACCTAACTGTCCCACCATATTAGAAGTTACCTAGTTCCCCCCAAATTATAAATTGCCAAATAATTCCTCAACCCACCAACCAAGGTATTTACATGTAATTCAGATTGTATGTTTATTATTGTAGGTGACAACGTTGCATTCAGACATGTAATTCAGATTGTATGTTTATTACTGTAGGTGACAACGTTGCATTCAGACATGTAATTCAGATTGTATGTTTATTATTGTAGGTGACAACGTTGCATACAGACAGGTAATTCAGATTGTATGTTTATTATTGTAGGTGACAACATTGCATTCAGACATGTAATTCAGATTGTATGTTTATTATTGTAGGTGACAACGTTGCATACAGACATGTAATTCAGATTGTATGTTTATTATTGTAGGTGACAACGTTGCATACAGACAGGTAATTCAGATTGTATGTTTATTATTGTAGGTGACAACGTTGCATTCAGACATGTAATTCAGATTGTATGTTTATTATTGTAGGTGACAACGTTGCATTCAGACATGTAATTCAAATTGTATGTTTATTATTGTAGGTGACAACGTTGCATTCAGACAGGTAATTCAGATTGTATGTTTATTATTGTAGGTGACAACGTTGCATTCAGACATGTAATTCAAATTGTATGTTTATTATTGTAGGTGACAACGTTGCATTCAGACATGTAATTCAGATTGTATGTTTATTATTGTAGGTGACAACGTTGCATTCAGACATGATACGGTGGATGGTCCAGGTGTTACTGAGACTTGCGCCGGACAAGGAGGGTAACTCCAAGGAGGCCGGAGAAATGGCGTTGCTGGGTAGTGCAACACTTAACCAGTTACACCAGAATGCTAAATCACTGTTTGATCAAATACAGATGTTCTCTAGTTACGTTGTGAAGTAAGTGCAATAAATCACTGTTTGATCAAATACAGATGTTCTCTAGTTACGTTGTGAAGTAAGTGCAATAAATCACTGTTTGATCAAATACAGATGTTCTCTAGTTACATTGTGAAGTAAGTACGATAAATCACTGTTTGATCAAATACAGATGTTCTCTAGTTACGTTGTGAAGTAAGTACAATAAATCACTGTTTGATCAAATACAGATGTTCTCTAGTTACGTTGTGAAGTAAGTACGATAAATCACTGTTTGATCAAATACAGATGTTCTCTAGTTATGTTGTGAAGTAAGTACGATAAATCAATGTTTGACTTCTTCTTCTTCTTCTTGTCGTTCGTGAATCACATGGACAAGCCGGCAGCAAACACGAAATGGGCCGTCCTCCTCTGATCCTCCCGGCAGCCATGTAACTTCGTCTGGAGAGAAGTATCTGTTGCCCAGGTTGTTTTCCTCAGCCCATGAAGATTGGGACACTCCTGGAGGATGTGTTCTGCAGTCTGGTCCCCTATTTTGCAGCTACAGGCAGTTGATGGAGCTAGTCCAAGCTTCCGACACATATGGAAGTTCAGGCGGTTATGCCCTGTTCTAAGCCGGAATATCGTGACTTGCTCCTGTCTGGTGAGAAGGTGGTAGTCATCCTTCTCGACTGTTGTCTTTGATGCAGATTTGATTATGGTGCATTTCTCCTTGTAAGTCAAATCTTTGTCTGGTTGCCTCTCGGTAGAACCTTGCTTGGCAAGCTGGTCAGCGGCTTCATTGCCAGGAATGCCTATGTGTGCAGGTACCCACTGGAGGACAGTTCTTTTAGTTAAGCTGACTGTTCGAAGGGCTTCCATCAGGTGGGGTTCTTTGTTGTTAGATAGGGCATCCAGAACCGAGAGCGCATCAGTCAGGAAGACAACCTGGGCACACTCCACATTGTTGTGTACTAGAGATGCTGCTGTTTCAAGGGCCTGTACTTCTGCCCCATAGTTGCTGCAGTGTACTCCAGTAGGTAGAGCAACTGACTGTGTGTGTCCATCTGGGTGTCGGACATACACGCCTGCTCCTCCATTTGCTACTGCTCTTGTGGCTGAACCATCTGTGTAGACTTGTAGCCATGCTTCTCCAGGATAATTCATGTCGATGTGTGCTAGTGTGAGGGCACGTTTGACGTCATCATGTTGTCTATCTCTGGATGTCATGTATGGGATTGTACTGCAGATGGTAACCTTGGATTCATTGCTAGTCAACCATGGCTTGGATAGAAATGGTGTTGGAGGCAATGTCTTGGCTGGGAGATGGCTGGTGTGCTTTCGAGCAAGCTTCTTGGACTGGTGGATGAAACTGCTTCGCTTTAGACGATTCTTCGTTAGTGCCTCAACTCTCTGCTTCATCGGTTGGTCTTCCTGACATCGAAACTTCTCTGTCTGTAGAAGAATTCTTGTGTCGTGATGTTCTTGCAGTGGCTGGATGGAAGTAATTTTCTCCATGGCCTTGATTGGAGTGCTCTTCATTGCACCTGTGATCAGCCTGAGAGCCTTGTTCTGAACCTTGTCGAGTGTCTGTTGGTTGGTCTTGGCTGATGATGTCCAGGCGGTGGATCCATATTCCAGGTGAGGCCTGACCACACCTTGGTATATAGTCTTCAGGATATGATCATTGGCACCCCATGTGGTGCCAGCAAGCTTCCGAAGGATTGCAAGCTTGCGCTTGGCTTTGGCCTCTGCTTTCTGGATATGTGGCTTCCATGTCTGCCGTCTATCAAATGTCACCCCCAAGTATGTTGGCTCGTTGTCCGTCTTCAAGGCAGTTCCACCGACTTTGATGGTTCCAGTTTTCTGTTTGGTGGAAAGTGTGAAGAGTGTGGTTGACGACTTCTCCTTATTAATAGAGATGCACCAGTATTCTGCCCATGCTGTGAGCTTGTCTGCGGCCATCTGCATTCTGTATGTGGCAGTCGTTACATGTTCTTCAACACACCACATGACCAAGTCGTCAGCATAGAGTGCTGCTTTGATACCTTTTGGGAGCTCTGCAAGCAAGTCATCGATGAAGATGAGGATCAGCGTAGGCGAGATCACTCCTCCTTGAGGAACACTGTGTCGGATGAGGAATTTCTTGCTCTTCTGGTTGTCAACAAGTACTCGGGCTCTGCGATTGTGTAGGAAGGATTTGGTCCATCGGAGCATCTTGTCGGCAGTTCCGCATCGTTGCATCTTGACCAGCAGCCCATCAGTCCAGACTTTGTCAAAAGCCTTCTGGAGGTCTATCCAGGTTGCAAAAACTACCTTCTGGTCTTGGAATGCATCCTCAACTTCCTGAGCGAGGTATGTTGCCTGGTCCTCTGTGCATCTGAACTGTCGGAATCCTGCTTGTTCCTTGGATAGGAGGTTTTCTGTCTCAAGGTACCACATGAGTCTCTTGTTAACTATCCTCTCCATTGTCTTGACCACACAGCTACTGAGACTAATAGGGCGATAGCTGGAAGCTTTCTTTCTATCCTTGCCGTTCTTGTAGATTGGGATAACATTGGCTTCCTTCCAGATCTGCGGAACTATGCCTTCTTTCCAGCTAAGATTGAAGATGTCAAGAAGTTTCAGCATGGCTGAGCATCCAAGATGAGTTAGCATCTCATTGGAGATTCTATCTGGTCCAGGTGACTTCCTCTTTTTCAGTTGTCTGAGCGCTGTGTACAGTTCCTGGTATGTAAGTGGAAGTTTCATGGAGTCTTGTTCCGTATGGCTTTTACTTCTATCCTTCTGTTCTTTCCGTGCCTCTCTTTGCTGTTGGCGTGTGACTTTGATGTTGCCCTCTTTCTGGTAGGCTTTGGCGAGATAGTCTGCAGTCTCTTTGCCGGTCAACAGTTTCCCATCCTCATCCAACGTGATTTTCTGTCTGTTATTTTCTTCATCATTTAGCTGTTTCGTGAGCCTCCACAATTTCCTCCCATCCTTCTCAAGGTTCAGGGCAGCAGTTTTCTCCCTCCAACTTCGTCGTGTAGCTTCCAGTTTAGATTTTTGAAACTGTGCCTTTGCTTTCTGAAGTTGTTCATGGTTTTCTTGTGATGGCTGTTCTTCTGCCCTGTTCCGTGCTTCAGTGAGTTCATCTTGGAGGGTCTGCAACTGATTGGTCCAGTAGGGCTTGTATTCTCTTCTCGCACCTCTAGGGATGGTTTCATGGGCAGCTTTGAGTATGCAGCTGTTGAACTCTTTCACCACGTTGTTAACATCTCTTCCTTGTACCTGTATGCCTCGGGTAAGAGAATTGGACCGAATAGCAAAGAGACTCCACTTGGCTTTCTTGTAGTTCCATCTAGGGTAGGGATGGTCTGTCTGTATCACTTCACTGCTGAGTGTTAGGAACACTGGTTTGTGGTCACTTCCACCAAGTTGATCACCAACTTCTCTAACCGTACCTTTCTGGATGTCCTCTGTGCAGAATGCTAGATCTGGAGAGGTAGTAGTGTGCCATCGCCTAGAGTAGAAGGTTGGTACATCATAGGGCTGGTTGACGAGAATCAAGTTGTGCTCATCCTGCCAGTCCTCCACTTCATCCCCACGCCTATCAGACTGTGCATATCCCAACTCTGGGAATGACTATTGAAGTCACCAACAACCATGTATCGACTGTTTGAAACTCCAATAGTGTCATGGGCAAGGGCTTTGTCATTTGGGCAGTAGTAGTTGACGAGGTTCAACTCAGTTGATTTGGTCTTGATCTTGAACTCCTGGTATCCCGCTCCTTCAAGGTAGGTTTTCACTTCGCTCGCATTGATGTTGTTCCGGACTAGAGTGAGCACACCACCCTTGTGTTTGTCTTGTCGGTCTGCTCGGAGGCACTGGTAGCCTCGTACTTTGAACGTCTTGTCTTTGTTCAGGTGTGTTTCCTGTATGCAGCAAACACTTACCTCTTTGTCCTGTAGTACTTGCTCAAGTTCAGTCTTTTTGTTAAAGACTCCTTCAGCATTCCACTGCATGAGCACAAGAGGTTTCTGCTTCACGTTTCGGCCAGTAGCTATCCTTCGCCGTCCCCTGGCTCCACAGGGCGGCTTAGGGTGACCTCCAGTAGCTAAGGATGGGTTCCTTCGAGGTATGGAACCCGGCACTGTACCTGCCTGGCGGGTCTTCACAGGTCCAGCACCATCTCGGTTTACTCTTTCTGTCATTGTGATTCATTTTGCGTTATGCGTAGTACCGTGGTTTTATTAGAATGCGCCGTGCGGCCCAGTACAATGTTTGATCAAATACAGATGTTCTCAAGTTACGTTGTGAAGTAAGTTACAGTTTGATCAAATATAGATGTTCTCTATTTACGTTGTGAAGTAAGTACGATAAATCACTGTTTGATCAAATACAGATGTTCTCTAGTTACGTTGTGAAGTAAGTACGATAAATCACTGTTTGATCAAATACAGATGTTCTCAAGTTACGTTGTCAAGTAAATCACTGCTTGATCAAATACAGATGTTCTCTAGTTACGTTGTGAAGTAAGTACGATAAATCACTGTTTGATCAAATATAGATGTTCTCTAGTTATGTTGTGAAGTAAGTTACTGTTTGATCAAATACAGATGTTCTCTAGTTACGTTGTGAAGTAAGTACGATAAATCACTGTTTGATCAAATACAGATGTTCTCAAGTTACGTTGTCAAGTAAATCACTGTTTGATCAAATACAGATGTTCTCTAGTTACGTTGTGAAGTAAGTACGATAAATCACTGTTTGATCAAATACAGATGTTCTCTAGTTATGTTGTGAAGTAAGTACGATAAATGACTGTTTGATCAAATACAGATGGTCTCTAGTTACGTTGTGAAGTAAGTACGATAAATCACTGTTTGATCAAATACAGATGTTCTCTAGTTACGTTGTGAAGTAAGTACAATAAATCACTGTTTGATCAAATACAGATGTTCTCTAGTTACATTGTGAAGTAAGTACGATAAATGACTGTTTGATCAAATACAGATGGTCTCTAGTTACGTTGTGAAGTAAGTACGATAAATCACTGTTTGATCAAATACAGATGTTGTCTAGTTATGTTGTGAAGTAAGTACAATAAATCACTGTTTGATCAAATACAGATGTTCTCTAGTTACGTTGTGAAGTAAGTACAATAAATCACTGTTTGATCAAATACAGATGTTCTCTAGTTATGTTGTGAAGTAAGTACGATAAATCACTGTTTGATCAAATACAGATGTTCTCTAGTTATGTTGTGAAGTAAGTTACTGTTTGATCAAATACAGATGTTCTCTAGTTACGTTGTGAAGTAAGTACGATAAATCACTGTTTGATCAAATACAGATGTTCTCTAGTTACGTTGTGAAGTAAGTACGATAAATCACTGTTTGATCAAATACAGATGTTCTCTAGTTACGTTGTGAAGTAAGTACGATAAATCACTGTTTGATCAAATACAGATGTTCTCAAGTTACGTTGTCAAGTAAATCACTGCTTGATCAAATACAGATGTTCTCTAGTTACGTTGTCAAGTAAGTACGATAAATCACTGTTTGATCAAATACAGATGTTCTCTAGTTACGTTGTCAAGTAAATCACTGTTTGATCAAATACAGGTGTTCTCAAGTTACGTTGTCAAGTAAATCACTGTTTGATCAAATACAGATTTTCTCTCGTTACGTTGTGAAGTAAGTTACTGTTTGATCAAATACAGATGTTCTCTAGTTACGTTGTGAAGTAAGTACGATAAATCACTGTTTGATCAAATACAGATGTTCTCTAGTTACGTTGTGAAGTAAGTACGATAAATCACTGTTTGATCAAATACAGATGTTCTCTAGTTACATTGTGAAGTAAGTACGATAAATCACTGTTTGATCAAATACAGATGGTCTCTAGTTACGTTGTGAAGTAAGTACGATAAATCACTGTTTGATCAAATACAGATGTTCTCAAGTTACGTTGTCAAGTAAATCACTGCTTGATCAAATACAGATGTTCTCTAGTTACGTTGTCAAGTAAGTACGATAAATCACTGTTTGATCAAATACAGATGTTCTCTAGTTACGTTGTCAAGTAAATCACTGTTTGATCAAATACAGGTGTTCTCAAGTTACGTTGTCAAGTAAATCACTGTTTGATCAAATACAGATTTTCTCTAGTTATGTTGTCAAGTAAATCACTGTTTGATCAAATACAGGTGTTCTCTAGTTACATTGTGAAGTAAGTTCATTAAATTATTAATATTAACGGTATATATCATGTACATTGTGTTTGGCAGGTGTTGTAGTGGGATAGTTATGGATAACACGCAGAGACGACGTGATCAGATGGAGGAAAACGCTGATCATGAACTCAAAGACTTACAAAAACTAAAGGTACATATTCAACCCATGAAATTAAAGATAATTTGTCAAGCTTGGTATTTAAAGGTACATACTCAAACATTGACAACAATGATTGGTATTAAATTTGGTATTAAAGTTAATTACTCGATATTGATGCTTAAAGATATAAACAACACTGTACAGCAACCACATTTCACCAACAGACAGGTCTCTGTAATAACCAACTTTTCATAACCCCACTTGGCCCCAAAGCATAGGGGTATTTTTTTATCCTACCTCATAAACGGCCACCTGGAGCCGTTACGATTGTGCCCTTAGGCAAGGCATTTAAATTCCACATTGCCTCTCTCCCTCGTGGCGATGGATTCCATCAGGAATGAGGTCTCGAGAGTGATAAATATAAGTTGTAATAACTTGTTTCACAATCGAGCTAAAATAAATTTGTATAAACTAACGGCCACCTCCTATAAATCATATGTCAATATAGTTCATTATTATAGCCTAATACATATCTTACCCCATATATTTTGCAGAAGGAATGTGAAGACTGGATAAAAACTGCTAAAATTTTGACGAGTAAACTCTTAATGGAACCTGTAGAGGATCTCTTCCCACCAAAACCCTCGGATCAAGAGAAGAAAGAACCGAAGCCGGTTTCCCTCGTACAACAGGACCAGGAGTATGTGGATCAGGATAAACTCAAGAAACCAGAGGAAACTGATACAATCGAGGTACTGTAGTGTATTTCTGTGTTGGTAGAACATCGGTCCGACTTGCTAAGTTGGTAAATCTGTCCGACTAGTGTTCGGGAGGTCGTGGTTTCAAGCCCCACAGCGGGTCACTATCGTGTCCGCTGTTTCTTTGCTTGATCACTTCAATGGCGATGAGGATATACATGTATCATATCTGTTTGGGTGCAAGCAATGTAGTTGGTTATGCAGCTCCAGGGATTGGAATGCGGTGCCAGGGATCGGAATGTGGCTCCAGGGATCAGAGTGCGGCGCCAAGTGACATTTAGCACCTGAAGCGAACATGCTACCACAACTTCCAATATGCTTGTTTGTTTTGGAGTTTAGAGTTGAACTGACTTGTTATATGGGGCACCCAGGTAGAACCACCAAGCTCCCACAAGCCAGCTGGATATCTTCCTCACAGCGGTGATGGCCAAGTGATTTCAAGTCAGCAACCTTAGTAACTTGGCCACGATTGCCCCATTCGTCTGTTCAACAGTTAGTTCAAGCAGGGATCATTCTAGAGGGCGATATTGTCGCCCTAGGGACCCTGACTTCGCCATCTGGGGGCCCCACTTCTCCCTAAAAAGAAAAAAATTGGTTTTCAAACAAAATGATGTCTAGTAAGATACACTGGCCCATTATAAAGCACTCCTTCTATTCAAATGTTGTATTTAATGGTTGTACTGTGCATTTTAACCCTATTTTGCAGAAGTATATTAAAGAACACCATTTAAGGAAGCGATCACGCGCTTTCTCACTTCTCCCAAAAATTCTGACCTAGAATGAACCCTGACCTAGAATGAACCCTGACCTAGAATCAACCCTGACCTAGAATCAACCCTGACCTAGAATCAACCCTGACCTAGAATCAACCCTGACCTAGAATCAACCCTGACCTAGAATCAACCCTGACCTAGAATCAACCCTGACCTAGAATCAACCCTGAGTTCAAGTAATGGACAAGTTTTAGATCAGAATTTTGTATCAGTAACTAGTCGTATAAGTATTCTGGTTATTCTTGAATCATTTCTATTGGTAGGGTGAGAAAGCTAAAGATGGGGAAGCCGTGGAGGAAGGGAACACTGAAGATGGTGAAGCAGACAAAACAGAGGCAACCACTGATGAGACAAAACCAGACTCTAGCAAATCAGCCAGGACTGAAACCAAGGTGAACATTCTTGGAAGTTAGCATTTTTGTAATGCAGGGATCATTCTAGAGGGCGATGTTGGCGAAATTGTCGCCCTAGGGACCCTGACTTCGCCCTCTGGGGGCCCCACTTCTCCCTAAAAAAATATAAAATTTTATTTTTGGTTTTTACGATTTTCAAACAAAATTTTGTCTAGTAAGATACACTGGCTGGCCCATTATAAAGCACTCCTATTCAAATGTTGTATTTAATTGTTGTACTGTGCATTTTAACCCTATTTTGCAGAAGTATATTAAAGAACACCATTTAAGGAAGCGATCACCCGCTTTCTCACTTCTCCCAATAATTCTGACCTAGAATGAACCCTGGTAATGTACATAATTATACTACCTACCATTTTTGATGTTGCTCATATACTAATAAATGGAAACGATCAAATACATTTTTTTTTTCTTTCCCTCTCCTATTTCTCAAACTGGGGAAAACACCAGTTTTGTATATACATGGAATGCAATATTTATATATGTTTTTCATTTGTATAGTGGTGAGTATCCCCGCCTGTCACGCGGCTTACCGGGGTTCAATTCCCCGACGGGGAGCCATTTGTAACCGGGGAGTTTCTAGGAATAACAAACTCTGGGTTTTTTCATTGTTTCGTATTCCTTATATATATGGATATAAAGAGCCTGTAAAATACAATACATACATAATATTATTATGTACAAATCATTCTACTTAATTACTCAATACAAAATTCAGCATTTCAAATAAATATTTTACAATGTAAAATATTAAAGATAAAACATTACATTACCAGAGTCTGGCTATCAGCTGACACATATAATGTATATATGTATATAGTTACTAGTATAGTATATGTAAATCTTAATGTAAACAGGATAGCTTCGCAACTTATCCGTTTGACTAGTAGAGTTAGAGTCAGGGCCCACACTGGGCAGAAAAAAGTTGGGGCCACTTATCTGTTTGAAAGATGGGGTGTGTGCGGGAGCGGTGTCGTCCCCTCCGGGAGGGGTGTCGTCCCCTCCCTGGTTTGATTTTTTTTATTTGTAAATGGTGAGATTCTAGCCCGTTTTTTTCTGGAAGAAGTATTAATATAGACATTAGAATGAAAGAATGCATACCTGTTAAGGCTAAAAGTTTATTTTACAATGTAGCCCTGTGACAGTGATTAATAATGGAAGCCAACACAGGATTACATTTCAAATGAACTTTAAGCTCAAAAAAAGACATGCATACTAATCATTTTTGAAGACAATCCAATGAACTTTTACAACTTTATTATTTTCTTGGTCATAATAATTTAAAAATACATCAGAATTACATACATGTACAAGTATCCACTATGTCTAACAAATTGCACAACATTCAGTTCAAAATGCGTCTGTTCTTCTTGGACCACATTACAAATGCCGATTTGAAGTTGAACTTGTCTGGGCCGTCAATGGAAATGATCATCAGGCTGTCTTAGGTTTCATTCACTAAGTCCATTTCGGACGTTTAAAGCCGAAAGTAGCCATTTTGACACGTGACGATTTGGATTTTTTTTTTTTACGTTTATTTATCGGCGATTTGGATAAGTTTCATTCACTTTTTATAGTTGAGGGCACGAAAATCATATTTTTCACAACTACTACCTTTGATCTTATTTGTGAAAAACATAATTATTATGTACACAAGTTATTCGGTCATCAAACAATGTCATCATTTCACCGATCAAGTACTGCCGTTTTCATAAAGGACCTCAATTATCAAATCATTCCCATTATACAAAACTGTAAATGTGTGATCATATACCGCTAATATAAAAGTTTGTTTTGTTTTGATTGCAATTTATGATGGGAATATGCCTCCAGCACATGTACACAGCTGTTTTGACTGTGAATCGATTATTTCGCCAAACGATAGCGTATACCAGAGCAAATAAATTGTAACCAATGAACACAGACTGTGTATCGATTTTTCTTTAACTGGAACGCGCCGTCGTCAATGGTAAATAAAACCAGTCGAGTATGAAAGGTTAAAATATGGCACAAACGTTATTTATGCCGATTTTTTGTGCACTTTTCTGAAAATCGCCAAATTGAAATTTTAGGAGCCATTTCTATCGCAAAATCGCCATTTGGCTCTTGTGGCGACTGACAGCGTGGCCCCTGAGAGTGTGGGATAAAGGTCTTGAACAAGTTAGTTGGAAAGTGCACCTAATTAGTTGAGTTAGTTCACTCATTCACACATCTGACCTGATCGTCACTCACAATCACTCACCCATAATACTTTATACACAATAGTAGTGAAGACTAGTATATATTATACAAGGACATAGTATGGGACCAGGCTATATAATTATGATATGATTCAGACTAGTGATTTTATTAGGCCATATAGGGGAAACTATTGGGTGGTACGCTTGCAGCAGGGTTTGGAAATATTATAATGTACATGTACTAAATATCAATAATTATTTCCCTTTAAGATAAATATGACATGGGTTACATTAATAATATAAAATGTCATTGTTTAAATAACTGCATTGCTTTGTATGTATGTAAAAGTAAAGTGTTTGTTTATTATAGTGTCACCCCTATTTAAAGGGCCAGCCAAATCTGAGACACCTCTTTTTATGAACATCAGTACTCCCCGAATCATATTCTTGTATGCCAGGCTGATCTGTAACCATTATTTAACTAGCTGGCTGCTCACCAACCGACCATATCAAAGCGAACCCCTGAGAAGATTCAAACCTATGTTTGTACAGAAACAAATAAAATAAACGGGGCCTCAACATTAAAAGCTATGGAAGTCTGCATAGTGTACATATGATATAGACCATTCACTTGTCCCACAAAACACCAGTTTGATGGGACCTGTCAAGAAATACATGTGCGTTTGTTTTACGTTTATTTATCGTCGCTACCGGTTGCTCATATGAGCGACACCTCCTGAAGAGATTAGTCATTTTAGATTTTTGGAGGATAGTGCAATGATACAGAGAGAGACCCATTCCAGTCTCCTCTGGTTCTTTTACGTGCACGGGAGGCGGACTCGTGTGTGTTTTACGTTTATTTATCGTCGCTACTGGTTGCTCATATGAGTGACGCCGCCTGAAGAGATTATTCATTTTAGATTTTTGGAGGATAGTGCAATGATACAAACAGAGACCCATTCCAGAGTCTCCTCTGGTTCTTTTACGTGAACGGTGTACAGCACAGACACGAGACCTCGGTTTAAAGTATCACACCTTGTAATGTTTCAGGACTGTGAGAAACTAGAGGTGCTAGGAGTAGATGATAACACACATGTCAAGACACTGGAGCAGACACCTAGTCAGGTGAGAATTGTTGGATTGCTGGCTACAGTAGGAACCCGGGAGTGCTACCCTACTCCTGTAGATTAGGTTCAAATCCCACTAGAGGTGTCAAATTCTTTCAAAGAGAAGAAGCTGTCCATTTGGCATGCAGAAGGTCATTGTTCTATGCAGGTGGCCGTCTGTGCATTATATACAGTCAAACCTGTGTTAGCGGTCACCTCCATTAAGCAGCCAACCTGTATTAAGCAGCCAACCTGTATTAAGCAGCCAACCTGTATTAAACAGCCAACCTGTATTAAGCACCCAGTTTCCATATATGTTGTTTTATTATACATTTGATCTCTATTAAGCAGCCACCTGTGCTAAGCAGCCACTTTCTGTGATTCCCTTGATTGGCAGCTTAAGACAGGTTTGACTGTACTGCTTGGTTGGCAGCTTAAGACAGGTTTGACTGTATTGCTTGACTGGCTGCTTAAGACAGGTTTGACTGTATTGCTTAAGACAGGTTTGACTGTACTGCTTGACCGGCTGCTTAAGACAGGTTTGACTGTACTGCTTGGTTGGCAGCTTAAGACAGGTTTGACTGTATTGCTTGACTGGCTGCTTAAGACAGGTTTGACTGTATTGCTTGACTGGCTGCTTAAGACAGTTTTGACTGTATTGCTTGACTGGCTGCTTAAGACAGGTTTGACTGTACTGCTTGGTTGGCTGCTTAAGACAGGTTTGACTGTACTGCTTGACTGGCTGCTTAAGACAGGTTTGACTGTATTGCTTGACTGGCTGCTTTAGACAGGTTTGACTGTATTGCTTGACTGGCTGTTTAAGACAGGTTTGACTGTATTGCTTGGTTGGCTGCTTAAGACAGGTTTGACTGTACTGCTTAAGACAGGTTTGATTGTACTGCTTGGCTGGCTGCTTAAGACAGGTTTGACTGTATTGCTTGACTGGCTGCTTAAGACAGGTTTGACTGTACTGCTTAAGACAGGTTTGACTGGCTGCTTAAGACAGGTTTGACTGTATTGCTTGACTGGCTGCTTAAGACAGGTTTGACTGTACTGCTTGGTTGGCTGCTTAAGACTACTGCACTAGAAAGTATTTCAAAGTTTGTAGTCCATTGCATGCTGGGATCCCTGTTGATAGTAGTGTATAGTTTTTGTTGTTTCATTCAAGACTTGAAAGGGAGAGAAGTAGAACCTGTTTTAAAGCTTGTTGTTTTGTTTAACGCTGAATTAATCAACAAAGTAACCAACAATCAGCATTACTGTGTAATTAATTACAGCCATTCCTGCCAGATGGAAGTGTAGCCCATCAGCCGGGTGTACCAGGAGCAGATGGCCCAGACACAGCCAAGGCATACGAAGCGCTGGCAGCCATTAATTCTCTCCAAAGTCAGTTACTGTGAGTCAATCTCTTGTCAGTCTGGCCTTATTTTTGTGGTTATGACAATGCATAGCGACTAGTGATGGTGATCCGGATCGGCAAGTTGCGGACGTATACGCTCGACCGATTCCATGCATATGCTGGTAAAATGCTAATATATGGAAGTCATGATAGCGCATTCGCTTCAGGTGTGAAAAACCCCGAGTTCGAGCTCAGTTGTAACCGTTACGAGTGTGCCCTTAGGCAAGGCATTTAAATTCCACATTGCCTCTTCTCTCTCCGTCGTGACAATGGATTCCATCAGGAATGAGGTCTCGAGAATGATTAATATAAGTTGTTGGAACTTGTTTCGCAATCAAAATAAATTTGTATATAATAAACTAAATGCTATAAATAGCTGGTGTTAATAGGTGGATATTTTTTTTGGTGTTGAAATGTTTTTCGTTCCCATGTTGGTACAAAACTAAAACATGTACAAATTTTTGTTGGTAAAACATTCTTATATATTATAATGAATTGTATATTTATTGTATAGTGTATTGTATATGTAAATGTTCTTTTAACTGTTTTTTACATACTACGTTATTTTGTTCTTTGTAAGGTGCATGTGGGAGGATGGCTTCGACCCACTTGCTACCCAAGACGAGGAAAATAAACGGACCTTAAACATCACTCAAAACAAAAATGATGTTAACCTGCCGAATAAATAGGACGGAATATGCAAACAACATAGATGCAGATCACCCGCGGCTGATCAGGATCTATGTTGTTTGCTATTCAGACAAGTGTTTTAGCTCCACTATTTAAATAGCAAACAGCATAGAGCCTGATCAGACGGCACATTCTGTGCTGTCTGATCTGGCTTTTTGCCGTTTGCAAAAGCGACTTTAATCGTGATTGGCAGGTTACGGGTTAATGTGGATTTGCCTCTAACAATAACTAGTTTGATGAACCCTTTTCAGTAGGTCAAAAGAAAAGGTCACAGGAACCTTGATTTCTAAGTCATTTTTGCTCAATAATTTGTAAACCTTTAGGTGTACATGCGAAGTCTTCAACCGTTGTTAGAATGATGTCTATGTTCAGTAAAACTATTGCATTTGGTTTGAGTTGGCCAAAGCCTAAGTTCACAGGATGTTAATCATTTGCGTTGATAAAAGGAGTATCATTTGATTTAGTTTAAAATGTCATGTGACTTTGTTGATCCAAGATGGCTGCCTCCATTTCACTTCTATTTGAGGCAATCAACTTGTATTTCATTGTGTTGATAAAATGAGTATAATTTAATTTAGTTTAAAATGTCATGTAACTTGGTTGATCCAAGATGGCTGCCTCCATTTCACTTCTACCGGTATTTGAGATAATCAACTATTCTTTCACTGCATTTGATGTTTTACCGAGATTAACATGAACCATTACTGCTCACTAACCCGTCAACCATTGGATCTGTAGTCCAGTGGTAACACGCTGAACCCGTCAACCATTGGATCTGTAGTCCAGTGGTAACACGCTGAACCCGTCAACCATTGGATCTGTAGTCGTGGTAACACGCTGGACTGCTAATCCAGATTTGATCAACCGTCTGACCCTAATAGTCTTTCAGATGGGACATTAAAACGAGGTCTCGTGTCGGTGCTTTATACCGTGCATGTAAAAGAACCAGAGGAGACTCTGGAATGGGTCTCTGTCTGTATCATTGCAATATCCTCCAACAATCTAAAATGACTAATCTCTTCAGGCGGCGTCGCTCATATGGGCAACCGGTAGCGACAATAAATAAACGTAAAACAAACACTTTTGTACACTCTTCAAATTGGTCTTTTGACCATTGATCATGATGTCCCATAAGTTGAGATAGACATCAGTTTTTCTAATATCTTTTTGTGGGGGTCAAATGTTATGTAACCAATAATTTAAATATATTCACTGTTGCAGGTCCACGGAGGAGCGAGCACAAAACGCTGAAGAACGTGCCGACAATGCCGAGGCTGAGTTAAACGTATGCCTGGAAAAAATACGGGAAATGGCGAAAAAACTTGCAGAAGTTGATAAAGCTAACGAGCAGAAAGAGGGAAGCGAGAAGCCTAAAGAGGAGGTCAAACCACCCACACCTAAGACCCCTAAAACACCACGAACACCCTCAAAAGAGGGATCAGATGTTGATGGCAAGAAGGGTTCACGACCAGAATCCCAGTCTTCTACGAAGTCGAAAGGTTCGAAAGGAAAGAAAAAGTGAGATGTTGATGGATTTATTAGTGCACGTGACTGAGGAGTGTAGAAATAGGATGTAGAAGGCATCAGGGACATCACATAACTGTATGTGGAAGAAAGTCACGAGTTGTTTAAACTTTTAGAGGGACACAGGTCATACTTTGTGTAGGGGCAGTATGTAAGGTGCATAGTATGTGTAACACATTTGGTTAACTTTGCCAAACAAAATGGCAGCCACAGTACGAATGATGACGTCACATGAGAACTATGTATTGTTAATTATATCTGTACATTTGCCACGATATGTCTTACAACTCCACTAATCATATCAACTTCTAAAACAGCTTAGATTACACTCATTTTCAGCGTTTATTAAAACGGTTGATTTGTTGTTTCATGTTCAACATTCCGCCCTTTTGTGTTTTTTGATTCTGTGAATTGTCTTCTTCCCAGCTTTATAATCTCCGTCCATATGGAAGAACTAATCTGTGATAAATGTTGTTTGATATATATATATATATAGTACTACTTATGACATATAGGGTTTGTTCTAGGGTGGCAAAAAGGGCAGGGTGCATTTTGAGGTGCACGAGGGGTTAGCCCCGAGAAAATGTTGTTAAATTAGTGATTGATCAAAAGGGCAGTACAGTACATATTGGTGAAACAGACAGATGAGTTCTAAGTTATATATGTCTGTCCATCCTAAGACAACTGTTGAGGCTTATATAAAAAGAACGTTTAAAAAAATAAAAACACTTTTAAAGGCAAAATGGTGGGGCTAAAGGGTTAGGGCTCCACGCCCCCTGCCATTCCGCTCTAGAAAAAACCATAGACATAATGTTGAAATTGTACATTCCTTTGTTTCCGTGTTTATTTACTGTTGCTCCTATTCCTGGTTGACATGCCCGGTTTATAGCACCCATACATTATTAGTCCACTGGTATACCCCTATTCTAAACTGGTTGTTTTGTGCATTCGTAGAGGTGAATTTATATGGATTTTGTTAAAAATATTGACTAGACAAGTTTGAAAGGGGATATTGACTAGACAAAAGTTTGAAAGGGGATATTAACTAGACAAAAGTTTGAAAGGGGATATTAACCAGACAAAAGTTTGAAAGGGGATATTAACTAGACAAAAGTTTGAAAGGGGATATTAACTAGACAAAAGTTTGAAAGGGGATATTAACTAGACAAAAGTTTGAAAGGGGATATTAACTAGACAAAAGTTTGAAAGGGGATATTAACTAGACAAAAGTTTGAAAGTGGATATTAACTAGACAAAAGTTTGAAAGGGGATATTGACTAGACGAAGGTTTGAAAGGGGATATTGACTAGACGAAGGTTTGAAAGTGGATATTGACTAGACAAAAGTTTGAAAGGGGATATTGACTAGATGAAGGTTTGAAAGGGGATATTGACTAGACGAAGGTTTGAAAGGGGATATTGACTAGACGAGGGTTTGTACAAGTACACTTTTAGTTTTATTTACGAGTGTAAGGGGCGGTATTAAGAATGTAGTAATGAATTTATATTGGCATTCTGTGTGTAACTTGTATTTTTAATCGTATGCAGGGTAAAGCTAGTTGTGAGACAAGGATGTCTTACTGCTCATGTTATGTACAGCAAATACAATTATATAGTTATACTCGATAAGCAGAAAGAAAAGTGAATTCAGGGTTCCCCCTGTCTCAATGTTTGTCTGCGCGAATGAAGCCAATTTAAAATAATTGGAGACAACTAAGAGCCATATAGGGCACAAATAAAAAGTTGCGCTAAATATTTTCGCTAATTCACAAAATTTAGCACCAATATTATTTTGTCGCTATTGGCGACCGCCAGCGGGAACCCTGGAATTAAGAAAATATCTTAGTAAATATCTTAGTAAATGAGACGTTATTATGCTGGGTATTCATATTTTTTTTTATTGGTTTTTTAAATTTTTATTTAACACTTTCCTACATAGAGATTTAGGTTAATATACTATTATATCTCCATACAAACAACAGCCATTTAGCTATCATGCAGTGGATAAGTAGTCGCCATATCTATCCCACCTCCATAGATATTACTGGGACTACATAGAGATTTAGGTTAATGTACTATTATATCTCCATACAAACAACAGCCATTTAGCTATCATGCAGTGGATAAGTAGTCGCCATATCTATCCCACCTCCATAGATATTACTGGGACTGCATGAGATTATGAACATTGGTTTGGCTACTACATTGTCAATGTATGTCGTATTGGTAATGGTGTCAAGAGGTGCTTCTATGAGCGAAAGGGTTACGTTTATTTATCGTCGTTACCGGTTGCCCATTTCAGTGATGGACAGTTTACATAACAACATTCCTGGACAGGCTCCAGTGGTTAACCAGTACTTGGTGCACAAACATGCCAACTTTTTTTATATAAAAACACGATCTAAAACGGGGCTTGAATCCTTTTGACTATCAGAGTGCGTGTTTTACGTTTATTTATCGTCACTACCGGTTGCCCATATGAGCGACGCCTCCTGAAGAGATTAATCATTTTAGATGTTTGGAGGATAGTGCAATGATACAGACAGAGACTCCTGGTTCTTTTACGTGCACGGTATAAAGCACCGACACGAGACCTCGGTTTAATGTCCCATCTGAAAGACTGTTAATTGTATTTTATTAGGGTTGACTATCAGTGATATAGAAGTCGGCGACCATAAAAATGAGAAAATGAATCTTACATTTAAAGTCCCATAGTGTGTACACTTAGTATGTGCTGAACACCAAGATATTTTCACTTTTTTAATTTAATAAATGATTACAATAAGTAAAATTTGGAAAATATTCCCACAAACGAACCTGCTTCTGTGAAATTACCTCCCTTTATGGATATTTATAACAATCACCAATAATTCTGCAAGTTAACGCTAGGATAAATTTGCATCTGAAAGATTGTATGCGTTTTTTTCTTCAGTTGGAAAAATAATACTGAGACTTTAAGTAATACTTTGTCAAGACCAGGATAAATTGTTTTAAATCGGATGTGTAGCACAAGTCTGTGAAATGAGTTTTGGTATGTATTTAGACAATTGGCATTAATTTAGATTCAGTATTATATATCATATACAGTCAAACCTGTCCTTAAAGGCCACCCTCGGGAAGTCAAAAAGTGGCCTTTGTTGGCAGGTGGCCTCTCAATAGATGGTTAAAATGCATTGAAAATGGCTCGACGGGAGAACAAAAATGGTGGTCTTTAGAGACAGGTTTTTCATATGCGGCATTTTTCGGAGGTGGGCTTTAGCACAGGTTTGACTGTACATGTATAGTGAAACCTGTTACAAGTGACTGTCTAAAACCCTATCATGTGTATTCTGGTAGAACATGCCTTCCTTGCCTTGCTTCTGTGATTCACACACACATGGTACCAGAAAAAATAAATTATTGTTGAGAAAAAATAAAACTACACCGAGTTTATTCAAATTTATTTCACCACAACAATAGTTTACTCGCTCTCATATGGACAGAATCCATTGCGATGCGATGTGGAATTAAATCCTTTGCGATGTGGAATTAAATCCTTTGCGATGTGGAATTAAATCCTTTGCGATGCGATGTGGAATTAAATCCTTTGCGATGCGATGTGGAATTAAATCCTTTGCGATGCGATGTGGAATTAAATCCTTTGCGATGCGATGTGGAATTAAATCCTTTGCGATGCGATGTGGAATTAAATCCATTGCGATGTGGAATTAAATCCATTGCGATGTGGAATTAAATCCATTGCGATGCGGAATTAAGTGTCTTGTCCTAAAGATACCATATGGGGTTTAAACTCGGTTAGAAGGCGGACACGGTATCAGATGGGACACATTTTGGCTTCTTCTAACAGAAAAATTTAACAACTATTTGTCTAGTACCGTACATATAAAATATCTACTGTATACACACAATAGTGAATCGATTGCTTGTAAAGTTTTGACAATTCTGTTAAGATACTATACCCGATGATGATGATTGAGCTTATTTACTCTCGTCTTGTAGTTGTCTAGCTGGCCATTCGGAAAACTCCGCTCCGACCATATCTAGACATTCACAGCTGCCCTATATCTATCTATCTTCCCCGATAGTCAAACCATTGCTTGGTACCTAGACTTTCGTGTGTGTTAGTAAATACGCTTTGAATTCTCAGCGTAGCCATGATTTGGCTATAAGCACCAACATGTATATGGTCAGTAGCCTACAGGAGTCACTCTATACTGTCTCACATTCGTTGATGTATCCGTACAGGAGTCACTCTATACTGTCTCACATTCGTTGATGTATCCGTACAGGAGTCACTCTATACTGTCTCACATTCGTTGATGTATCCATACATTAGCCTACAGGAGTCACTCTATACTGTCTCACATTCGTTGATGTATGAATATGTAAGATGTATCCGTACAGTAGCCTACAGGAGTCACTCTATACTGTCTCACATTCGTTGATGTATGAATATGTAAGATGTATCCGTACAGTAGCCTACAGGAGTCACTCTATACTGTCTCACATTCGTTGATGTATGAATATGTAAGATGTATCCATACAGTAGCCTACAGGAGTCACTCTATACTGTCTCACATTCGTTGATGTATGAATATGTTTGATGTATCCATACATTAGGCTACAGGAGTCACTCTATACTGTCTCACATTCGTTGATGTATGAATATGTAAGATGTATCCGTACAGTAGCCTACAGGAGTCACTCTATACTGTCTCACATTCGTTGATGTATGAATATGTAAGATGTATCCGTACAGTAGCCTACAGGAGTCACTCTATACTGTCTCACATTCGTTGATGTATGAATATGTTTGATGTATCCATACATTAGGCTACAGGAGTCACTCTATACTGTCTCACATTCGTTGATGTATGAATATGTTAGATGTATCCGTACAGTAGCCTACAGGAGTCACTCTATACTGTCTCACATTCGTTGATGTATCCGTACAGTAGCCTACAGCAGGGGCCACGCTGTCAGTCGCCACAAGAGCCAAATGGCGATTTTGCGATAGAAATGGCTCCTAAAATTTCAATTTGGCGATTTTCAGAAAATTGCACACAAAATCTGCATAAATAACGTTTGTGCCATATTTTAACCTTTCATACTCGACTGGTTTTATTTACCATTGACGACGGCGCGTTCCAGTTAAAGAAAAATCGATACACAGTCTGTGTTCATTGTATCTTTGACTGGTTACAATTTTTTTGCTCTGGTATACGCTATCGTTTGGCGAAACAATCGATTCACAGTCAAAACAGCTGTGTACATGTGCTGGAGGCATATTCCCATCATAAATTGCAATCAAAACAAACATGTAAATTAGCGGTATATGATCACACATTTACAGTTTTGTATAATGGGAATGATTTGATAATTGAGGTCCTTTATGAAAACGGCAGTACTTGATCGGTGAAATGATGACATTGTTTGAAGATTATACGGATGACCGAATAACTTGTGTACATAATTAGGTAATAATTATTGGCGTTGTTTTTTCACAAATAAGATCAAAGGTAGTAGTTGTGAAAAATATGATTTTCGTGTCCTCAACTATAAAAAGTGAATGAAACTTGTCCAAATCGGCGATAAATAAACGTAAAAAAACAAAAAATCCAAATCGTCACGTGTCAAAATGGCTACTTTCGGTTTTAAACGTCCGAAATGGACTTAGTGAATGAAACCTAGACAGCCTGATGAACATTTCCATTGACGGCCCAGACAAGTTCAACTTCAAATCGGCATTTGTAATGTGGTCCAAGAAGAACAGACGCATTTTGAACTGAATGTTGTGCAATTTGTTAGACATAGTGGATACTTGTACATGTATGTAATTCTGATGTATTTTTTAATTATTATGACCAAGAAAATAATTAAAGTTGTAAAAGTTCATTGGATTGTCTTCAAAAATGATTAGTATGCATGTCTTTTTGAGCTTAAAGTTCATTTGAAATGTAATCCTGTGTTGGCTTCCATTATTAATCACTGTCACAGGGCTACATTGTAAAATAAACTTTTAGCCTTAACAGGTATGCATTCTTTCATTCTAATGTCTATATTAATATTTCTTCCAGAAAAAAAACAGGCTAGAATCTCACCATTTACAAATAAAAATACCAAAAAAATCAAACCAGGGAGGGGAAGACACCCCTCCAGGGAGGGGAAGACACCCCTCCCGGAGCACAGGCACAAAATATTTTTTTTATTTTTGGCCTATGGTCATATAGTAAGTAATATATAATATTATATATTACTTACTATATGACCATAGGCCAAAAAAAAAATTGTGTCTGGTGCCTGTGTCCCGGAGGGGGACGACACCGCTCCCGCACACACCCCATCTTTCAAACAGATAAGTGGCCCCAACTTTTTTCTGCCCAGTGTTGGGCCCTGCTACAGGAGTCACTCTATACTGTCTCACATTCGTTGATGTATGAATATGTTAGATGTATCCGTACAGTAGCCTACAGGAGTCCCTCTATACTGTCTCACATTCGTTGATGTATCCGTACAGTAGCCTACAGGAGTCACTCTATACTGTCTCACATTCGTTGATGTATCCGTACAGTAGCCTACAGGAGTCACTCTATACTGTCTCACATTCGTTGATGTATCCGTACAGTAGCCTACAGGAGTCACTCTATACTGTCTCACATTCGTTGATGTATGAATATGTTAGATGTATCCATACATTAGGCTACAAGCATCAAAATACATAGGGTCGGTTTAGACAGGGTTCTTATATAGTCGAGTTACAGGCATATTTCAAATATTTATATTCCAGTATGCTTTGCATCACATATTAAATTTTTAAGAAATTATGTTTGCTTTTCATTTCGGACACCACTCGTTTACACGTTATAATCCATCAGATATATGCACCTCCCACACTGCATTAACCATAATATACAACCATTGTAACACAGGTTCGATCCGCAGACGGTGGTTGTGTCGCCATGTTGGTCAACTATTTTTCTTCTTGGGTACTCCTCCCACAAGAACGGCCACATAATACAAGTTGTTAAAGCAAGTTTGACCCACTCACAAACAAGGCCAGCAACACTTAAGATTTAGCATACAATAGTATCCCGCCAAATCGAGGCATAAACCTCCCCTGATATTCGGTGTGACCTTGTCCAATGGAACGAATCGGGGGGTTTATACTGAACGATTCTATTGCTCCTGTGCATCCCTCAAATGCATCCCAGGTTTGATCCCTGGCACGGAAGGTAGTGCAATGTGGTTTGGTGGTCACTAGATCAGGCATGTGGGGTTTCTTATACCCGAGTGATGAGAGTGACTAAATTAGTTGCTAAAACGTATTGCATCAGCACCATTTTTGGCTATATCGCCGGCGGGCAGTTTACCTAACACCTTTCCTGGGCAGGCTCCAGCGGTTAACCAGTACTTGGGTGCACCAACCTCCGTAAGAAACTGCCAACTTTTTCATATAAATGAGACCCGGCCTGAGCGGGGCTCGAACCCGTGACCATCAGTGATGATAGGTTACAGTGGTATACAAGTCAGTGACCATAACCACTCAACCACGGAGGTGGACCTAAAATGTATTTAACAAGTGAATGAAGTACTGCCATGCAAGACAAAGTCCATTATCGGATGACAGCAAATACAATGAAAATAATGGCGGGGGCAGGGAGAAGGGTATGTAAAGACAATTCATCTCATCAGGGTGAACATTTGTGCAAAGTTAGTTGAAAATACTGCAATGAATGGTGAAGTTATGCTGTTTTGACAAGATCAATAAATCAAATTGACATTTCACCTTGAAGTGTTACCTAGGTGTAGGGAACCGGGTTGCGAGATCATGTTCATATAGCAAGATCATATAGTGAATATTAAATTTTGTGCCACATTAATATTTAAGAATCCCCGCATCCATGACATAGTTACAGAGCAGACATGGTATATTATACCAATATTTAACCTTTGACCTCCAAGTATGACCTTGACATTTGAGGTAGGGTCGCAGCTATCTTCAGTGTCCGTAGCTATTTGAAAATGACACAGTTACGTGTATATTTCTAAACTTTTACTTATTTTACAACGACTGCGAAGCAAGTTTTAACAACTTATATTAATCACTCTCGTTGGCTCGGATGAAAGCGTACATGTGGTCATTCGTGTGGGAGGAAACTGAGTACCCGGAGAAAACCCACCAATCTGGCGACCACCGTACCATCTAACATACTTCCAGGTCCGAGGTGAGAAGCGAGCGCGCTAACCACCGCGCTAATCGGACAGCATGTATATACGACGTTGGATTTACAATGCACGTAAATAGGCCACGTTAACTGGACTGAACATTTTGGTTTCATATCTCCTGAACGTCAAACAAATAAAAAGAAACACGACTTTCACACCAACAATATATATATACATGTATATACAAATATTCGTGTGATTTGTGATTACAGAATAAAATACTGACATTAATTGGTTAGAAAATATATACATTATAAATGGCCTAACAGAATATAGGTGAATAATCAAATTCAATGAATAGACATCCCCGCCCAACTGGCTCTCGATATTTAGTCAATTAAAGTTCATTAACATCCCCCCCGCTCAACTGGCTCTCGATATTTAGTCAAAGTTCATTAACATCCCCCGCCCAACTGGCTCTCGACATTTAGTTAACACAATATCTTGGTACAGATTTTTTAAAAGTTTCATACAATTCCACTCATTGGTTTCTTAGAAGTACGTACAGACGACACCAAAACAATATTCCTTGCCGAAATGGCAGGAGATGGTAAGTTAATATATAACTTTCTTTCATAAGACCTCAAATCGGTGGCCAAGACTTAATTTTTTAAGTGTTGACCTAGTTATTTGACATAAATGGTATATTATCGAGGAACTGCGTTTTCATCAAAATATACAAGTTTGAATGAAATTGGGGTTAAAAACATAGTTGCTATCGCATTTTTATTTACCCAGTGACCTATATGTTCGTTGGCAAATTACTGAAATGAACATTTTTTAGTTTTTGTGAAAATTTAACTTGTATTAACCATTTGCCTGCTGAGTAAATAAAAAATCACATTTGCAAACAACATAGATCTCGTAACGCCACGTCTGATCAGGATCTATGTTGTTTGCTATTCAGCCAAGTGTTTTAGCTCCACTATCCGAATAGCAAACAGTATAGAGCCTGATCAGACTGCACGTTCTGTGCCGTCTGATCTGACTCTATACTGTTTGCACAAGTGATTTTATCAGCCGCTAGCGTGCAAAGGGTTAAGAGACCATCAAGGGGAAGGTAAAAAAAGTAGTCTCTAAGCAGAGATCACCTAATGCATGCTAATTTGTTCCTAAATGACAAAAACGGGAACTGAAAAATATGGTCTCAATACAAGTGGTCCCTTAATAGACGTGGTCTTTCGAGGAAGGTATACTGTACTGGTAAGAGAAGCTATTACAATGCTTACAGGGTGTTCCAGTAATTTGTCCTAGCGACACCGTTCTACGACAAACTGGCCGATCATTGCTGAAAAAAATGCAATGAAAAATGGACTTGCAATTTTCATCATACGGCCAAAGTTTGACGCGACGGACAACAATCAAATGCTGATCAGAATACCCCACCCCCTCTAACCTTTGTATCAGGTGGGATAAAATACTAGAAAGCCGTGTCGGACAGCAATCAAATGCTGATCAGAATACCCTACCCACTCTAACCTTTGTTTGTATCAGGTGGGATAAAATACTAGAAAGCTGTGTCGGACAGCAATCAAAGGCTGATCAGAATACCCCACCCACTCTAACCTTTGTATCAGGTGAGATAAAATACTAGAAAGCCGTGTTGGACAGCAATCAAAGGCTGATCAGAATACCCCACCCACTCTAACCTTTGTATCAGGTGAGATAAAATACTACAAAGCTGTGTTGGACAGCAATCAAATGCTGATCAGAATACCCCACCTACTCTAACCTTTGTATCAGGTGGGATAAAATACTACAAAGCTGTGTTGGACAGCAATCAAATGCTGATCAGAATACCCTACCCACTCTAACCTTTGTTTGTATCAGGTGGGATAAAATACTAGAAAGCTGTGTCGGACAGCAATCAAAGGCTGATCAGAATACCCCACCCACTCTAACCTTTGTATCAGGTGAGATAAAATACTAGAAAGCCGTGTTGGACAGCAATCAAAGGCTGATCAGAATACCCCACCCACTCTAACCTTTGTATCAGGTGAGATAAAATACTACAAAGCTGTGTTGGACAGCAATCAAATGCTGATCAGAATACCCCACCTACTCTAACCTTTGTATCAGGTGGGATAAAATACTACAAAGCTGTGTTGGACAGCAATCAAATGCTGATCAGAATACCCTACCCACTCTAACCTTTGTTTGTATCAGGTGGGATAAAATACTAGAAAGCTGTGTCGGACAGCAATCAAAGGCTGATCAGAATACCCCACCCACTCTAACCTTTGTATCAGGTGAGATAAAATACTAGAAAGCCGTGTTGGACAGCAATCAAAGGCTGATCAGAATACCCCACCCACTCTAACCTTTGTATCAGGTGAGATAAAATACTACAAAGCTGTGTTGGACAGCAATCAAAGGCTGATCAGAATACCCCACCCACTCTAACCTTTGTATCAGGTGAGATAAAATACTAGAAAGCCGTGTTGGACAGCAATCAAAGGCTGATCAGAATACCCCACCCACTCTAACCTTTGTATCAGGTGAGATAAAATACTACAAAGCTGTGTTGGACAGCAATCAAAGGCTGATCAGAATACCCCACCCCCTCTAACCTTTGTATCAGGTGAGATAAAATACTAGAAAGCCGTGTCTACATTTACAATTCTATAAAAGTCTACAAAAAATATTACAATGAACAGAAAGTTCTGTGTTCTTAATTAACCCTTTACTCCACAACAGACAAGGCCAATTATGTATTGTATCTCCATACTGCTGATAAGCAATAGGCATACTAATACATAAGCCATTAAATACAACATTTGAATTGGCCCGTGTATCTTACTGGACAATATTTTGTATGAAAATAATTAAAAAAATAGCCTTTTATTAATTCTAATTTTATTTTAAGAAGTATGGGCGAAGTCACGGTCCCTAGGGCGACTATTTCGCCCAAATCGCACTCTAGAATGAGCCCTGATCTGTAGGAATGGATAACGGCGTAGAATGGTGGCCATGTGGAGTAAAGGCGTAACACAGATATTCCATAAAACGAAGACAAAGTTAACGACAGAAGTCAAATACAGTTCCATCTATATTACAGTTCACTCATGAACAACGACCACATCTGAATAAAGACCATCTCCGAATAGTTGGCGGCTAAAGAAGTGAAAATATTCTCTGCCATACAGTACAATTTTCGACTGGTTCTCTAAAACGGACTGGTTCTCTAAAACAGACTGGTTCTCTAGCCCACTATTTCTCCTCATTCTGAGATTGTTCTATATTTGACTGGTTGTTCTCAATACTGCTGCTGCTAGGCGACTGGGTCCCATCTCCTTTATTGCCGACAACCTGAGGGTCTCGCGTGTGGAGGAATGCGCACGTACTGCCTTGCCAACAATAGCCCTTGTGCAGGAAATGTCGACATGCATCTGTAACAGTAACAATATTTGTTGATCATTTCTCACATAGAGATGTGTATATATATATATTTCGGGTTTTACGCCTGCATCAGCACCATTTTTGGGCTATATCGCCGGCGGGCAGTTTACCTAACAACACCTTTCCTGGGCAGGCTCCAGCGGTTAACCAGTACTTGGGTGCACCAACTCCGTAAGAAACTGCCAACTTTTTCATATAAATGAGACCCGGCCTGAGCGGGGCTCGAACCCGTGACCATCAGTGATGATAGGTTACAGTGGTATACAAGTCAGCGACCTTAACCACTCGACCACTGAGGCGGACTGGCTGCTTAAGACAGGTTTGACTGTATACTAGAAGTTAGACTGTATCTGTTATAATATATGACTGGCCTCTTCCTCTGCCCTCATAAGCCATTCCATCCTCACCTACTTGTACTTCATTAACATTTTACGTTTATTTACCGTCGCTACCGGTTGCCCATATGAGCGACGCCTCCTGAAGAGACGAGTCATTTTAGATTTTTGGAGGATAGTGCAATGATACAGACAGAGACCCATTCCAGAGTCTCCTCTGGTTCTTTTACGTGCGCGGTGTAAAGCACCGACACGCGACCTCGGTTTAAAGTCCCATCTGAAAGATTGTTTTATTAGGGTCAGACGGAGGATCGAACCTGCGATCCCTGGATTACCAGTCCAGTGGTAACACACTGGATCCGTCAGATCATTAACACCTACATAAATTATTCTGATATGGATTAGTCTCTATGAATATTATTTATACAGCAAATATCCATTCATTTTATGATGTGACCCTTAACCTGTCAAATAATTTGGACAGAATGTGCAAACAACATAGATCCAGATGCGGCTGACTTACTTCGCTTCTTTCTGTCCTTTAGAGCGGGATTGAGCCCATTGTCTCCCCGTCCTGCGTTCATGTTGCCTGGAAACGAAGAATCTGCAATATTTAGGGACAGTAATGAGTAGAAATGTACTCGAACACATTTACAATCGAGTACTTGGAAATGATAAATGGATTCTTGGCTCGATGTACACGTATTTCGGATACGGCATGCATGTCCAAATACAGACGCTATTTTTTTCTGATTGTGATAAACACATTGCATTGTAATTAAACTAAACATGGGCAAAATGAAACACCCCTTTATTTATAGACATAATTCTTAAACAAAACTGCGTACTGTCAAATGGGTATACATGTAAAATCAGCAAAACTTGTTAATTTAATGCATATCTAGAAACAAGGATTATATTCACCCTTACAGTTCATCGTGTGGAATATCCCCCCCCGACCAATTGGCGAGGATTTACCTCTGACGACACGTGTAAGACAGACACGACACGTGTAAGACAGACACAACACGTGTAAGACAGACATGACACGTGTAAGACAGACACGACATATGTAAGACACGACACGTGTAAGACAGACACGAATCATGTAAGACACAACACGTTAAAGACAGACATGACACGTGTAAGACAGACACGACACAACATGTGTAAGACAGACACGACATGTGTAAGACAGACACGACACGTATAAGACAGACACAACACGTGTAAGACAGACACGACACAACATGTGTAAGACAGACACGACATGTGTAAGACAGACACAACACGTGTAAGACAGACACAACACGTGTAAGACAGACACGACACGTGCAAGACAGACACTACATGTGTAAGACAGACACGACACGTGTAAGACAGACACGACACGTGTAAGACAGACACGACATGTGTAAGACAGACACGACACGTGTAAGACAGACACGACACGTGAAAGACAGACACGACACGTGAAAGACAGACATGACACATGCAAGACAGACACGACATGTGCAAGACAGACACGACACGTGCAAGACAGACACGTGTAAGACAGACACAACACGTGAAAGACAGACACGACACATTAAGACAGACACGACACATGTAAGACAGACACGACACGTGTAAGACAGACATGACACGTGTAAGACAGACTAGGTGTCACACCGTGTGTACAAAATCTACAAATCTAAATCGTAACTATACGTAATGTTTGGAAAGACATTGGTTATAATTTGCATGTGAAATGTTGTGGGTGATGTTTGATAGGAATTATTAAATTACAAACACATCTAGAAACAATGAGAACCCGGGTGCTGGATGCGACACGTTGTCTTGGGAAATGTGTGGGGAAAAACGGCCAATTTATTTAAACAATCCCCTTGTGCACGACAATGTTACAGAGTGGGGGGGGGGGGGGGGGGCATCATATAGTACACAAATATTTGACATTTAACCTCAAATATGACCTTGACCGTTGATGCATATGACATCATATGGATGTGGCAAAGATTTGTGTGTAGTTATATATTGGAGAATGCAGGGATCATTCTAGAGGGCGATGTGGGCCAAATTGTCGCCCTAGGGACCCTGACTTCACCCTCTGGGGGCCCCACTTCTCCCTAAAAAAAATATTTTTTGGTTTTTATGATTTTCAAACAAAATTTTGTCTAGTAAGATACACTGGCCCATTATAAAGCACTCCTTCTATTCAAATGTTGTATTTAATGGTTGTACTGTGCATTTTAACCCTATTTTGCAGAAGTATATCAAAGAACACCATTTAAGGAAGCGATCACGCGCTTTCTCACTTCTCCCAAAAATTCTGACCTAGAATGAACCCTGAGAATGACCTATGCACGACAAAGCAATAGCCCTGAACAGAAACATATGAATAGTTGGCCTTTAACCTAAAAGTGGGTCCTTGACCTTTGGAGTAAGAACCCGGATCTTGAACATGACAAGTCATCTTCATATGGGGAACATATTATTTATAAATACCAATATTTAACCATCGACCGCAAATAAGTTAAGACCTTGACCGTTAAGGTCGGCTCTCATGCGTAATTATTTGAAAATCCCCAATGCATGACAGAGTAACATCATGGACACATAATATACCAATATGTGACCTTTAACCGCCAAGTGTGACCTCGACCTTTGAGGTAGGAACCCAGGCATTAGAACACAACACATCGTGCCAAGTTATTTCTAAATCCCCTCGATGCATGACAAAGTTACACCCAGTGGTACGGACAGACCAGCGCAATCATATAGTCCCCACACCCGGGTTTCCATGGTAGCGTACTAACTACCATACTACCAGCACCTAGCACACTAACAATCAATCATACAATCACCTGGTTGTTGGTAATTGCCGTGCATGTTGTTATTATACGGCGAAAATCTGTTGGACATCATCGGACCTGGTCGTTGCTGCGCATTTGCTAAATGAAAAAGAAACGTAGTAATCGTACAATTCTACATTGGTTCCAGAGATGTCATTCAAATGTTCTATTGAATGTGTTTGGGGTTATTTTAGGGGGTGGGTTAAAGTCGCACCAACAGCTAAAGTTATAAGGCGACTCTTCAGCTATTATTAGTGGAGGAAGACTCGGTGTGCCCCTCTGAACAGTATTCCAGGCACACTGGTTGAACCACCGACCTACTGCAGCTAACTGAACAGCGTCCTCGCATGATTTTTTATGGGGTTCAAAGATCTTGGGTGCTCCTGCGAACAGTATTTCAGGCACACTGGGTGAACCACTGACCTACTGCAAGCTAACTGACAGCTTCCTCGCATGATTTTTTTTATGGGGTTCAAAGCTGCACCAACAGCTTAGGTCATATGGAGACACTCCAGCTATTATTGGTGCAGGAAGACCCTGGGTGCTCCTCCGAACAGTATTGCAGGCACTGACGGGCACCCAGGTAGAACCAAAGACCTACCACAAGCCAGCTTCCTCACATGGGATTTGAATCTGTCGCATTGAGTGGCAAGTGATTTGTAGTCAATGACCGTAAACACTCGGCCACTTTATATTGAATTTGTTAATAACATAAATATGCTAATTTAATTGTACAGGAGCAGATATGTACATGTATATCACAAAGGCACACCTTTTTTTAAATTTAAGCTTTATTTATTTTACAACGATTGCGAAGCAAGTTTTAGCAACTTATATTAATCACTCTCGTTGGCGCGGATGAAAGCGTATATGTGGTCATTCGTGTGGGAGGAAACCGGAGTACCCGGTGGAAACCCACCTGTCCGATCTGGCGACCACTGTACCATCTCACATTCTTCCCGGTCCGAGGATCAAACCCGGGTTGCATTGGTGAGAAGCGCATACTTTAATTGGAGGATAGTGCAATGATACAGAGAGAGACCCATTCCAGAGTCTCCTCTGGTTCTTTTACGTGCACGGTGTAAAGCACTGACACGAGACCTCGGTTTAACGTCCCATCTGAAAGACTGTTAATTTTAGTAGGGTCGAACAGGAGATGCATGATATCTTTAGACCAATAAATTAATAATAAAATTACATTTGGACCAGTTCATTTATCAATGTGGGTAATTTTGTCTAAAAATAGTAATATTACTGGCAAAAAGTGCAGATCCTGAAATCGTAAAGGTATTCATGTGGGAGGAAACCGGAGAAACCCACCTGTCCGACCTAGCGACCATCTCACATACTTCCCGGAACGAAGATCGAACCCGGGTTGCATTGGTGAGAAGCGAGTGTGCTAACCACTGCGCTAATCGACAGCCTCATTTGGAGTTGCAGAGAGAGATGACATTGAGACATCATTTGGAGGTCAAGATGATGTTGACACAACACTCTGGTGTGGGACAAGGATATTCCACCCGAGTGGTCATTTTTTTAAAAATATGCAATATTTGTTTTTTGTCGCAATTGGCGACCGACAGCGGGAACCCTGCTACTGGCCTTCATCTAACATATTACTTACTAAGCATACCCTGTAGGTTCTGCAGTTGTGTGTGTACATTCATCAACGGTACTGGGTGACCCTGCTGCTGCTGCTGCTGCTGCTGCTGCTGCTGCATGGACTGACCCTGCGACTGACTATCCATTGGCATTTGTTGCGAGTTTGAATTGTACTGTCCACTCATTCCTAGCAAATAAAATAGACTTTTGTTTTATGGTAGTTATGGTTACTTGCTATACTGTAGTCATGGTTACTTGCTATATTGTAGTCAATAGTTACTTTGTTATACAGTAGTCATGGTTACTTTGTCATACTGTAATCATGGTTGTTTGTTATTCTGTAGCCATGGTTACTTTGCTATATTATGGTCATGGTTACTTTGTCATACTGTAATAATGGTTGTTTGTTATTCTGTAGCCATGGTTACTTTGCTATAATATGGTCATGGTTACTTTGTCATACTGTAGTCATGGTTTTTTGTTATTCTGTAGTCATGGTTACTTTGTCATACTGTAGTCATGGTTATTTTGTAGTCATGGTTACTCTGTAATCATAGTTATTTGTTATTCTGTAGTCATGGTTATTTTGTAGTCATGGTTACTTTGTCATGGTTTTTGTTATTCTGTAATCATGGTTATTTGTTATTCTGTGGTCATGGTTACTTTGTCATACTGTAGTCATGGTTATTTGCTATATGGTAGTCCTGGTTATTTGCTATATGGTAGTCCTGGTTATTTGCTATATGGTAGTCCTGGTTATTTGCTATATGGTAGTCATGGTTATTTGCTATATGGTAGTCATGGTTATTTGCTATATGGTAGTCATGGTTATTTGCTAGTCATGGTTATTTGCTATATGGTAGTCATGGTTATTTGCTACACTGTAGTTGCTTTCTTACTCCTCAAGGTCTACATATTGTACTATCGTGGAGTTTGGATTCCTACCTGCGGAATTGTAGCAGAATTTCTGAAATGTGTCTTTCAAGTTCAAACAATACTGGGACTGTAACGTCTGCAGGAAGTTATCAGCATTCTGGGTACCCAGGTGTGAACAGGTTCCCTCATTCGAGTTTGAAATTATCAGTAAACTGTCATCTCCAAGAGCAGACAGTCTCTCCAACTGTAATGATACGGTCATTCAATAAATACCATGAATATGGTCATAAAATATGAGGTTAATAGTGCTGGGTAACAAAAGGATATATATATATATATATATACAAAGACATATTGGCCGAAAATATGAGGTTAACAGTGCTGGGTAACAAAAGGATATATATATATATATATTATATATACATAGTCATATTGGCCGAAAATATGATGTTAACAGTGCTGGGTAACAAAAGGATATATATATATATATACAAAGTCATATTGGCCGAAAATATGAGGTTAACAGTGCTGGGTAACAAAAGGATATATATATAAAGTCATATTGACCGAAAATATGAGGTTAACATTGCTGGGTAACAAAAGGATTGGTCTAACATTCTGATGCATGTCAGGGATACCATTTCACATGTCAACCTCAAATAATTGCAGCCGACGACAATCCATTACCGTACATTCTCGGCTGTAAGTTGACCTTTATCTCATCCAGAAATGTCATGTACAGTACTAGGTCGACTTATGGATGAGAAACTAGCAAAATCAAAGTTGAACAATTAATATTTCCTGGAAGTCGTGATAGCGCATTCGCTTCAGGTGCGAAAGGTCTGGAGTTCGAGCCCCACTCGAGCCGTTACAATTGTGCCCTTAGGCAAGGCATTTAAATTCCACGTTGCCTCTTCTCTCTCCCTCGTGGCGATGGATTCCATCAGGAATGAGGTCTCGAGAGTGATTTATATAAGTTGAAATAACTTGTTTCGCAATTGAGCTAAAATAAATTTGTGTAAACTAATATTTCCTGGAACTTTATCTGTTTTATTAAATTTATGATTTAATATAAAAATTCGACAAATTATTTACTTTATAAACAATTGAAAAGTTTATAATCAAACTTCATACATGTATATTATTGTATCTTTTGTAATGAAATAGTCAAACAAGTTCCATTCAAAAATTAAGAGAGAAAACCATTGCTGTAATGAATGTCACAAGTCCACAAAGTACCCTCGACTTATGGAAGGATCCAGCTTAAAATCAGCCTGTTCAAGCCAAAATTTAACCATTGACTTAACAATGTACGGTCGGGAATATACAGTAAAAGTAACGGGGTTCATTCTAGGTCAGAATTTTTGGGAGAAGTGAGAAAGCGCGTGATCGCTTCCTTAAATGGTGTTCTTTAATATACTTCTGCAAAATAGGGTTAAAATGCACAGTACAACCATTAAATACAACATTTGAATAGGAGTGCTTTATAATGGGACAGTGTATCTTACTAGATAAAATTTTGTTTGAAAATCGTAAAAACCAAATAATATATATATTTTTTTTTTAGGGAGAAGTGCCCCAGAGGGCGAAGTCAGGGTCCCTAGGGTGACAATTTCGCCCACATCGCCCTCTAGAATTATCCCTGAGCAAGCTTGCTTGTTTGTTAGGGTTTTACGCCTGCATGAGCACAATTTCAGGCTATATCACCCAAGGGCAGTTTACCTAACAATTCTTTTCCTGGAGACGGGCTCTGGCGGTTAAACAGTACTTGGTGCACTAACCTCCGTAAGAAACTGCCAACTTTTTCATATAAATGAGACATGGCCTGATGACAGGTCACAGTGGTATACAAGTCAGAAATGTCTCCCTATTTTAAATGTGTAGTGAACAGACACAAAGCTAATCTTTAAACACTTTAAAATCTAAATTGACTGAATTTGATGAACAAGGAAATCCGTAACAATATGTTTGGCATAATGCGACACACAAAATTTAGGTGGCTTAACCGTTAACACATTTCATTCTGGAGACATTTTAAGGGTTTTGCAAACAACACAGATCCAGATCAGCCGCAGCGTGACGCTGCGTGCTGATCAGGATCTATGTTGTTTGCTACATAGCCAAGTGTCTTAGCAAGATCATCTGAATAGCAAACAACATAGAGCCTGATCAGACGGAACGTTCCGTGGTGGCTGATCTGGCTCTATGTTCTTTGCAAATACTGTTATCCAGAATCAAATGGGTTAAGAGACATCTCATAAAAATAATCTGGCTAGCAGGAATTTAGCTCAAGCTGGGACGGTCGGGTTATACTAAACAATCATTTTTTTAAGAATGGCTAGCGGGAATTTAACTCAAGCTGGGACTGTCGGGTTACACCAAACAATCATTTTTAAGAATGGCCCAACAATGCACAAGATCAGCATGATTACTAACCAATGACTGTATTTCGTATTTGAGTAGAAGTTTGAGAGAGATCTTCACATCTCGGTTCTCCTCAGCTAGCGTCTCCATCGTCTGAGCAATCTTGTTCGACATGTTCTCTAGTAGTATTCACTCTGTAACCAGTAGCGTAGTATATAATAATAATAATAAAGACTTGATTTAAAGCGACATTACATTGCAAAAAGCAAATAAAATGCATTTGTTCACGTATAAATAACGACTACACATTCTTCTGAATACATTTGAACACTAACATTGAATCAATAAACAGTGTATTTGTGGTATACAAACTTTTTCAAAAGTGAAAGTAGAATTTCATATAACGTTCATCTGCACTCCTGAATTGACGTTTGTTTGTCATTGAAGTCAATACTATGTCAGACTATGGAGTTAGCGCCCATTGAGTCTACAGATGAGCACCGTCTGCTGTGGCTGTACAGTCTGATGTGTGACATGCAGTGGCGGTTGCAGCCTTCCTCTTCCTGCATTTGTCGTCAGAGGCTGCTTGCAGAGCGAGTTCTCCCCCCTCGTTGACAGCTGATGTCTCCAGTCTCCACGCTATTCTCTTTGCCGCGAGGGATTCCCAGTTGGTGGTGTCTATTAACGCTTTCATATCTCGTTTGCAGACATCATCGAAGCGAAGTTGGGGTCGACCTTTGTCTCTGTGCCCTGCGGCCAGTTCACCATACAACAGATCATTTGGAATGTGACCATCGTCCATCCGGCGTATGTGTCCGAGCCAGCGTAGATGGCGTTGGCGGGGTAATGTGTACATAGATGGGATGCCGGCTCTGCAGAGGACCTCGTTGTTGGTGACCTTGTTGTGCCAGGATATGCCTAGGACGCGTCGCAGACAGCGGAGGTGGAACACTTGTAGTTTTCGCTCTTCAGTCACAGTGGCATATGTTGTCCATGACTCGCTGCCATAGAGGAGTGTGCCGACGACGCAAGCCTCGTACACTGCTATCTTGGTGTTGGTTGTCAGCTGCCTGTTATCCCACACCTTCTTGCTGAGCCTGGAGAGGGTGGAGGCTGCTTTGCCAATACATTTGTCCAGCTCCACATCGAGCGAGAGGTTGTTCGTGGCTGTGAAACCCAGGTAGGTAAATTGGCTGACGACCTCAAGCTGATAGTCTCCGATGACAATGGCGGGTGGGATGGCAGTTCCTTGGCACATGATTTGGGTCTTCTTCAAGCTGATGGTTAGGCTGAAGAGGTCGCAAGCTGCAGAGAAACGGTCCATCAGTGACTGGAGCTGTTATTTAGAATGGGCAGCGAGTGCAGCGTCGTCGGCAAAGAACATGTCTCTGATGAGGACTTTGCTTGTCTTAGATTTTGCCTTTAGACGGGTGATGTTGAAGAGCTTGCCGCCAGATCTGGAGTGAAGGTAGACTCCTTCTGTAGCTCTCTGAAAGCGTGCCTCAACAGCATGGCAAAGAAGATGCCGAAGAGTGTGGGGGCGAGTACGCAGCCTTGCTCGACGCCGCTCTTGACCTCGAATTCTGGGGAGGTTTCACTGTCATACTGCACGGTACTCTTCATACCGTCATGAAAAGACGTTACAATGCTGAGAAACTTGGGCGGGCAGCCAATCAGAGGTAGGATCTTGAATAGAACATCGCTGCTCATGAGGTCGAACGCTTTCGTGAGGTCTATGAAGGCGATGTAGAGGGGCTGATGTTGCTCACGACACTTTTCTTGCAGCTGTCTCAGCGAGAATACCATGTCGACTGTTGACCTCTTGGAGCGAAAGCCGCACTGGGACTCTGGGTAGACCTGATCAGCTAGCTTCTGGAGTCTAGTGAGGGCTATGCGGGCAAACAGCTTCCCAACTATGCTCACTGCGGTCGCCTTTGTTCTTGAGAGGATAACTATGTTTGCGTCCCTCATCCCAGTATTTGCAGAGTGGCTCTAGCAGAGTGGACTTCGCACACTTGATAACTTCAGCTAGTATGGAGTATTTACCTGGTGCTTTGCCAGCTCGAAGCCTGTTGATAGCATTGGCGAGTTCATCGAGCGATGGTTTGGTGTTGAGGTCGGACATTTCTGGGAGGCGCTTGATGGCATCCAGGACTGACTGGTGGACCACGTTTTCTCGAGTACAGCTCTGAATAGTGTTCTACCCATCTTTCCATCTGCTTTGTCTTGTCTGAGATGATCTCTCCAGAGGTAGACTTCAATGGTGCTGTCTTCTTTCTGCTTGGGCCCATTGCTTTCTTAATCGTACATGGCCTTGATGTTACCAGTGTCGGACGCACTCTGTATAGAGGAGCACAGGTCGCGCAAGTATTCGTTGATGCATGACATGACGTTCTTCTGGACGTTTGCCCTTGCAGCCTGTTGTGACTGGGCTGTTGGCGTATCCTTGTGCTTATGTAGCGCTGTACGCTTGGCGTCCACAAATATGCATAGGCACACATGTGAGATATCACAGTAAATATGTACCATACCTCATGTTATTCAGGATAAAAGCGTTACATTAATTACATTCTGCAGACATTTGTGTTTTCACTGATATAGTAGTGTCGTTTTAACGAGAGAACTCATTTGAACAATTAAGTCAATCTACCATGAGGCCCTCAACAAATTAAAACATGAAATAGCATAATGAAACATGTAAACAGTAACTAGTAAAACTTTCATAGGAAATAAGATATAATATAACTTATTAAGCTGCAAGAACTAATACTTATATTCATGTATAATTGTATATTATCAGTTTATTAGGTCATTGGTCTGTTCTTTGCACCACCTGATATATAAAGCTTTGAAGTTTGGAACAGAATGTACATGTACAGTTATTGTAGCGGTAACTGGTCAACCCGTACCCATTTTGGTCAACTCGTACCCAAGTCAACCCGTACTCATTTTGGTAACTCGTACCAAAGTCAACCCGTACTCATTTTGGTCAACTCGTACCCATAGTCATTTTGAAATTGGACAACCCATACCCATGTTTTTCTATATCGAAGTTGCCTATTTTGGACACATTTTCCAGTTTGCATTCAAGCATTATGCTTTCATAATAACCGTACAAAAGTAACACCGCGATCCGACATTTTACTTTAAAATTACAAAGTTATGTACTAAAATACCTTTAGATAAGACTACGAAGTTTAAAATATGTGTACTATGGTTATACCACAAGCATATTTAGAATAAGTGGGTCTGTATAAAACGCAGATATTTCTGCAGACTGCAACTTGCAGACTATTGTGTGTGTATGGGGGACAAGTGTATAAACGCAGTCTAAACCTGCAGACCAGTTATTGATTTTCTACAAATTTACCGATAGATCTACCTGTTACATATTTTTCTCAAAATATCAGGGTTCCCGCTGTCGGTCGCCAATGATGCCAATTGAGACAAAAAACAAATATTGGCGCTAAATTTTGTGAATTGGCGAACATATTTGGCGCAACTTTGACTCCAGTGTTTTTCAATTGGCTCCAGAAGTGACGCAGACAAACATTCAGACAGAGGCAATCCTGAATATGTATATAACCATCATTGTTTGTGCTTTGCCGATAATAATAAGAAACAATTTTATTAGTTATTACAGTTTTTCGCCTTTAACATAATTATGTGCAACGAAATTATTATCATTCACGTGAAGTCCAAATAGTATATAAATATATAAAGAAAATAATTTGATATGAAATCATATATTATGATTAGATGAGGGTGGGGATCACAGGGATTCGGCACGTTTGGGGGTACTAGTATATATATATTTAAGTTCAGGGATTCTACTCTGTGGGATGTCAGATTTCGCATCGATCAGTAAAATGGCCCTATCTGAAACAATTTTGTACAAACCGAATATAACGCCTATCCCGAGTCTTTATATTGTTCTTCAAATAAAACACAATTGACCTGTCTGCAAACGCTACTTAGGCACGCCCACCATAGATACCGGTGCTCGCTGTAACCACGCGAGACAAGCTATCTAACAAAATGGCGTCTAACGCAGTCCTGCATCGAGTTAATCTAGATAAATTCCGTCGAATTTCTCGGTTTTATTTCACCCAGATAAGAATATCTCGTTGAAAGCAAGACAGCAATGGTTTAAGTTTTTCAGTGATGGTTATTTCTCTAAAGTACAGATATATTTAACGGATGAGGACGTGTTAAGTGTTCGTGGAAAATGCTTTCGCAGTCAACGGAAGAGTGAACAACCATATCGTGTCAACTTTGACATCAAAAGAAATGAAATATGCCACCGTCTTGAGAGACTCGACCCTATGCCTCCTAGAAGACTCGAACATTAGGCCCAAAAACTGAACACCAGTACGTTCACTGAGCTAATATGGGAATCCCACAGCTCTGCACATGCATGGGTACTATTACTACTATCTGATCCCTAGTCCACCATCCACGACAATATGTATGAACCACATGTATAATTTTAATCACCATTATACTCACATATCTCTTGTGAACAGTAAATCTATAAATGCAGAATATATTTTTTCGAAATATTTTATTATGCATATTAAAATAAATTAATTTCAACTTACTTTTGTGCAAATATATCTGTTTGCATTAATTTTGGATGTATTCAGCTGGTCGTTTAATTCACCTTAGACATGTTTCAAGATTTGTGTTAGGTTTTGGAAATGGCACGAATTTAACATCACCTATCAATCGATCTGGATATCTACTATCACACAGACCGTAACTACATCTTTTCACCATTGTCAATGACAGACAGCATTAATTAATTTGTAATTATTTTTCAAAACATAATTTCAGATCACGATCACTCGTTATCAGATTTGATTAAAACGTTACTAAATAACGTGTTTGTCTGACAGAACGATAAAACAATGACTCGGTGTAGTAATCAATACTATAATTATGTGCACACATTTTATAATTGACCAATTAGCACAATCAGTGCTAAATTCCGATGTGCAATACTTTGATCTTGATAATAGCAGTAGGCCCCTATCAGGATATTATAAGTTGGCAGTCTCTGTGATGTACCGGTAGTCGATTAGTTGTTGATTACTCCCAATAAACAGTGTGACACGCTTAAATTTGATTGCTGTGTTTGCTAGAAAAGAATGACTATATGGGGTCAGTCGGTGTTTTTATAGATGCATTGTTTTTAAAGCAGCTGTCTGGTATTTTGTGGTTCATATACACACTTTTAGATTTGTCCAAGGATTTTGAAATGGGTTGAATTTAACATCGATCACCAGGATGTCGACTAATTTTGTACTATAACTAACCCACACACCAAAGCTACACATTTTCAACATCATTAAAACAATTTTAAACCCGTATTTACGATCAAATTCACGCCTTTTCAAATTTGTCTACTCGTTACTAGTTTGTCTAATATGCATTGTTTGTCTAACAAGATGGCGGCGATAAGCCGTTGCCAGGGGTGTGCGCAAATGGTGCGATGCGATTGGCTAACGCCAGCTGTCAATCAAAATCGGCAGAAAGGTCAATTGCCACAGACATTGGCCATAGCCGGTCACATTTCCATACTAGGACACGGGTTCTGTCAGCAACAAAAAAATATCTTCGACGGGAGAGTTTTAACTGTGAATAACATTACTAACGTGTAGGTTTATTCGGCAAAAATGTATGTCAAAAAGAGATTTCGTAGAATTTTTCAATTTGTTTTGAAAATTTCTAAAGCGGCGCAATTCGCGTTGAAACAACGTTGAAACGAGCGTTCTGATTGGATTATTAGAATGTAACGAGGTGCTTGTTTTTTTATATGAAGAATAATCATAATCCAATCAGAATGCTCGTTTCAACGCGAACTGCGCCGCTTGAGAAATTTTCAAAACAAATTGAAAAATTCTCCGAAATCTCTTTTTTTAAAAATATTAGTAACCTATCAACAGCCTAAAACACTAATTATTAATTGTATTGTATATAATTAGATAACTGGATTAACTCATTGTATCGCTGGCTACTGGTCTAGGGGACGGTCATACTCCTGGTAATCACAATCAGCGTATTCAGATCAGTGACCAGCACAATCAATCAGTAGCATCTGTCACTTCATTGTACACTTATTTGATGTTTAACCCATTCAACACCAAGTAACTGACATGGACTGGTCCATGATATTATTAGACCAATAAATTAATAAGAAAATTACATTTGGACCAGTTTGTTTATCAAAATGGGTAATTGTGTCTAAATATAGTAATATTACTGGCAAACAAAGTGCAGATCCTGATGATCGTTACGAGTCGGCTCATCTGGATCTACACTTTTTGTAAGCCTATTTAGAGGTCTCAGGTGTTGAAAGGGCTAAGGCTATAAACATGTAAATGTTTTATGCAAATAAACTTTATGTTATGTTATTTGCAATAAGCAAGTTGTTCTGGTAATTTACAGTATGTCAAAGTCAAAATCCTGTATTTCATTTATATCATGAATAATGTGACAAAATGATGTATACATAAAATTTACAACATAATTTGAGGCTCTTGAGTAATAGTATGATAACAAATATAGACTAGAACAAACATCTAGATATTTTCTAACTTTATATTACTTCGACATATAGTTAAATTTCTTTTTTCGTACATTTACTTATAGTGCAGGAGAGTATTACTTATAGTGCAGGAGAGTACCGACATGAGACCGTGGATTATTGTCTCAACTGAAATACTGTTAATTTTATTATGGTCAGACGGGAGATCGAACCTGCGATCCCTGTATTACCAGTCCAGCATGTTAACCACTGGACTACAGATCTGGCTGTGTGAGATTCCGACTAATCAGTAAGTTTATTTAAAGTCGCCACTGCATAAATGCATTGGTCGACTGTAATGTGAGAATACGGCCATCAGTTCGATGTTTATATAATGCATGTGAAATACATCAAAGACATTCCACATTCGCAAACAGCAGATTAACGTAGCATAAAGATATGTTTTGACCAGATAACAGTTCTGGTTGACTAGATAATAGTTCTGGTTGACTAGATAATAGTTCTGGTTCACTAGATAATAGTTATGGTTGACTAGATAATAATTCTGGTTCACTAGATCTATAATAGTTCAATCAACCAACCTTTCAGTGCTGCTGATTACACAATATAATACAATATAATTATTGGCTAACGAGTAAGATTTTAGCAATTATAATTAACATAGCATATCATAACATAGAAATGATAAGAGTTTATTAGCATTAAACATTTGCATATTTATTGCCCCAAACAATACAAGGAACATTGTAAATAGTGAAAACCATGAATTTTCTGAGAAGGATAACAATCACTTATAACACCAAAGTGAAACTGCCACATTGATTAACACTAAATGCAATTTTGTTGATGTTTTGCGATTCTTGCGCATATCTCTTTTCATTTAATATATTATTTCAGATAAGGATGGGTACAAATTGACTAACATTTTCTGGTCAACTTGTACCCATACTTTTGGTCAACTGGCACTCACCATACTTTTGGTCAACTGGTACTCATTTTGGGGCCAAAATATGGAATGGGTACGAGCTGACTTGCCATGGGTACGAGTTGACCAAAATATGGGTACGAGTCGACTTAGGTACGAGTTGACCAGGAAGCATTGTAGCAGCTATCCGAATTTTAGCATTTTGAAGTTCAATAAGAAACAGGGGTTTTCCCTTTCCCCAACTGGAAGTTCAAAAGTACATTTACTTATCAGTACAAGTTCATTTATTTATCAGTACAGTAATAATAAGAAGCTAAAACGATGTAAGCTTAAAGAGCATCTATGATTCTTTCTTCTAAGACTAGAAAAGATTCTACGGTATATATCTATATGCAACGGTGTGTATATTAACCAAATATGCAGAGATCATTTTTGAGCAGACAGACCATGGGCCAATTGGCCCATCCACCAATTTTTCAGGGGGTCAATTTTAAGATTGAAGGGCCAATGTGAGCCGAAGGCTGAACGTTTTTTCATGCTCTGTGGTGCATTCTGAGCACTACAGAGCAGTAAATTTGCTTTTCCAAAAGTTTATTTTGAACAGAAAATTTAAATATTTCAATAATATAATATTTTTAACCATAACAGAATTGTGTACGTTCTTTGTTTCCTACATTGTAAATAACTTATTTTTCGTCAGTCTCCTGAATGACATCAGTCACATGATTTTCGTTGTTGTTTTTATCCTGGAAAAAAGAGAATAAATTTCCCTGCTTCAGAGTTTTCTTTGGTTTGGTTTCGCTTGCGTCGTCGGCAAATCGCTTCGTCGCCATTTTGTTTTACTTGTCTGGGCCCGGGAACATGGATATGATGGCACTTTCGGTAACGCTCGGCCGTTTCCGTGAAAAAGACAAATGCTATCTGCGCTGGTGTCGCATCATATGCTCGTTCCGGGGCCAAATTTCCGGAGGAAAAACATTGATTACGGTGGCATATTTCTGCCATTCACGAAGCGAAAATTACGGCGATTTTTCGATGGCGCGCCCGATGACCCATCACTTGATTCATAAGTGCGCCATTTGAAATTGTTTAGCGCCAATGGCACATGGCGCGGCCCAAAAATGATCTCTGAATATGTGAGGTGATGTGTAGGGAGCCCGGTTGGTAGAGCAATTGTCCCGTTAGTGAGATGCCCCAAACTGGCTGCATGATTTTCTAACATGGGCTACACATACCTTGTAAAATTTGACTCAGTATCTAGAATAAATATATCCGAAATTGTACAATCGTCCGGTTTATGCATCAGTTAAATAAATTATAAAACTCCTATATAAAGAGAACTTGACAGATATATTTTCACATTTAATACATACCTTGTATAATATTGATCACAACTGACTTGATTTTCTTGCTTGAAATCAACTCTAGTTTATGAATTTTTACGTTTTCTTTGTGCATGCGGTGCAGCGCGGAATTTTACTGATTTTTACCTGTGCACCGGAAATTGTGATCGGTGAACATATTAGTTGTATCTCTTACATTTGGCCTGCGATCTATTTTCCATAACCAGTATTAATTTGTTATGCAGGTGTGGCATTTGCGTTTATACGGTAAATTCTGATCCTAACTATAACCCGGTGAAACCCCACAACCAACGGATAATGATCGTTTAGCAATTACGAACTTCTGATGGGAACTACCCATTGAAAATTACCTAGTTCCGTCTCCCGTCCTGCTCGCCATTGCCATTCCTTAAGCTATAGGTTAATTACAGCAACTACAGACTACTACACGTTTTCCTTTTTTCCAAGAACAATCTACACTTTGAACCATCTCCCTCCTGATATTGTCCATCTCCATACCATAGAGCAATTCAATACGGCAGTTTGCCATATCTTGTATGTAGATTCCTCCAATGTCTGGAGAACCGTTCACCGACAGCAAACGTAGTAGTGGTTCCTAGAAGAATTGTCGCGCACACGTATAATGTTCTAATTCGCTTGATATAGGCTTGAAAAAAAATATGTGTGAATGGGTTTATAGATTTAGACCCTACTGACCCGACAGCGAATGACTTAACGTACCATTGAGTTCATTATTTCCCTAAATGACCGAGATTTATATATACACAGTGAGCATGCGCCTTTAACTAATTACACTTCTCCTTATGGACAGTTCGTTATGTGTTCAGAATTGTTGACGAGCGGAACTGGTGCAGTGCATAGCACAGACCCCTGGTGATAGATTCCATCATGGAATGAATATGTTCTGGAATAACACAGGCACTAGTACAGTCAAGTATGATTTTCACCATTGTTTCACCATCACCCATAATGTTCACTATTTCCGGATTTTCTTATATGAGTTGAGGTTTCACAGTACAGGAGGAAATGTTTCCTGTCCTCCGCTTCGGAATGACACAGCGGACACATACCCGAAACTTCATATTGATTGAATCTTGCGCGATCGGCTTGGAGAGTATATGTGCCCGTCAACAGTTTCACTTTGATCGCTGTTTTGTTAATATTCACTTTATTGTATCCTGCACTTTTCAGGACGTTGTGTGGTTGTAGTTTTAGCAACGTGGCATTAGCTTTCAGGTATTGATAATGCCAGTCCCTAGTTGTTCTGCGCAGCTGCTTTTAAACCTTTACCACAACTTATTTTTTCATTACTTTCTTATAATTATGCTTTTAACTACTCATACTTTTAACGTCTTTGCGGTTTTTGATGCGCAACATGTCTACATCCCCACGAGGGTTCGACATTAGAGAAAAGTAGATAGACTACCTAGTGCGTGCATCATTTCTGTCAAGAGTGTGGTACATCTTGAGCTAGAGGTATGTCTGTTGATTTTTCACTTCTTTACTTCTCATTGCGAAATAGATCTACGGCTCAATTAATGGTATCAGTGTTAATCATGACTGTCTGACTGACCAGGCCATGGTACATCTACATGATACGCTCAACATAGCCTGGGTTCCAGTATGTATGGGAAGGGTTGTAAATAATGTTGTCATAACTTCTGTATCTGTATCTGTTGTATCTGAATCTGTATATGTTGTATCTGAATCTGTATCTGTTGTATCTGAATCTGTATCTGTTGTATCTGAATCTGTATCTGTATTTGTATCTGTATCTGTATCAATACGTTGAAGTAACCAATCTGCAGTCTTGCCTTACTTCTGATAAGAGTTTGACAGGTCATTAATATAGGCTAGGAAGAGGCAAAGTCTTAAAACAGAGCCATGTAGGACCCCGGAGATGACAGACAATGTACATTACTTCTATGGGGTCTTGTATGTCCAACACTCACACTATTCAAGTGCCACTTAAATGCAATCAAGTGTATGACGTAAATTGCTGTATCGTGAGCAAACAAGTGTTCTGAAACAAGAAATGTCTTCAGGTAGACAATTATTATAGATAAGAAATACACGAGGAATAACAGAGCCTTGGGGAACGCCAACTGACATTGTCCACGTGTGGGAAGCTTAGTGCTTTAGAACTTTACCGCTACAACTGTTTGTCTGTTTTGAAGTAACTTCATGTATTAGTAAAGTGATTATTCAGACGTGAATTAAAGAAAGTAGAACATGTGTTTACTGATTTATTGGTTCATCTAACCCAACTTAAAAGCATGTCAGGTGTACCCAGAGTCGAATCTAGGGGTTGGTAACCACCTCTTAATCTCAGTACTCGGGTGTGTATACGTGTGTGTCAAGCGGACAGGGCTTGAGGTCAACTTCAGGGGTGACATTCTACTATACGCATACCGACAACAAGTGAGAACGGTTACACAGGAATAGTGTCAGATGGGGTTCCAGTGAGAACTATTGCTTGCGACTTGATTTCAAGAAAGTTGGCAATGCATAGAGTGGTGGAACCTATGCTCGGCGTAAATCTCACATATAATGTCCAGTATAAAATGTTAATTGCACTTGCCGTATATTATTATTTTCTTATGTCGTGAAAACAACTTTCAAAAAACTCTTGTTGACAGTTTTAGTTTATCACGTGACCTTGCTGCTCAATTCAGCTATCGCAACGGTGTCGGTCGACACCCATTTATATGGGGAAATCTAGACTTCAGGGCACCTATGCACGGTATACTTGTTATTTTTTTATGTATCCACCATAACTTGTTGAATATCTAATTTTGATATAGTACATCATTGAATAAAAACACGTATTGGTCTTAATCAGAAATGGTATAGAAACTATTTTTCGGGTTAGTGGTAGATTTTTTAAATTCGGATAGCTACCTGAATTGCTCATACACCGTAACAGTTTCGGTGGAAATATTCTCCCAATGAGTTGTGTGTTTATATTCGTCTGCTGGACCAGTCACCTGACAGTTGCATCAGGCTACCGATACACGCAACGGAATGCTATTGAACCATGCTACGTCAGCGAAATTAGCATAGAACTATATAAATATTTTAAACACGGATGTAAATGGACAAATATGGCGAGCATAGGCTCCACCACTCTACCCTAAGAGTGTTACCACGGATGCCATTGAAGTAGTTTGAATAATATTGCTTGTGGTTTACTTTGCTAAATTCTAGGATGTGGTCTACTTATTTCTCGATATAGACTGCCTTGTTGTCACCAATAAGCAAACGAAGTGGGGTCTCACACGACCATTTTCCCTGGAAGCCATGCTGACGTTCCTAGGTGAGATTTGAGTTAGTAAAGTGTTTGGAGGCGGAAATGGAAACTTATGTTCAAGGGTCTTACGGAATATGCAGGATCGAGAAATGGGTCTATACATGTAGTTGGCTAGGTAAGGTCGATTACGCTTCCTGTACACTGATGACCGTTCGTCATTTTCCACGTTGATGTAGTCTGCTGTTGTGGTTGGATTTTTGAAATATACAATGCACTTGTAAGGATTAGTGAGAGTTGAGGGTCTTAAGTATTATAGGTTTTATCTGATCAAAGGTCGGCAAGTTTCCTTTTACAACTAGATGATAGAGAAGATGCACACTGGAGCTGGTCATTCAGAGCATTGGCATTGACTCCAGTCTTCCTGGCGGATGGTATTTCCAGTTCTTAATGAGGTAACACCGATTGAGTATTGTTTGGAGTGTTTATGTAGGGTGTATAGCTTGTTGTTGTTTAGTCTTGCATGTTCCGAATCAACAAGGTTTACGTTTATTATATCTTATAAGTAGGTCTGATAAATTTCCTTTGTCCTTTCCCTGACGACGAGATGTTTCATTATGGGGTATTGTTCTCCATCATCCTTCCTGTCTGATCTTCCTTTCTTTATATAATATTATCGTGGTCATTCATTGGTAGTGTGTCCTTTGTTTTAGCCATCATTGTTGTATGATGATCTTTAGTGTTTCTATGACGTTTGTCCAAAGTTTGGTAAAGTCTTTCTTCTGGTGGTAATCATTCAGGCCTTTTCACATACTGTGCCAGTTTACTTTCTTATGAAAAGGGAGTGTGGTTTATGTCTAAACGAGTGTTCTAGAATGTTGCTCTCTCTCTCCCCCATCCCTATCTGGTGGGATAGTTTACAATTTGTTGTATGTTGACATCACACACCACGTCAAGAAATTGCTGAGCTCATGTTTATTTCAGCCAACCTGTAGCATATTGAAATCTCCCACTATCCATGTATTACAGCTAAGTTTTGAAAAAATTTCAGAGAGTTATGAAATTCAGAGAGGCTGATATTCATATAATGTATAGTATGTACCAATGATGAGGAATTTGCAACCTACCAACTCTACTTTGGGGGAAATGATTAGTTTACGAATGTCAGTCAGAAGGCAAACAATTAATGGAATAATACTCAAGGGAATTTTTTTAATAATTTCATATCTCAATATATTTGGGTACTTGTATTTTGTGTAAGGTAATGGAGCACAGAGTTACCTCAACTCTCATTTCAATGGGAAGCATTTAATTCTTGCGAGTGCGCGGTTATCCGAAAGTAGTGAGAGTGCATGGACATTATAATGGCATTGATTTGACATAAAGAGGCGTGTACACAACTATGGATTGAAGTCAAATAACACATGAAGATGAAGACTTATGAAAGATGAATTGATTTCCAAAATCATTCACTATGTAAATTAGTTATATGTTATATTTCGGGTTTTACGCCTGCATTAGCACCATTTTTGGGCTATATCAGTTTACCTAACAACACCTTTCCTGGGCAGGCTCCAGCAGTTAACCAGTACTTGGGTGCACCAACCTCCGTAAGAAACTGCCAACTTTTTCATATAAATGAGACACGGCCTGAGCGGGGCTCGAACCTGTGACCATCAGTGATGATAAGTTACAGTGGTATACAAGTCAGCGACCTTAACCACGGAGGCGGACCTTGTAAATTAGTGCTGGTAGGACTATATCGATGCAATCAATGGAAAAATAAATAGTTTTATTGAGTCAAATATTGATTTTTTATCTTTTAACCCCACCTACTCAATTACACTGCCAATGGGCAACCGGTTGCAACTTTAAATAATAAAATATGTGCAATATATGAATTGCTTACATTTTGTAAATAATATCTATGAAAGGGGGTGATATATATATATATATACGTCTATCTCTGGAACAGCCCGGACTATTATTTTCTTAAGAACCATGATGACACGATCTACTCATTTATAATAAATATATTAAAAATGTATTCGTAAAATATTCATAAATATACAAACATTTAGAGGCTTATGTATAATTATAGGGTTTATTCCAAGAGTGGAACAAATGGCAGGGTGGGTGTCAGGGTTGGACAGAAAATGGGCTGGGTGGGTGTCAGGGTTGGTCAGAAAAATGGCAGGGTGGGCGTCAGGGTTGGTCAGAAAACGGGCTGGGTGCATTTTGAGTCGCGATATGCGGGAGGGGTATTGTGGGATTAGCCACTAGAAAACTTTGCTAACTTATGGTGATTGATCAAAGAGACAGTAAGGCAGTCTGACAGTGCATATTGGTGAAAAGGGCGGACAGTTCTAAGTTATATATGTCTGCCCGCTCGAAGGAACCTGTTGAGTCTTATGGTTAAAAAAAAAAAGAGCACAAAATAAGAACAAACAAATTTTAAAATTTATTTATAAAACATGAGCAGTTTCTTCACTGAAGAAGCCATCTTGAATCACGTGATAAATAAGTAGAACAGTTTTGCCTATTACTGCCAAATTAATCACAATTCTAAACGCCGGAAGATCCAAATCTGCTAATATTTACAGTTTCACAATCCTACATTAAATCAAACAAGATGAGAACATCTTGCGATACGTCACCGATGACACGGTGTAGTGACTTATCACCGATGACATGGTGTAGTGACTTATCACCGATGACATGGTGTAGTGACTTATCACCGATGACACGGTGAAGTGACTTATCACCGATGACACGGTGTAGTGACTTATCACCGATTACATGGTGTAGTGACTTATCACCGATGACACGGTGAAGTGACTTATCACCGATGACACGGTGTAGTGACTTATCACCGATGACACGGTGTAGTGACTTATCACCGATGACATGGTGTAGTGACTTATCACCGATGACACGGTGAAGTGACTTATCACCGATGACACGGTGTAGTGACTTATCACCGATGACACGGTGTAGTGACGTATCACCGATGACACGGTGAAGTGACTTATCACCGATGACACGGTGTAGTGACGTATCACCGATGACACAGTGAAGTGACTTATCACCGATGACAAGGTGTAGTGACTTATCACCGATGACATGTCATAGTGACTTATCACAGATGACACAGTGTAGTGACTTATCATCGATGACAAGGTGTAGTGACTTATCACCGATGACACGTTATAGTGACTTATCACCGATGACACAGTGTAGTGACTTATCACCGATGACACAGTGTAGTGACTTATCACCGATGACATGTCATAGTGACTTATCACCGATGACACAGTGTAGTGACATATCACCGATGACACGGTGTAGTGACCTATCACCGATGACACAGTGTAGTGACTTATCACCGATGACACAGTGTAGTGACTTATCACCGATGACACAGTGTAGTGACTTATCATCGATGACAAGGTGTAGTGACTTATCACCGATGACACGTTATAGTGACTTATCACCGATGACACGGTGTAGTGACTTATCACCGATGACACGGTGTAGTGACTTATCACCGATGACACAGTGTAGTGACTTATCACCGATGACACAGTGTAGTGACTTATCACCGATGACATGTCATAGTGACTTATCACCGATGACACGGTGTAGTGACGTATCACCGATGACACAGTGAAGTGACTTATCACCAATGACACAGTGTAGTGACTTATCACCGATGACATGGTGTAGTGACCTATCACTGATGACACAGTGTAGTGACTTATCACCGATGACATGGTGTAGTGACTTATCACCGATGACACAGTGTAGTGACTTATCACCGATGACACAGTGTAGCGACCTATCACCGATGTCACGGTGTAGCGACCTATCACCGATGACACGGTGTAGCGACCTATCACCGATGACACAGTGCAGCAACCTATCACCGATGACACGGTGTAGCCACCTATCACCGATGACACGGTGTAGTGACTTATCACCGATGACACGGTGCAGCAACCTATCACCGATGACACGGTGTAGTGACTTATCACCGATGACACGGTGCAGCAACCTATCACCAATGACACAGTATAGCGACCTATCACCGATGACACGGTGCAGCAACCTATCACCAATGACACAGTGCAGCAACTTATCGCTAACAATAATGTGTTGCAAATGTGACTAACAAGTTGTTGACTTTTATTTTTATTTTATATAACATAATTATCAAGTGAGTGAAATTTTATACAACATATCAAGTGAGTGAAGAGACAGGTTCGGTGATTGTTCCATGAACTTGTGCTGAACACCCTGTGGGATTCAAATCAAGTGTGCCTTCAGGTGATGCCCTGTCTCCATTCTGATCGGATGTGTTTGATTCTTGTGAAGATGCCTCATGTTTCACAGGAACTGCAAAATTAAAAGAAACTTTGACATCATTTATTTCTTTGAATCCTAAACAATTGGTGATCAGAGAATTCTTTCTCTTTTACAGCAACATCACAAACACTTTAGATTGTACATAACAAATAAGTAATTCTATGAGTATTCAATGTAAAGCTAGGAGTATTCAATGTAAAGCTAGGAGTATTCAATGTAAAGCTAGGAGTATTCAATGTAAAGCTAGGAGTATTCAATGTAAAGCTAGGAGTGTTCAATGTAAAGCTAGGAGTATTCAATGTAAAGCTAGGAGTGTTCAATGTAAAGCTAGGAGTGTTCAATGTAAAGCTAGGATCATTCAATGTAAAGCTAGGATCATTCAATGTAAAGCTAGGAGTATTCAATGTAAAGCTAGGAGTGTTCAATGTAAAGCTAGGATCATTCAATGTAAAGCTAGGATCATTCAATGTAAAGCTAGGATCATTCAATGTAAAGCTAGGAGTATTCAATGTAAAGCTAGGAGTATTCAATGTAAAGCTAGGAGTGTTCAATGTAAAGCTAGGAGTGTTCAATGTAAAGCTAGGATCATTCAATGTAAAGCTAGGATCATTCAATGTAAAGCTAGGAGTATTCAATGTAAAGCTAGGAGTGTTCAATGTAAAGCTAGGATCATTCAATGTAAAGCTAGGATCATTCAATGTAAAGCTAGGATCATTCAATGTAAAGCTAGGAGTATTCAATGTAAAGCTAGGAGTATTCAATGTAAAGCTAGGATCATTCAATGTAAAGCTAGGATCATTCAATGTAAAGCTAGGAGTATTCAATGTAAAGCTAGGAGTAGTCAATGTAAAGCTAGGAGTAGTCAATGTAAAGCTAGGAGTAGTCAATGTAAAGCTAGGAGTAGTCAATGTAAAGCTAGGAGTATTCAATGTAAAGCTAGGAGTGTTCAATGTAAAGCTAGGAGTAGTCAATGTAAAGCTAGGAGTGTTCAATGTAAAGCTAGGAGTATTCAATGTAAAGCTAGGAGTAGTCAATGTAAAGCTAGGAGTATTCAATGTAAAGCTAGGAGTATTCAATGTAAAGCTAGGAGTATTCAATGTAAAGCTAGGAGTATTCAATGTAAAGCTAGGAGTGTTCAATGTAAAGCTAGGAGTAGTCAATGTAAAGCTAGGAGTGTTCAATGTAAAGCTAGGAGTATTCAATGTAAAGCTAGGAGTGTTCAATGTAAAGCTAGGAGTATTCAATATAAAGCTAGGAGTAATCAATGTAAAGCTAGGAGTGTTCAATGTAAAGCTAGGAGTGTTCAATGTAAAGCTAGGAGTATTCAATGTAAAGCTAGGAGTATTCAATGTAAAGCTAGGAGTGTTCAATGTAAAGCTAGGAGTATTCAATGTAAAGCTAGGAGTATTCAATGTAAAGCTAGGAGTAGTCAATGTAAAGCTAGGAGTATTCAATGTAAAGCTAGGAGTATTCAATGTAAAGCTAGGAGTATTCAATGTAAAGCTAGGAGTATTCAATGTAAAGCTAGGAGTATTCAATGTAAAGCTAGGAGTGTTCAATGTAAAGCTAGGAGTGTTCAATGTAAAGCTAGGAGTATTCAATTCAAAACTATGAGAATCACTATAAATATTCATTTTTGTAAATCTATGAGCATTCAATGTATAATTATGGATATTCAATGTAAAGTTAAAATTATCAAATTCAAAACTATGAGTAAGACTATAAATATTCAATGTAAAGCTAGGAGTATTCAATGTAAAGCGAAGATATTCAATGTATGAGTATTTCTCTAGTATTGTATGTAGGTATACCTAAATGATACGTGGAACACTGATTGGGTAGTACCACATGTATAGTTGGATATTCCATTATCTGCGTATGTCGAAAGTTTTCCAGCAGTGGCCGAGTTGCATCCAATTTATAGAAGCTGAAAATATACAATGTATATATGACACAGTATAGTTTTCACGTATACATGCATTGCTACTATAAATTCTTCCCAATAAATTCGAACACTAACATTGAATCAATAAACAGTGTTGTTGTGGTCTACAAACTTCAAAAGTGAAAGTAGGATTTCATATAACGGGATATCCACGCTCCTGATTTGACGTGTGTTTGTCATCGGAGTCAATACTAAGCGCGCGATAATGTCGTTTAGAGATAATTTAACTAATGATTAGTCTACAAATAAATATGCATAGGCACAACTGTGAGATATAACGGTAAATATGAAACATAAATCGTGTTATGTCAACAAACCACGTATACGACATTTGTTAATTAATTGAAATACTCAGTTTTTGAGGCAAATATTTTAGGGAAAAATATACCATATATATACCATATATATATATATATATATACCTTTAAGCTAAGAAATACATGGGATTTTTTATAACCGGAAAATCAAAATCTCGATGTAACATAATGCATTAATCTAGCGGCTTAAAACTTTGCACGCTAGCGGCCGATAAAATCACTTTTGCAAACAGCATAGAACCAGATCAGACATCATAGAACGTGCCGTCTGATCAGGCTCTATCAAGACTATGCCTGTTTGCTATTCGGATAGTGGGTGCTAAAACAAGACTGAATAGCAAACAACATAGATCTTGATCAGACGCGGCTGATCTGGATTTATCTTGTTTGCAAATGTAATTTTATTTACTCAGCAGGCAATGGTTTATGACTGTGTATCAGACTCGACAGTAGTCACCAACTTGCAGCAATGACCAGTGACCAGCAACTGTCATGTAGAGATCCGATGTGATAATGCTGTACAAGGCAGCAGGTAACGGTTTAAGACAGGTTTGTCTGTATATCAAGCAACTCGACAGCAGTCACCAATTTGCAACGACCAGTGACCAGCAACTGTCATGTAGAGGTCCGATGTGATAATGCTGGGCAAGACAGCAGGTAAAGGTTTAAGACAGGTTTGTCTGTATATCAAGCAACTCGACAGCAGTCACCAACTTGCAGCAACGACCAGTGACCAGCAACTGTCATGTAGAGATCCAATTTGATAATGCTGGACAAGACAGCAGGTAAAGGTTTAAGACAGGTTTGTCTGTATATCAAGCAACTCGACAGCAGTCACCAATTTGCAACAACGACCAGTGACCAGCAACTGTCATGTAGAGATTCGATGTGATAATGCTGGACAAGACAGCAGGTAAAGGTTTAAGACAGGTTTGTCTGTATATCAAGCAACTCGACAGCAGTCACCAATTTGCAACGACCAGTGACCAGCAACTGTCATGTAGAGATCCGATTTGATAATGCTGGACAAGACAGCAGGTAAAGGTTTAAGACAGGTTTGTCTGTATATCAAGCAACTCGACAGCAGTCACCAATTTGCAACGACCAGTGACCAGCAACTGTCATGTAGAGATCCGATTTGATAATGCTGGACAAGACAGCAGGTAAAGGTTTAAGACAGGTTTGTCTGTATATCAAGCAACTCGACAGCAGTCACCAATTTGCAACGACCAGTGACCAGCAACTGTCATGTAGAGATCCGATTTGATAATGCTGGACAAGACAGCAGGTAAAGGTTTAAGACAGGTTTGTCTGTATATCAAGCAACTCGACAGCAGTCACCAATTTGCAACGACCAGTGACCAGCAACTGTCATGTAGAGATCCGATTTGATAATGCTGGACAAGACAGCAGGTAAAGGTTTAAGACAGGTTTGTCTGTATATCAAGCAACTCGACAGCAGTCACCAATTTGCAACGACCAGTGACCAGCAACTGTCATGTAGAGATCCGATTTGATAATGCTGGACAAGGCAGCAGGTAACGGTTTAAGACAGGTTTGTCTGTATATCAAGCAACTCGACAGCAGTCACCAACTTGCAGCAACGACCAGTGACCAGCAACTGTCATGTAGAGATTCGATGTGATAATGCTGGGCAAGGCAGCAGGTAAAGGTTTAAGACAGGTTTGTCTGTATATCAAGCAACTCGACAGCAGTCACCAACTTGCAGCAACGACCAGTGACCAGTAACTGTCATGTAGAGATCCGATTTGATAATGCTGGACAAGACAGCAGGTAAAGGTTTAAGACAGGTTTGCAACGACCAGTGACCAGCAACTGTCATGTAGAGATCCGATTTGATAATGCTGGACAAGACAGCAGGTAAAGGTTTAAATTTGGTTTATTCTTAAATAATGTAATCAGAAATATATATACAAACTTTTTCTGTGAACTGTCTGTATTATCTTGTTTCATATATAGGTGCCAGGTGTCTCTCCCGGCCGCCAGGTACGGCTTCAGCTTGTGTTTCACCAACGGATCACTGTCCACCCCAACATGTCTGTCCAACACAGACTCTAGGGTGCTATCCTCATTTATTCTGATCAAAATTAATTGAAAATGATGTAAGACATTAAAATATTATGTAGAAATCAGTATTCTGTGTGTAACATAAGTATTATGTAGAAATCAGTATTCTGTGTGTAACATAAGTTATTATGTAGAAATCAGTATTCTGTGTGTAACATAAGTATTATGTAGAAATCAGTATTCTGTGTGTAACATAAGTTATTATGTAGAAATCAGTATTCTGTGTAACATAAGAAATACACAAGATGATTATTACAGAAGCATAAAATTAAAAAAAAGAATGTTTTTGGTATGTTTTTTAAAGTTTATTTAACGTCGCTACCGGCTAACACCTTTCCTGGGCAGGCTCCAGCGGTTAACCAGTATTTGGTGCACCAACCTCCGTAAGAAACTGCCAACTTTGTTCAAATCAGCGACCGTAGCCACTCGACCACGGGAGGCAGACGTGTACAGCATGTGTCAATATGTAGTCCAACCAACAGCCGTGATCATATCACGAGTTTCCAGTTTCACGAGGTGTCTATTTGTATAATGGTTTCAGATAGAATGCATACTTATATCCATGGATACGAAATGCTAGGGTGAATTTCTTTTTTGTTTATGACAATGCTGATATTCACATCTAATTTGCAGAGGATAAATGATCTATATCAATAATAAATAAAAAAATTAAAAATTTCGTTTTTTGAAACTTTTGTCACATTTTTCTGTGCACAAGTTTGGTAAAAAAAAAAAATCCCTACCAATCAACACTATTTTGTGTGTGTGCATGAAATGGCAAACACAGGAAAATTATTTGGGTCTAATGTAATGTTTGTAAATTAACACAATAATACTATACATCATAGAATAATTTGCAAATTGTTCTATGCGGAATATTATATATTATATTCCTGATGGAATCCATCGCCATGAGGGAGAGAGAAGAAGAAGAGGCCATGTTGAATTTAAATGCCTTGCCTAAGGGCACAATCGTAACGGCTCCAGCAGGGCGCAAACTCCGGACTCCTTTCTCACCTGAAGCGAACGCGCTACCACTGCGCTATCACGGCTTAACAAGAAAGATTATTATAAGTTTTCATAGTTTGTTTCGCAATCGTTGTGAAATAGTTAAAGTCTATGCTTAAATATACCCCCCCCCCAAACATTTACCCCCTAAATATACCCCCAAAGAAACTCAAATATTTACCTCCTATCAACGAGTGTGAGGTCCACATCAGGAAATAACCACTCAATCTGCCAAAATATCTTCTTCAATCTATATAACATACAGCAACAAGAACAGTTTAAAAACAGTACCCTTTCTATGATTTGGAGCTTATATAACTGGCCTCTAATCTCATTGCTGAGTCTTGCTGTATCTGGCGGAACATAGCAACAACATTTGACGTAGAAAACATCTGTGCCACGAATAACTTTGTTGCATACTTTCTAGTATTATTAGTCTGATTAGCGCAGTGGTTAACGCGCTCGCTTCTCACCAATGCAACCAAGGTTCGATCCTCGGACCGAGAAGTATGTGAGATGGTACGATGGTCGCCAGATCGGACAGGTGGGTTTTCTCCGGGTGCTTCGGTTTCCTCCCACACGAATAACCACATTTATGCTTTCATCCGAGCCAACGAGAGGTATTAATATAAGTTGTTAAAACTTGCTTCGCAATCGTTGTAAAATAAGGTTTATTAGTATACTTAACATTGTGTCATGTACCTGTGGTTTTAAATGCAAATAAACAACTGAACAACAAATCGGCCTTCGTGATATATTTCTACGCATAAGAACTTCAAACTCGGGTTATTCTGCGATATACCACGGTTGATACTTATTATTTCGATTATAACACGACTTACTCCTAATAATTTTAAAGGAGTATTTTCTTCAAATGCCGCAGCATTTGGCTTTCGAAATTTCCTCCCGCGTAAGGGATGATGACGTTATTTTTTATGGAAAATATCAATCTAGTGCATAAATTGTAACTGATCAATAATTTTATTTATAAATAAAACTGTACAGAATAGTAACTGAAACGTAACTTAACAGAAAAACAAGACGGACAAGAGATTATCTGATTCTAAAAATAGCTCACGTCCGTGAATTCCCACGCTATTTTTTACAAACATCACATGACTTTCATTCATAAAACTTTACACGCATTGTATAAATAGAACAGCCAAAACACGGTGTGCGCGCAGCATAGTTCAAGGTAGGTATATCGTAGAATAACCCGAGTTAGGATTTTACTCTACAAGTATTTATGTTATTAGCTGGGTCGTGTTAGAATTATTAATTACTTGTAACTTGTGGTGTTATTCTTCCTTCTCGACATTGGGTACGGCATCAGTCGAAGATCAATGTTACGTATCCCCGCCTGCTTCTCTAACTCACGTAGCTGTAAATATATACACATCATACTGTATATACAGTCTACATCCGTTATGTCGAAGTCCGTCGCACCGAACAAAATACTTTGACATAACCGAAATTTGACGTAACGAAATTCGATATAAACAGATCTAGTTATATGTAAAATGATAGTGTCTGAAACGGGACTTTGATCCGACTTCGAGATAACCGGAGAATTCGACATAACCAACTTTGACATAATGGATGTAGACTGTATAAAAGGGAGTTATCCGATATGTATATTAGGGAGTTATCCGACATGTATATCAGGGAGTTATCCAACATGTATATTAGGGAGTTATACAACATATATATTAGGGAGTTATCCAACATGTATATTAGGGAGTTATACAACATGTATATAAGGGAGTTATACAACATATATATTAGGGAGTTATCCAACATATATATTAGGGAGTTATACAACATGTATATAAGGGAGTTATACAACATGTATATAAGGGAGTTATCCAACATGTATATTAGGGAGTTATCCGACATGTATATTAGGGAGTTATACAACATGCATATTAGGGAGTTATACAACATGTATATTAGGGAATTATCCAACATGTATATTAGGGAGTTATACAACATGTATATTAGGGAATTATCCAACATGTATATTAGGGAGTTATACAACATGTATATTAAGGAGTTATCCAACATATATATTAGGGAGTTATCCAACATGTATATCATAGTCAATAGATAGATATGGATTTAACTTACTTGTGTATAAGGGAATTATCAAGATCTTAGATTGTATTTAGGGAATTTTCATCAGTTTATATTAGTAATTATGATATAGATACCGCTATATATTAAGGGATAAATCGGAATTTATCTGCCAAGGAAGATAATAGAAAAGCCAGTAAGGTGCCATGTTGACGGACGGACGACGCACAGCTGTCAAGGTACAGGCTGATTATAATAGCTCACCCTATTCAGAAGTATGAAAATAAATTATAGGAATAAATTTGAAAGCATGCCAATAATATATCAAATTTCACAGTCATACAAGTCAATGATCAATACCTGCATGCTGTTCTACATTGTAGTTTATTGATTTTAAGTTTTGAATAAATAAAGAGAACAATTCTGTAAAGTTTGGTACATGTGCAAAATACAAGGGACTAAAATGAGACACCGAATTGTATTGAACCCTGAATGACTGGCAAGTACATGCAAGTAAGCATTTAGAATAAACCTATTTAAAAATTAGTTTATACAAATTTATTTTTAGCTAGATTGCGAAACAAGTTCTTTCAACTTATATTAATCACTCTCGAGACCTCATTCCTGATGGAATCCATCGCTATGAAGGAGAGAGAAGAGGCGATGTGGAATTTAAATGCCTTGCCTAAGGGTACAATCGTAACGGCTCCAGCGGGGCTCGAACTCCGGACCTGAAGCGAACGCTCATCAACTGCGCTATCACGACTTCCACGTTATTATTTAAAAATTAAAATTGCAGTTAAAGAATATTTATTTTACGCTGTTCCACATAAAGGTCTACACAGAAAATATAAACCTGACTATTTATAATTGTCATATGTTTCCATTTCAATAAAATAATTTGTGAATATCTGCATAAAAATGATTGTTTGTTTTTTGTTTTATTTTGTTTTTTAAATCTCACAAACAGCATGCATCATATTGTGACTCTCCAGCTAATATTGTTGGAGGAAGTTATATTTCGGGTTTTACGCCTGCATCAGCACCATTTTGGGCTATATCGCTGGCGGGCAGTTTACCTAACAACACCTTTCCTGGGCAGGCTCCAGCGGTTAACCAGTACTTGGGTGCACCAACCTCCATAAGAAACTGCCAACTTTTTCATATAAATGAGACACGGATTGAATTTAAGCCTTATAAAGGTAGAATTTAGCGACCAAGAGTAACGTTTATAAATACACACACATACACACACCTATGTTAAAATCGATACCAGATTATGATAACAGGCAAAACTATTTTACCTGTTTCTAATTATATTTGGCTACAGTCAAGAATACTATTTCAAGATGTTGTGCAATATTAATTGATGAGCCACACGCAGGTCATACATTAACCTGTATCAACCAACCGACCTACAATGCTTGATTGACCTGGATATAACTCCGTCAAATATTGCCGGCTGAAGCACGTTTAATGTATAATATGCAATGTAAATCAAGGTATACAGATAACTATATATTATTTATACCAGTTTACATAAAATGTGAATTCATGTAATTATATTGTTAGTGCGGATTAACTGTCTCTTATAGTGGTCATACGAATATTCATAAGGCATAGCTTATTGCTGAAAATGAGCAACAGTAAATGTATTCCACTAAGTTCGGGTACATACACACAATCCTATTATACCCGTGTCAATAAAGTACACTCTCTATAATTGTATGCAAATGATAGGTAACAGAGACCGTTGAATCTGCACAAGGTAACAGAGACCATTGAATCTGCACAAACTATACATTGCACATACGAGCAGACGACATACTGTACATTGATCTTATAATATTCAGCGTTTATATCGTCTGTAACGTTACACCTCGCTGGTTCATGTAGTACACATCGAAATAGTTTAATCCACAGTAGTATACCTATAGGAAGCGCTATGCCTCACTGATTCTGATTTTTCCCTCCCGATCCGATTGCACCATCTATATACAACATGGAAACGGTCGTCAAGGTCATCTGGATGAGGAAGACCCCGGGTGTCCCTTTCAACACCACAGACCTCTAAATTGGCTTACAAAAAGGTGTAGATCCAGATGAGCCGTCTCGTGATGAGCCGTCTCATCAGGATCTGCACTTTTTTCAAGTAATATAACTATTTTTAGAATTTTTTTTACCCATTTTGATAAATGAACTGATCCAAATGTAATTTTGTTATTAATTTATTGGTCTAAAAATATCATGGACCAGTCCATGTCAGTTACTTGGTGTTGAATGGGTTAAGCAGTATTTCAGACACGGTTGGGCACACAGGCAGAACCAACAACCTACCTACTGCAAGCCAGCTGGATAGATTCCTACATGAAAGTATACGAAATTCGAACCTACAGCAGTGAGGGGCACGTGATTTGAAGTCAGTGACCATAATCAGCCACGGAGACCCCATGCATACAAATGAACTGACGTAATTGCTTAAAGCGACATTACATCGCAAAAAGCAAATAAAATGCTTTTTTTCACGTATAAAACTATAAATGCATTGGTACTACAAATTCTTCCGAACATATTCGAACACTAACATTGAATTAAATTATTTTGTGGTCTACAAACTTTCAAAATTGAAAGTAGGATTTCATATAATGATCCTGAATTGACGTTTAGAGATAATTTAACTAAGATTACTCGACAAATAAATATACATAGGCACAAACGTTATTCGTGATACACAGGTTGTATTAAGCATGTATGTCGACCCTGTTTACATTATTTTGTTATGTCAACAAATCGCGTATACGATGCTTGTTTATTAGTTGAAATACTCAGTTTTTGAGGCAAATATTTGGAAAAAATTTATACCATATAATAGGAAATTACATTCTGTATAAATTTGAGTTTTCACTGATGTAGTGTCGCTTTAAATGTACAGTACTATTAATTTTGTAGATTACCGTAACCTATTCAACACCAAGTAATTGACATAATCAGAATGGCGACCAATGAGAGTACAGTACCCGACAAAGCATCGCAAGACCGTCGCCCAGCATGGCCATATGAGATGTGGATCATAGAAGAAATTGCAGACACGAAAGAAGCGACTAATGCTGAATTATCACCAGATAAAACTCCAAAAGAAGAAGAAATAACATATGATAAAACTGCAAAAGAGGAAGAACCATTTGAAGACAAATTGGAATATGAAGCTGACCATTGGAGTGACGAGCTAGATGCTATCATTACTGATTCATGCCCAATCAATACTTTATTGAATACTATCGGATCACCAGACGTAAGTCTTTCTTTAGCTGCTGGACAAATGAACAGCTTGATAACAACAATGGTGAAGAACACATTAGATAATCTTAGTATGACATACAAGCTCTTTCAAGACAGTTATCTGATGCCAGTAGGTAGTATGACTGAAAATACAAAAATCCACGAAGCCGACGAGTTTGATTTTGCAGTGATACTTCCAATACTGGCACAGGAGGATTACTTTAGTCTAGTCGAAAGTAAACATGGGAAAGTTCCGAATCCTTCTACCAAATCTCTAATAGATGAAATATTAAGCAATGAGGATTTAGAAGTAGCATTCAATGACTTTCAACACTTCCTTAGAAAGATCTGGTCCGTTCATATGACAAACTATATCCCGGAAGGGTGGACAGTTCTGAATCCATTAGGCCATTCTGAGAAACAAAGTGTTGCAGCAACGTTTCATTTGGAGAGAGAGTCTGACAAGACAAAGGTAGATCTTGATGTATGTTTCTGGATACCACTCGATGCAAAATGTCTGTCCAGATTTCCAGAACATGAGCTACCACAACAAGATTATCTTATCCACAACTGCCTGGATAAAAATGGTCTTGTATATGCAGTATTGCCACAAGACAGAAACATATGCCTTGCTATGAACACAATCAGATTTGCCATGTCGCCTGTAGAAAGGGAAACACTGCAGAAATATGGGCCTGAGAACGGAAGACTGATATGTTACCGACTCTCCAAGTGTATTGCGGCTGCACTGATACCAAAAGTGAGAAAGAGCGAAGAATGCGAACACTGTTTTGAGAGTCTTGTATCGTCTTACTGTTTGAAAAATATAGTACTATACATGATAGCATATCACACAGATGATGCTAGTTGGACAACAGAAAAAATTCCAAACCGAGTCTTCGAAGTATTTGTCATCTTGACCTTTTGCATGAAGGTTAACTGCGGAATGGTTTCTGCATACTTCACTCCATATCAGTTAGACATAGAGATGCACATGTACTATGATCCGAATAGTAAATGTGTAATTGACCGAAGCAATGAATGGCTATACATTAGCCAAGTTCCGTGCAGCTTACCGAATATAGAGAGCATAAAACATAAGACAGAGGACGAAGCTTCGGTTCAGGCATTGACAGATTATGAAACGTTCTTGATGAGTAGCGAGTGGCGATACCCTGAAGTTATATGCAGACTGACGGAACTTCTGACAGTGCTGATGTGCGAAGACAAGACTGACAGAGAAGAGCTGGTCAATGATCCGGGCTGGAACTATTTTGGTCTGAACTTGTCAGAAACCAAGTTATAAGATTGGTTTTGTTACCGAATTGGAAACCGATTGAAGACTGACAGTGCTGATGTGCGAAGTCAAGATTGACAGAGAAGAGCTGGTCAATGATCCGGGCTGGAACTATATTGGTCTGAACTTGTTAGAAACTAACAGTCATAAGATTGGTTTTGATACCAAATTGGAAACCGATTGAAGACTGACAGTGCTGATGTGCGAAGACAAGATTGACAGAGAAGAGCTGGTCAATGATCCGGGCTGGAACTATATTGGTCTGAACTTGTTAGACACTAACAGTCATAAGATTGGTTTTGATACCGAATTGGAAACCGATTGAAGACGAATATATTTAACGGCCCAAATGTATCTTCAATGAATCCTTTTACAACAGACATAGAGGATATTTGTGTTTATTAGTGTAAGATTATTACCTTACTTACATGAACAGAGACTAATAGGAAAATTGTTCAAACGCAAATTTAGCAAGAAATTAACAATTTTAGACACCACAACCATCTATGCTCTTCTGAAAATGTATCCATGCCTTTCTATTGTACTTTGTTTATGTATTGTTTGCTATAAATATGCTATCATATTTAATGCAATAAATATATTGAATTGAATTGTAAGATAGGATTTTATTTCATCGAGTGATCACCGAAATTTGGATTTTATTTAGTTTATTCAAACTTACTTTAGCTTGATTGCGAAACAAGTTCTTACAACTTATAGTAATCACTCTCATTCCTGATGGAACCCATTTCCATGAGGGAGAGAGAAGAGGCAACGTGGAATTAAAATGCCTTGTCTAAGGGCACAATCGTAACGGCTCCAGCGGGGCCTTTTCGCAGCCGCAGTTTACGCGCTACCATGACTTCGAAAATAATTATTAACCTTTTCAATATAGTGGATGATGGAGTTTTATTTCACTGAGAAAACTCTATAATTCCTTGGAAAGCCTAAAAGAAAGTTAATTTTCCGACAGCAAACATTACTTTTGCAGAGTGGCCCGTCTAAGATTACATAGCACAATTTGTCATGCTTGTTTACACATGGCATCGTGCAAGACAACTGCAGTTCAAAAACAGCTGCCCATGGAAAGCATGCATTATGACTAGCTAATTATGACAAGATGTCCGAAAGTTGGCTGTTTCAGTAGCTTGGTTTAAAGTTTAACCTCAAGGGTCATTGACTCTTTCACTTTCAGTCTAGTGAATGCCCTGCAGCTTTTCTACATACAATAGTTCCTACAATGTATATCCTGCAAACCTCGACTAAATACGGTTACACTATTTGCAGTCATTCAAAAGTCTCCCCACTTCTCACTAAATTTTCTCACTTCTCCCAAAATTTGGAGTCTAGCTTGAGCCCTGCATATACGCTTTCATCTGCGCAAACGAGAGTGATTAATATAAGTTGTTAAAACTTACTTCGCAATTGTTGTAAAATAAATAACGCTTAAACTTGTAAACTTCTTAGTCCTGTCAGTCTGACATGTCAGACAGAAAATCCTTCGGTGACGGGTCAGACAAAATAAATTGGATTTTTAAGTGCATTTTAATCATTTGTCTGACTGGTGTCATGCAAAATCTGGCAAAGTTTTGTGAAGACTGGGCAGTTGGCAATGCTAACAACCCTCCCATGGATGCCCAATATCACAGTAAAATAACTTACAAAGTTTGGTTTATTGTGTCGTCTTTTTGCATAATCCCTGGAAGCATTGTTAGTCTTTCGTCCTCCTTCTTCCAGAAATCTGTAATCTGCAAGATATGCAACATTGTGTACATTAAATGTGACAGTACTACATAGAGATTATTAGGCAGAGCCTCACTTTGTATATTTAGAGCAGCTCTATATCGTATGAAATAAAAGATATTTGAAAAATTCAAATTTTACGTATGGGTAGCAATGCTGCTACACATTCTTACATTATAATTTGTATAATTATGTTCAATTAATAAACAGTGTTGTTTGCGATAAAACAAACATGAAACCGAAAGTATGTCTTTCCGAGAGTGTCGGTCACGCACTTGTTTACACTCGGAACGCATCGTCCGCACTTGTTTACATTCGGAATGCATCGTCCCCATTTGTCCCACGTTGTCATTTTTTTATTGAATCACTTGAGATTTCGATTCATACCTAAGTTATCTACGTCTTTTAGGGACATGTCTACATCCTCGCGAGGGATTCGACATAAGAGGAAGACAGATAGTCTTTCATGTTCAAAATATGTTTGACATTCCAACAAGCTTTTATATCCGTTGTTGTTTCACGCATGCGCGCTGTGTGTGTTTACATTTTGTGTGTTGATAAACACATTTCATTTGTTGATAAACAATTCGCGTATACGATGGTGTATAATTATTGGATTATCGTTTCTGAGCGACTATTTCGATTTTTGTAAACGCACATACATTAGTATTTATATTTTACCAAAAAACATCCTTTATTACGATATAGTGCTGCTTTAATCCAATTCGCCTAATAAATTAAAAATTTATAAGACAGTAACCTAGCAGGGTTCATTCTAGGTCAGAATTTTTGGGAGAAGTGAGAAAGCGTGTGATCGCTTCCATAAATGGTGTTCTTTAATATACTTCTGCAAAATAGGGTTAAAATGCACAGTACAACAATTAAATACAACATTTGAATAGAAGGAGTGCTTTATAATGGGTCAGCCAGTGTATCTTACTAGACCAAATTTTGTTCGAAAATCGCAAAAACCAAAAATAAAATTTTATATTTTTTTAGGGAGAAGTGGGGCCCCCAGAGGGCGAAGTCAGGGTCCCTAGGGCGACAATTTCGCCAACATCGCCCTCTAGAATGATCCCTGCCTAGTACAATGTATACTATTCATCCTATCTTCTGATACTAACGCTGGTTTAGAGAGGAAAGATTACCAAATATTCATGATCTACGGAAGTTTATCATACCATCGGTGAACATAATATATAACATAACATGCAGCGATAGGACGTCACGAAAGGTTTATTAGTCAGCCCAATTTTGACCATCATTACCGGTACATATGAAGGTAAGATAAACTATATCTTACTGCATATTCAACAACAACAAATTTATTGCATAAAACATGTATATATATGTTTATAGCAATTACAAACATTTCAATACAAAGACATGGATTTTTAACAAAGAGCATATAATTCATGCGGATATTTCAATGTTATTGGCATGTAACAGCAGTTTTTACGACGTTACATTTCTTAACAGGTTAGCATGGTAAATGAATTTGCAAAGGTTATTCAAAGTAATTTTGGAGTTTGTTGACATAAGATTGGCAAATTTTTGTTTTGTTGGCCAGGTATAATAGCGTTTTATGTATTTAGATCGCAATGTTGAATATTTTGGACATATGAGAAGGAAATGATATTCATTTTCAATCAATGAGTTGCAATTTGCACATATCCTCATGAAGCTATTATTAAGAAACTAATATACATTTATAATGCAGGGTTCATTCTAGGTCAGAATTTTTGGGAGAAGTGAGGAGTGCGTGATCGCTTCCTTAAATGGTGTTCTTTAATATACTTCTGCAAAATAGGGTTAAAATGCACAGTACAGCCATTAAATACAACATTTGAATAGAAGGAGTGCTTTATAATGGGCCAGTGTATCTCATGTTCATAGAACATTTATAATGTTAAACTGTCATACTAGATTAAGTAATGCATACTGTAATCTCATGTTTATAGGACATTCATAATGTTAAGCTGTTATACTAGATTAAGTAATGCATACTGTAATCTCATGTATATAGAACATTTATAATGTTAAGCTGTTATACTAGATTAAGTAATGCATACTGTAATCTCATGTATATAGAACATTTATAATGTTAAACTGCCATACTAGATTAAGTAATGCATACTGTAATCTCATGTATATAGAACATTTATAATGTTAAACTGCCATACTAGATTAAGTAATGCATACTGTAATCTTATGTATATAGAACATTCATAATGTTAAATTGCATATAGTACTTATCACATGTAAAATTGTATATTATTGATAGTGTTATCAAGTGATTGTCAAAATTAAAAATAAAAGTATATTTAAAAAAAGAAGAAATATAGTTTTCCGAGTTTGAGTTCACGAATTAAAAGAAAACTATTTTCTCTTGTGTGTAAGATAGTCACAGGTAAATGATTTTCGCGCTATTGTTATAGCGCAGGGATTACCGTGGTATTGTCATTCAGCTTTGCGAGACCCAACCGAGCGGACTGTTGAATTTTTCTTAATATTAACAAAACCCTATGATTGGTACAGTGTATGTATTACAGATCAACATATTAAACTGAGAAATAGAAAATGATATACATGTAACCAATGTTACAGTATAAACTAGAGGCATTATAGAGATGCGTTAGTGGTGGTGATTTCTATTAATAATGTCTTTGAAATATAGTATGTTATAATTTATATGTATCATGTATTCATGTTGGTTTCATGTTGCGTCTCGCAAGTGCTCACGGAAACGTAAATCAAATAACAATTTGAAATGTTAATTGTGTTTGTGTTGTTATTTTATTAAGGTGACGGTATGGTCACGTAAGAGAAACTAGTATATATGCATGACACAACAGGCTATTTTACGCCAAATTTCATGTGGAAGTCGTGAAAGGCCCAGAGTTCGCGCCCAGCTGTAGCAGTTACTATTGCACCCGCCTAAGGGCACAAGACATTTAAATTCCACGTTGCCTCTTCTCTCTCCCTCGTGGCGATGGATTCCATCAGGAATGAGGTCTCAAGAGTGATTAAAATAAGTTGTAGGAACTTGTTTCGGTATCAAGCTAAACTTGCCACCCTGCCCCTTTTTTTACCCACCCTGCCCTTTTTTCCACTTTAGAATAAACCACCCTACACTGAGCATTATTATATCTAGCATGCACCGCGGTACAAACAATGAATTCAGCCACCTAGCTCAAAATACTTCTGACACGATATAATCTGACTACAGTTCAGTGAAAGGACTCTGACAGCAGTGAGGGGCAAATAATTACGAAACCTTCAATGTTGTTAGATTAACCCTTTCAACACCAAGTAACTCACATGGACTGGTCCATGATATTCATAAACCAATAAATGAATCAGAAAATCACATTTGGACAAGTTCATTTATCAAAATGGGTAATTATGTTTAAAAATAGTCATATCACTGGCAAAAAGTGCAGATCCTGATGAGACGGCTCGTCATGAGCCGGCTCATCTGGATCTACACTTTTTGTAAGCCTATTTAGAGGTCTGTGGTGTTGAAAGGGTTAATGTGTTAACTGATAATACAACTGAACAATCCTAGATCTTACATACCACTGAGTAAATGCATATCGTTAATTTGGTTTATCTTCACGTAAGCCGTTTTATCCCGGTGCCCACTACAGTCATTGGCCACCTTGTGTTGATTGACACAATTCAAACAACATGTCTCAACTGCACACCTTGGACATCGATACTTCGCCACTGTGTCATGGCACACTGCACACCTAAAATGTAGACACCAATAGTTTATAATAGTTGATACCAATGTCAAATTTTATTGAAAGTTTGATGCCCAGGATTAGACGTATGTCAGTCTTATCAGAAGATAATAAGACAAGGACGGTCAAAACGTGTAAAAAATAAGATATAATTAATGATGATTATGTATTATCGTATGTTTGCCAAATACAAAAAATGACATTTAATTGAAATGCAAATTTGTGTAATGCTATATTTACAATACAAAGTTTCAAAATGGCATCCTCAGCACGTGAGCACCTCCATATATCGAGATCGGAATTTGAACGCTCGATCACTTTTGGAATTCTGGAGACAAGCCTAGTCTTCTTGCGGATGCATCGTCTGCGTACATGTATATACATGGAGTTACGCTCAAGTGTTGAACACATTTCATTCAAACAGTATTTGCAAAGAACATAGAGCCAGATCAGCCGCCATGGAATGTGCTGTCTGATCAGGCTGTCTGATCAGGCTCTGTGCTGTTTGCTATTCAGATGATCTTGCTAAGACACTTGGCTATGTAGCAAACAACATAGATCCTGATCAGCATGCAGTGGCTGATCTGAATCTATATTGTTTGCAAAAGACTTTAAATGTATCCAGAATGAAATGGGTTAAAATATCTAGTTTTTGGACACAGTCATTTACTCATCACCAACTAATGTATACTAAAGTATTGAAATGTAATGACGGGCAATAGTCCCCCCCCCCCGAGAAATTATGGTAACGGTCTAGTCCAAATATTTAGACTTGAAGTTGAAAAATGTGACATTTTACCACTGTTTACTATCATTTTCATGTCTCGGTCCCCGAGAGGGGTTTGACATACACAGTCTAATCGCTAAAACTGGACGATAATGAGTACATTCATAAGCAAAGACATACGTTTTCATGTCCGTTTTAGCACCACACCAAATACAAAATAGTTTCAGTTTTGTTGTTTCACACGCTACTTCCTGTTTACACGGTGCTACAATTTTATGTTCGTTGTAAAATTTTCACACAAACGATAGTACATGTATATAGGCCTATGTCTACTGCATTTATGAACCTTGCTAGGAGTGGACCTAATACATGTTTACTGGACAGACTTAGCCGGCCTAAGCGGTTAACCAGTACTAAGAAATATGTGCACGTGAACTGTCTTGCTCAAGGACGTCACGTGCGTGCACTGACCGAGAATAGAACCTGGGACACTTCGATTCCAAATCTGACGCTCTACTACTGGACAACGGACGTCACGGATTCCAACATTATTTGAGAGGGGGGGTAGGGAATTAACCCATTCAACACCAAGTAACTGACATAGACTGGTCCATGACATTTTTAGACCAATTAAATTAATAAGAAAATTTCATTTGGAACAGTTCATTTATCAAAATGGGTAAATTATTTTCTAAAAATTGTAATATCCTCTAGTGTCCTCAAATCGTGATACCTTCGTTTTCGTTACCCTGTATGTATTTACAATACTGAGCGCGATCGGTGTTTTCTGACGTCACCAATCAGGAATAAATAGTGTCAAAGGTCATTTTCCATATTTGGCAACAAAAATGCTCCCTATAATCCTTGGAGGCGTAAGAAATCGGTTATTTTCCTTGGATTGGTATAACACATGCTATCTTTCATAATGCAATATTGCATCACCATTTATCCATTGGATTTACTGCAAAATAGTGACCATTTCCAGTTTTGTTTTGCGTCGTCTGATTTGTTTACATACCTGTCATTTAATGTGAAGGTCAAACTAGACTGGGTTACAATTTTAATTAGTGTAAGGGGGGATCGTTTTGGAGACTTCTCTTATATTGTTTTGAGGTCCATACAGTGGTTTACTGTCGTCGTCAACTAAACGATGTGTCCTGTAGTGTAGTGTACTTAACGGAATAGTTTTTAATTTTGGTGTAGGTTTATGGCAGTCCAGCACATACAAAGCGAAATTACAGGCAATATTTACCAACAGCCCTTACAAATGGGCATAGTGTGATATATGTGACCATTGGACCCACCTCATTTACTGTTCAAAAGTCATGGTTTACAAGAATAGGTGATGAATTCAGGTGTCCACATTGTGAAAATGCTTGTTAAACTGTGAAAAGAAATATTCATCAAAATAATAGAAATTATCATTATGCTGCACAAAACGTGTTCGTTTTATATTTACACCCATTTGATGTTACGCAAAATTGATTTTCTGAAAGGTCACGAAAACTCCGGTACCAGTCACCACATATGTCGGTTTCGGGTCATGGTAAAAATGACAGCGCCCGTTGTTATTTACGTAGTTATATTCATTTCTAATTATTTGGAATAAAACAGGAACGTTACTTTATTTACATCATACATTTAGAAACTATGTAGTTTTAAGATTCGTTTTGTTGAATGCCGATCATTTCTTATCATAACGGAAACCGGAAACTCGAGGGTATTACTTGCAAAAAGTGCAGATCCTGATGAGATGGCTCGTCACGAGCCGGCTCATCTGGATCCACACTTTTTTGTAAGCCTATTTAGAGGTATGTGGTGTTGAAAGGATTAACATCACCAATTTGTCAAATAAACTGGTAATATGAACAAGGCAAGCGAGCTCAAGAATATAGTAATTTGGAGTGCCTGTAGGTAGTTCTAACCTATCTACATATAATTATATTCTACATACAAGAAGCTTTATTTATAACGTCGGTTCACAGTTACAAATAACATTAGCTAATATATATACCGAGTCAAAAAAGAAACGATACCAAACTAAAGATGACGTAAAACGGATAAAACCATAGAAAGGTTTAATATATTATTACGTATCAGTACCGGGTATCTTATTGCAACGTCAGCCAACCATAAACACAGGTAAATAAACACCCGATAATCCTGGAACGCCGAATTTCCGATTTGCACGTGCTCCTCAACAAAGACAACTTCCTACACATGTACAAATCGGAAAACCGGTTTATTGTACTGGTATTGCATTATCATCGAGGAAAAACACCTTACATACCCATTGTTACCTCTAACAAAATGCCTAGGCTAAACCGCAATCAGAGAATGCGTGCCATTGGCATGATTGACGGCGGTTTACGTCAGCGTGACGTCGCAAATCGACTCGGGGGTTACGCGGATCACGATAACACGTCTACTTCGACGTTATCGAACACATGGATCGGTGGACGACCGTCCAAGATCTGGTCGACAACGTGTGACGGTCCTGTTCACGCGTCGTCACACGTGGTCGACCAGATCTTGGACGGTCGTCCACCGATCCATGTGTCGGACGTCACATTTACGTGACCGGTTCCTACCTGCTACGTACACAGCTGCCGTTACTCCTGGGATGACCAACAATTGCATCAGTGCACAAACAGTCAGGAACCGGCTCGGTGAACGTGGCATTCGTGCCTATCGGCCATACGTTGGACCCATCCTGACACAACGTCACCGTGACGTACGGCGGGAATGGACGACGGAATGTGCTCACTGGACTCGGTTACAGTGGAATTCGGTGATGTTTAGCGATGAATCGCGGTTCTGTTTGCGTCGAGCGGATGACAGAGAGCGGGTATATCGCAGACTCGGTGAACGTTACGCCGACGCATGTGTACGTCAGGTCGATCTGTTCGGGGGCTTAAGCGTTATGGCGTGGGGCGGTATCACCTTCGGCAGTCGCACTGAACTGTTAGTGGTGGACGGGAACCTAAACGCCCAGCGGTACTGTGATGAGATCATTGCGCCAGTTGTTGTGCCGTTCTTTAACGCCAACAGAAACGTCACACTGTTCCAACAGGACAACGCCAGGTGTCATACTGCTCGGATTTCCACCACATTATTGGAGCAGAACAATATTGAAACCCTGCCGTGGCCTGCTTTGTCACCAGACTTGTCACCCATAGAACATTTGTGGGATACGTTAGACCGCCGCGTCAGACGACGTCAGCCGGTAACGTTAAACCAACTGAGGGATGTTTTGCGTCAGGAGTGGACAAGTATTGACCGGCAAGAGATTCAGACACTCTTCCGTTCGATGCGACGGCGGTGCATTGCAGTGAGAGACGCAAATGGTGCCCATACTCGGTATTGACGTCTGTGTGAAAACTCCATTAGACCCCTGTCCGACGAATTACGTCATCACGCAGCAGACAGTATCGGAGGCTCATTATGCTTTATGTGCTCCTCTTTCAAACATGTTGGACTATCATCTCATGAATTTTCAAAGAATTTTCTTAATAAATGTTGAAATTATAGACACATAAACACCAGGTATCGTTTCTTTTTTGACTCAGTATATATATAATAAGCTATGTTCATACAAACATAATTATGTTAGATCAATACATACATGTAAATAAAACAGTTTGGAAATTAAAAGATGGTTGAAACACGAAAGGAACTAAATTACGACATGAGTAATACTTTAGTTACAAGTTTTTCAAATTCACACTCCTCGATGACACTTAGTTTATACAAACTTATGTTTAGCTCGATTGCGAAACAAGTTCTTACAACTTATATTAATCACTCTCGATACCTCATTCCTGGTGGAATCCATCGTCACGAGGGAGAGAGACGAGGCAACGTGGAATTTAAATGCCTTGCCTAAGGACACAATCGTAACTGCTCCAGTGGGGCTCAAACTCTGGACCTTTGGAAGTCGTGATAGCGCAATGGTAGCGCATTCGCTTCAAGTGCGAAACGCCTGGAGTTTGAGCCCCACTGGAGCAGTTACGATTGTGTCCTTAGGCAAGGCATTTAAATTCCACGTTGCCTCTTCTCTCTCCCTCGTGGCGATGGATTCCACCAGGAATGAGGTCTCGAGAGTGATTAATATAAGTTATAAGAACTTGTTTCGCAATCGAGCTAAAATAAATGTGTATAAACTAAACTCCAGACCTTTCGCACCTGAAACGAACGCGCATCTACTGCGCTATCACGACTTCCACTTCTAAGGATCTAGCAATCAACACACGTAATTTTCTTAGCTGTACATGAATACATTATTGACAGTAAAAGGTTCTGGAAGATGGATGCTTTCTAAAATGTTCATATGGCGGATTCCAATTCAAATACTGTCGTCATTGTCAGATCAACCGGATTATTTATTCAACTAACCTCTCTTTATATTAATCTCTTCTTTTTTTCGTGCTCAGATTGGATATGTTATGTTCTTGGACTTACTTCAAATATTCATTTATGTGTTAACCATTTTCTTTTTAACAATTTCAAATAATTACACACTAATATTATCAATAGTTTATCATAAACATTAGCAATTGTTTAGCACATATCGTGATTAGGTTTCAAGTAATTTCAGTGTTATATATATATATTATTATATATTATGCTCCAGTCTATTGTATAACATCCAATTGATAGGGAGAAGAACTATATAAGTTTTCGTTCGTTCTAATCCCTTTCAGTCTATTGCTGTTAATTTATATGTAAAATGTTAATTCTATTATCTACATGTAAAATACTGAAATAAATAATGTTTAAACTAAATCCAGTTAAACAACACTGGACCTGGGGTAATGCAACGTTGTTCATGTTAAACTCAGCTGAATCTATATATCTCTGGAACAGTACATGTACATATAAATGACCAATCACTAAACTATTTTGCATTCAATTGGATTTCACATAAGTGTCGTGTGTGTTTTACGTTTATTTATCATCGCTACGGTTGCCCATATGAGTGACGCCTCCTAAAGAGATTGGTCATTTTAGATTTTTGGAGGATAGTGCAATCATACAGACAGAGACCCATTCCAGAGTCTCCTCTGGTTCTTTTACGTGCACGACGTACAGCACCGACACGAGACCTCAGTTTAAAGTCCCATCTGAAAGACTGTTAATTTTATTTTTACAACTGAACTACAGATTCGTGTAAAGTTGAATGTTATAATATCAAATTCATTGCATGTTTTAGTTTAAACAATATTACTGTGTTCTCTTGCATACATATGCATGCCAATAGCACTGTAAACAACAAAGTCAATGAATTAAAGCATATTTCAAATGCAGTGGGTCTGTTGAGTATAATAACACACATGTATGTGATGTCTCTATAAGTACAGTCATTATCGTTATAGAGCACAATATAAGTAAAATGTACATTACTTTTAAATATTTTACAAAAACTACCTCTTATCTTACTTGGTTGCATTTATAAGTGCTATTTAGATGAGTGCAGCAATAGATAGGGGAAATAGCCGCTAATGTATGCTCCTTGATTAACTGCCGTGCTTCTGTGTGTGTTTTACGTTTATTTATCGTCACTACCGGTTGCCCATATTCATGAGCGACGCCTCCTGAAGAGGTTAGTCATTTTAGAGGATAATGCAATGATACAGGCAGAGACCCATAATAGGGTCTCCTCTGGTTCTTTTACGTAAAGCACCGACATCGGTTTAAAGTCCCATCTGAAAAACTGTTACTTGTATTAGGGTCAGACGGGGGGGGGGGAGTCGAACCGGCGATCCATGGATTACCAGTCCAACGTGTTAATCACAGAACTATAGAGCCATGCTTCTTTGGTATTTTGGAACTTTATACAATGTATAGGAGGTGGAAAACACATGTTGATTAAAAGTATAAATTAGAAATGTGAACTCGAAGACCAATCTGCAGTGGGTATACTATTATCCTTGGATGTACACACTGTAAAATGGCTTGTCCAAGTGATGCGGGTATACTATTGTCCGTGGATGTACACACTGTATAATGGTTTGCCCAAGTGATGCAAGTTTCAGATCTCCATTCTTACAAACAACCAGTTTCTCAGCGAATAATTGAAGTGTTGGTGGAAGAAACTTTACATTATCATTAACTGATGAGAGCTTTTCGCATGTTGTGTGTTAATCTCTGTGATTAAATGTTAAGAGAGAAGAGGCAATGTGGAAACAGTGACTTGCCTAAGAGCACATTCGTAACGGCTCCAGCTGTATGTATGATTGTTCCACTAATGTCAAACCCCTTGCAGGGGCGTAGACATGTTTTCCTGGGCAGGCTTAGCCAACCTAAGTGGTTAACCAGTACTAAGCAATGTGTGTGAGGTGCCTTGCTCAATGACCCTACATACGTGGACTGACCGAGTATCGAACCCGGGACCGATCGATTCCAAATCAGACGCTTTACCACTGATGCTACACTGTATGCAAACTCAGGGCATTTGTTACATGAAGCGGTTGAGCTATCACGACTTCCATGAGAGTTTACAAAGACAAATGGGTGGCCTGGAGGATGGGTTATTATCGAACGTTAGAGAATGTCTCAGTTGAGCTCCTGCCAGGGTCTAACCGATCATAGATCCGCTGGAGTTGTCTAAGGGTATTTTGTATCTTCGGTCTCACAATAATAATACAACACAGTGTTTTTGTCTTTCTTATATATAATATATTTCTTACGTATTTTCTATGTTATATCTCATGCATGCATATATTTCTGCTTAATTCAATTTTATTTAAGTCAGAATTTAGTCGTTTATTGCTAATTGTCCCAATCAGTTCTAATCTCTTTAATCCGTAATTACTCTCTTCATACAATCTCTTCAATGTTTCCACTTCAATAACCTTCGTCTCACAATAATAGATTATACTCACCGGAACTAAATATGTTCCTTATCTCGGCTGAATAATCTTCTAACTCGTATTTATTTTTAAATACGCAATTAATTTGCATAGGTTATCTTTCTCTTAATGTCTATACTCTTCTAAGTGTCATAGAAACAGTTAATTCTGTATCTTAATTTTCGAGATCACACAACGATCCGTTCCTTGGATGTCACCTTTTGTGTATCTAATTTGGTTAATAATTTCGTTTCTTATATACAGACTAGCGATTGTCATGTAGACTTACAGACGCCGTAACATCTGTTACGTTACCTAATATTATTAAGATTTTCCGCACATCAACAAATTCGGCCTTTTACAATTACACAACTGGCCACATGTGCAATCAGTTATTCCCGCGCAAAAATAGATTTGATATTTTAGGCGCGAAAATGATAGCAGACGATATGCATAAGACAAATATATATATAGTACATGGTAAATTGATGTCTTATATAAAATAGATTAATGTATTTATATAATACATTACTATTTATATATGACAATAATTGTTTTTCATATATTTTGCACACCTGGGTCTAGTTCTATCTAGATTATCTTCGTGACGCACTTATAAGAAAACGAAAAGGATACGGGAAATACAATTTTGAGCTGCGACTCCTGGTAGAAATGTTTTGGGATAAATCTGGCAATTTATTGTGGCAGAAAATATTCCGTCAGCCGAGAGTTGATCGGGCGACCCAGGGATATGGATGGTACTTGTATGGGCGGTTTCAAAGCTACACCTTGAGCCACCATCCAATTCCCGGTTGTGCCTTCTCATTATCGTAATGTTGGATCCTCTTCATTCCCGTCTAGTCGTGTGCATCACGACCGTTCAAGCACGGCCGCCGGATGTGGTGTGATTGACTGGATGGCTTCTTGTAGCAATGTGTATCACGACCGTTCAAGCACGGCCACAGTGCCGTAGGATAGCGGGGCGATTGGCTGGATGGCTTCTTGTAGCAATGTGTATCACGACCATTCAAGCACGACCGCAGTGCCGTAGGATAGCGGGGCGATTGGCTGGATGGCTTCTTGTAGCAATGTGTATCACGACCGTTCAAGCACGGCCGGCCGCAGTCCCGTCGGATAGCGGGGTGATTGGCTGGATGGCTTCTTTTACCAATGTGTATCACGACCATTCAAGCACGGCTGTAGTCCAGTCTGGTAGCGGGGTGATTGGCTGGATGGCTTCTTGTAGCAATGTGTATCACAACCGTTCAAGCACGGCCGTAGTCCAGTCGGATAGCAGGGTGATTGGCTGGATGGCTTCTTTTACCAAGGTGTATCACGACCGTTCAAGCACGGCTGTAGTCCAGTCTGGTAGCGGGGTGATTGGCTGGATGGCATCTTGTACCAATGTGTATCACGACCGTTCAAGCACGACTGCAGTCCCGTCGGATAGCGGGGTGATTGGCTGGATGGCTTCTTTTAACAATGTCCTACAAGTAGTTTGCTTATTTAGAAATGGCGTCTGCTGACGGGACGTGTGTTGAATCAAGTCAGTTACTACGATTTGCCAATTATAGAGGTAAATTGTGTACCGGTATTTCCTATTTGCGTTTGCTGTTGGAGACCTGTGTTGCTTCAAGTTTGGTTGCCCGTTATTTGGTTTGGCATAAGTTGCATCGATTCTGCTGGGGTCGAGTGGCAGCGTACAACTTTGGTGGTTCTGGTTGACATGGCAGGGGGTATAGGTCTACTTGCGGTGATTGATGTGTAAATTGGCGCACATAATACGCCTGTTCTCGCGACTGGCCGGGTTTTACGTACAGACTTGGGCATTTGCCTCGGCATACCCTGTCAAGCCTGAAGTGGCCATTTAAGTTTAAACTTTATTTATTTTACAACGATTGCGAAGCAAGTTTCAACAACTTATATTAATCACTCTCATTGGTGCGGATGAAAGTGTATACTTATGTGGTCATTCGTGTGGGAGGAAACCAGAGTACCCGGAGAAAACCCACCTGTCCGATCTAGCGACCACCGTACCATCTCATATACTTCCTGGTCCAAGGATCAAACCCGGGTTGCATTGGTGAGAAGCGAGCGCATTAACCACTGCGCTAATCGGACAGCCCTATTATTATTATCAAATTTCCTTTATACTAATGTTATAGTTTGGAAATGGATACCACTTATGAAATATTGATACATCGAGACAGAAATAATGGATGTGTAATCTTTTATTGTCGCATGATTTAACCCGTAACCAGCCGAATAAATTGGACGGAATGCGCAACAACATAGATCAAGATCAGGCGCATCTGATCAGGATCTATGTTGTTTGCTATTCAGACAAGTGTCTTAGATCCACTATCCGAATAGCAAACAGCATAGAGCCTGGTCAGATGGCACGTTCTATGCTGTCTGATCTGAGTTCATGCTGTTTGCAAATGTGACTGGCAGGTTAAGTGTTAACTAAGAGCATTGCAAGGATACAGAAGGAGCTAAAGAATGAATAAACACAAGAAAGAAAACAGTTGTTCAGGTGTTTGCCCCTCCTTGTGACCCATGTCATCATAGATAAATAGACGGTGACTCGTTATATTTAAAATGAGTTTTATTTGTGACACTCCCCAAACACTGTCTGCTCAATAAATTCTTCTACCGTCTTTCTTTGTAGCTAATCTATGTCTCTTTGTAGCTTCTAATTCTCTATCAAATGTTTATCTTTCTTTGTACCGCCTGTCTCTGCAACTTCTACTCACTGTCAAATATTTATCTTTCTTTGTACCGCCTGTCTCTTTGCAACTTCTACTCACTGTCAAATGTTTATCTTTCTTTGTACCGCCTGTCTCTTTGTAGCATCTAATTCACTGTCAACTGTTCATCTTTCTTTGTACCGCCTGTCTCTTTGTAACTTCTAATTCTCTGTCAAATATTTATCTTTCTTTGTACCGCCTGTCTCTTTGTAGCATCTAATTCACTGTCAAATGTTTATCTTTCTTTGTACCGCCTGTCTCTTTGTAGCATCTAATTCACTGTCAAATGTTTATCTTTCTTTGTACCGCCTGTCTCTTTGTAACTTCCAATTCTCTGTCAAATGTTTATCTTTCTTTGTACCGCCTGTCTCTTTGCCGCATCTATTTCTCGTTTGGTCTTCAGAATCATTTTACTGAATTTGAAAAAAAAACGTTGCTGTTATTGTCACAGAAAAATGAGATTAGCATTTTATATACAATAATGAATATGAATTCATCCACCATACTCTTTACACAGAAACATTGGACGACCACTGCATTACCTAAACAGGGATCATTCTAGAGGGCGATGTGGGCGAAATTGTCGCCCTAGGGACCCTGACTTCGCCCACTTCTCCCTAAAAATATTTTTAATCTAGTAAGATACATTGGCCCATTATAAAGCAGTCCTTCTATTCAAATGTTGTATTTAATGGTTGTACTGTGCATTTTAACCCTATTTTGCAGAAGTATAATAAAGAACACCATTTAAGGAAGGGATCACGCGCTTTCTCACTTCTCCCAAAAATTATGACCTAGAATGAACCCTGCCTCAATGAAGAAACACAAATATGTCTCCACCATTGATGACTAGTTGGAGAGGCTACAGTAATTTCTATATAATCTCCATGAAAAGGTTCTATCAAAAATCAACGAAACGGAACGCGAAAATGACTGCATAACTGTCTTGTAGTGATTATTCTATGCAAACTTCGTTATAATCCATATAGGAGATTAGAAGAAGATACGGAGAAGGTGGGAGAGGTATAAACATGAATTGTTCTTTATACTATGATATGGTTCGCCTCCGTGGTTAAGGTCGCTGACTTGCATACCACTGTGACCTATCATCACCTGATATTTATGGGTTCGAGCCCTGCTCAGACCGTGTCTGTCTCTTTATATGAAAAAGTTGGCAGTTTCTGCACCAAGTACTGGTTAACTGCTGGAGCCTGCCCAGGAAGGTGTTGTTAGGTAAACTGCCCATCGCTGAAATGGGTAACCGGTTAACGTTTAATAGCAAAATTCCAAAACTCGTTTCATAAAATATGGTATGAAATCACCCCACCCCTCATGTAAGATCCTATCTATATTATTCTGATATTCTTAAAATATTAATATTTATCTTTGATGACTAAATCTTACTTTATTAGTGAAACTTCTCTGATCAGCCCAGAAATAACTGCTGACCCGTCTTCTACTGCTGCAGGCGACTCTGTGATTAGACAATCAGCAGCAGGAATTCCACAGGGTGTAGTTGGTATTGTTCCATGGAAAACTTTCTTTAATTCAGGAACGTTGTCAGAAGTTTCAAGGAATGGCTTCATAACAGTATCACGTGTTTTTGAGACTGCTAGGACTGTGTCACGAGTTTCTGTAACTGGTTCTAGCATTTCACCCAGGGTTTCTATGATTGATTCTGGAAATGCAAAATGAGTTTCTGCATTGTGATTCTCTATGACTGGTTCTACCATTGTACCATGTACTGCAATGACTGGTTCTTGGTAGGCTCTGCAAGATTCTGTTACTTGTTCTAAAACTTTGTTCACAGTGTCTGTGAGTGGTTCTACCGTTGCATCGTACATGTCTTCGAGGAATGAATCCAAGACAACATCATGTACTGCATTGTTTTGCTCTAGAATTAAACCACGTTTTTCTGTGACAAGTTCAATGCCTGCATAGTTAGCTTCACTAATTGCTTCTTGTGAAGCTTGTTCTTGGATAGCATCACAAGTTACTTTATCTAGTTCTATGATTACATCATCCATAGCTATGCTTGATTCTTGGATAGCATCAGGCGTTTCTGTGATTGGTTCTATAATTACACCATCCATTACTGTGATAGGCTCTTGGATATCATCAGGAGTTGTTGTGACTGGTTCTATGATAACCTTGTCAATTGTTGAGGTTGGTTCTTGGTTATGATTGGGTGTCTTAGTGACTGGTTCTATAATTACATCATCCATTACTGTGATTGGTTCTTGGATATCATCAGGAGTTTCTGTGACTGGTTCTATGATTACATCGTCCATTACTGTGATTGGTTCTTGGATATCATCAAGAGTTTCTGTGACTGGTTCTATGATTACATCATCCATTGAGATTGGTTCTTGTATAGCAACGGGGGTTTTAGTGACTGATTCTATGATTACATCATCCATTGCTGTGATTGAATCATGAATAGCATCAGTGTTTTCTGTGACTGGTTCTATGATTACACCACCAATTGCAATGACTGGTTCAATGTCTGCACAATATATTTCTGACTCTGATATTTGGACTACATCAGGCACTACTGTGACTGGTGGTAGTACTGTACCAAGGGTACCATGAATTGCATCAGGAGTAACTCTAGCTGCCTCTAGGATTGTATTGTAGGCTTCTGTGATTGATCTTTGGATTGTATCACTAACAACTGGGACAGGTTTCACAATCGAATCACATGTTATTGTGATTTGCTCTGTTATTTCATCATGTGATGTAACTATTTCTTTGGTTACGTCAGTAAATTTGATTGGCTCTGGAATTACATTATCTGTAGTTGATATTGGCTCTGGGGTTATATCACGAGTAGATGTGACCGGTGTTTGAATTATGTCATCTGTAGCTGTGATTGTCTCTTGGCTTACATTAGAAGCAGCTGTGATTGATTCTTTGCTTACGCTATCAGTAGATTTGATTGATTCTTGAGTTACGTCATCAGTAGCTGTGATTGGCTCTTGGTTTACGTCATCAGTAGCTGTGATTGATTCTTTGCTTACGTCATCATCAGCTTTGATTGATTCTCGAGTTACGTCATCCGTAGCTGTGATTGGCTCTTGGTTTACGTCATCAGTAGATTTGATTGATTCTTGGGTTAACTCATGAGTAGATATGACTGTATGTGCTATTGTATCATCAATATGCTCTTGAATTACGCCATCAGTAGCTGTAATTAGTTCTTTGATTATGACATGAATAGATGTGACCGACTCTTGAATTATATCACATGTAGCTGTGATTGGTTCATGGATTACGTCATCAGTAGCTGTAATTGGTTCTTGGGTAGCTGCCATTGGACTTTTTATTACGTCATATGTAGGTGGGATTGGCTCAGTGATTACGTTATCAGCCTCAATGGTTGGTTTTTGGTTTTCATGTTTTATAAGGCTCACCATTTTCTTTTTTCTCTTTTGTGGCTTACATCTGAAATGTGTTTATAAATGATGTATTTGAGACAACAACACTGACACATAAAGTAAAATGGATTGCAACTACAACCAAACTTGGTATCCCCAACATCAGTATTGCGCTTTCGTCAATAATAATAATAATAATTTGTCAACAACAAGATTTTACCAGACAGGTTGCCAAAAATGCAAAACACCTAACAAATTTCACGAGTTAGTAACATGCACAGAGTATGTCAGCTTTGTGGTTGAGATGCTAGTTCTGATAGAGGAGTAGGCGCTGTATGATTAAGCATGTCTGGCAAAACTTAGTAACCACAAAATAGGGCTGTAAATAATGTTGTTATAACTTGTAGCCCAACCCATTTGCTTTTTTACCTCGACAAAAAAAAAGTATCGTATACTGCAATCATATAATTACATATTAATCTCTGATTTGTTCTTAGTATTGTATGTATATATGTAATGTATTGTATGAAAAAATGCAATAAAATATTATTAAAATTAACCACAAAATAATAATAATACTCAGTGACATGACTGAGGGTGAAGCGGAAAACTGGCAATATCCATATGGATATGCAAATATCCGTGAAGCAGCCAGCCAATGGAGTGACGACAAGTGACTGCTTAGGAACGGTGGTCGCTTAAAATTTGAATACATTACTAGACTTGGAATCTTACAGGTTGTCTGTTTGATAGGAGACGACTACACAGGTTAATGGAGATTTCTTAACTGGTGAACAATAAGTGGAGATGTGTTTGTTTCAGTGAATGGTCAAATGATATTTCATCGAATGAACTTTGAAAGCATTATTATCACGAGTGGTGCAAGCTATTAGCTTTCTATGTTCATGAGTGAAATATTATTCGATCGTTCACTTAAACAAACACATTTTCTTTTTGGATGAAAAGTGTTTTTATGATAGAAAACGATGCAACCGTGCGTTAAATGGCACTATGCCGTCACGTTTAGATTACGTCATAAAAGACGTCATACATCACGTCACTGACAGCTTGAGTCCGAAAACATTCGTGTTGGCAACATTTCAACATGCAGTGGCTAGGTACCACATATGCAATATATATCTTTAAAGAAAACATGACAGTCAAATCAGGGTCATCACTGAAATTAAGTGTCCCGGATGACAGGGTCATGTACAATGTATGACTGTATATGATCAACACAAGAGGAAAAACAGTAACTGTTCAGTATATAAAATTATAATAGATGTCTTTTATGATGGACAGACAGATCTGTAGTCCAGTGGTTAACACGCTGGACTGGTAATCCAGGGACTGCAAGTTCGACCCCCGTCTGACCATAATAAAATTAACAGTCTTTCAGATGGGACATTAAACCGAGGTCTCGTGTTGGTGCTGTACACTCAGTCTTAACAAAACTTTGCCAGAGTTTGTCTGACACCGGTCAGACAAAAGATTAAAATGCACTTAAACTTTCAATATATTTTGTCTGACCGAAGGATTTTTTGTCTGACATGTCAGGCGGTCCTACAGATTTCGGGAAGACTGTACACTGTGCACGCAAAAGAACCAGAGGAGATTCTGGAATGGGTCTCTGTATCATTGCACTATCCTCCAAATATGACTAATCTTTTCAAGAGGTGTCGCTCATATGGGCAACTGGTATCGACGATAAATAAACGTAACACACACACTTTTATGATGGTTATGCCAGTGTCAAGACTAGTCTCAATAGCAAGAAACCATGATACCCGATATTATAACATGGGTTGAGTGGTAACATACAATTATAAAACCATTTGTATTATGATGCTATGTTCTTGTACTTATGCTTTGTATATTATAATTATCGTGTTGAATGCAATAACACATGATTCAACTCAAAATAATAAATAACCTACGGAAGTGACATGCAAGATTGCTGGGTTGCTGTCGTCGTGATCTGCATTAAACTCAAAATAATAAATGGTCTACGGAAGTGACGTGCAAGATTGCCGGGTTGTTGTCATCGTGATAGATGCATTAAACGCAAAATAATAAATGACCTACGGAAGTGATGTGCAAGATTGCCTGGTTGCTGTCGTCGTGATCTGCACAGCCACTTCATCTGAAAAATACAGATATTACTAAAGAATGACTCTTCCAAAGCGGAACCCTTAGAACATTTACCAGCAAAAAATACCTGATTGATACTTTTAAGACTCATACACAAGAGGCCGCGTGTATACAATTGTTAACTTCAAATCACTAGGTTCGAATCCAACTGGGGGTGTCGAATTATTTCACGCCAGGTAGCTAACTACATGTGGAAGGTCGTGGTTAGTTTATTTTAGATTAACCCTTTCAACCCCACAGGCCTCTAAATAGGCTTATGAAAAGTGTAGATCCAGATGAGCCGGCTCGTGACGAGCCGTCTCATCAGGATCTGCACTTTTTTGCCAGTAATAATTATTACTATTTTTAGATAAAATTACCCATTTTCATAAATGAACTGGTCTAAAGGTAATTTTCTTATTAATTTATTGGTCTGAAAATATCACGCACCAGTCCATGTCAGTTACTTGGGGTTGAATGGGTTAATCATATTTTATTGCTAGATTCGTTTTACAAAAGTATGTAATACACATGTAAGTATAATACATAGCAAAAGAAATTATTTGGAACACTGAGTTGCTAACTCTTAATCAGATATATTGTTAACCCTATCAAAACCACCAACCTCTAAATAGGTGGGCCGTCTCATCAGGATCTGCACTTTTTGCCAGCAATATTACTATTTTTAGATAAAATTACCCATTTTGATAAATGAATTGGTCAAAATGTAATTTACTATTTATAAAATTATTGGTCTAATTATATCATGCACCAGTCCATGTCAGTTACTTGGGGTTGAATGGGTTAAATCAACCCAAAGTTAAAAATACATTGACACCCAATTTAAAACAATAAATGTATAAACTTGATTTATTTTTACAACGATTGCGAAACAAGCTTTAACAACTTATATTAATCACTCTCGTTGGCGCAGATGACAGCGTAAATGTGGTCATTTGTGTGGGAGGAAACCGGAGTACCCGGAGAAAACCCACCTTCAAAACTATAAAGTGATTGCTACCATATTACCTGAATACTTTCTTTTTCTGGATTTTGGCTTCATGCTTCTCAGACTACCTGAAACTGAATTCTCAAGATACCATGTTCATTATAGAGTGGTGGAACCTATGCTCGGCGTAAATCCCACATATCATGGCCGGTAAAGAAAGATAACTGCACTTGTGAAGTTGTCGTATATTATTATTTTCTTCAAAACAACTTTTGAAAAACTGTTGTCGACAGTTTTAGCTTCATCATGTGATCTTGCTGCTCAATTCAGATATCGCTATAGCACCTGTTTACATGAGAAACTGGACACTTCAGGGCACCTATGCATGTCATACATGTTAATTCTTATTTATGCACCGGTACATGTTAAATATCTTACTTTGACATAGTAACATCGAAAACTAACAATATTGATAGCGCAATGGTAGCGCATTCACTTCAGGTGCGATAGGCCTGGAGTTTGAGTCCCGCTGGAGCCGTTACGATTGTGCCCTTAGGCAAGGCATTTAAATTCCACATTGCCTCTTCTCTCTCCCTCGTGGCGATGTATTACATCAGGAATGAGGTCTCGAGAACACCCAATAATATATACGATGGTAAATATTTATGAAGGTAAACAGTTCTTGTAGCTTAACCCTTTCAACATCACAGACCTCTAAATTGGCTTACAAAAAAGTGTAGATCCAGATGAGCCGGCTCATGCCGAGCCGTCTCATCAGGATCTGCACTTTTTGCCAGTGATATGACTATTTTTAGACATAATTACCCATTTTGATAAATGAAATTGTCCAAATGTGATTTTCTGATTCATTTATTGGTTTATGAATATCATGGACCAGTCCATATGAGTTACTTGGTGTTGAATGGGTTAAAGACCTAACAGTCATTTGACTAGATCCAACTACATATCATAGAGTGGTGGAACCTATGCTCGGCGTATTTTCCATTTTCATCCGTATTTAAAATATTTATATAGTTCTAGGCTAATTTGGCTGATAGAGCTGAAGCATGGTTCAATAGCATTCCGTTGAGTGTATTGGTAGTCTGATGCAACTGTCATGTGACTGGTCAAGCAGACGAATACAAAGAAGCAAATCATTGGGAGAATATTTCCACTGAAACTGATATGGTGTATGAGCAATTCAGGTAGCTATCCGAATTTAAAAATATACACCTACCGGTAACCCAAAAAATAGTTTCTATACCATTTCTGATTAAGATCAATAAGTGTTTTTATTCAATGATGTACTTTATCAAAATAAGATATTCAACAAGTTATGGTGGATAAATAAAAAAAAATAACAAGTACGCTGTGCATAGGTGCCCTGAAGTATTCAGTTCCCCATATAAACAGGTGCCGACCGACATCGTTGCGATAGCTGTATTGAGTAGCAATGTCACGTGATGAAGCTAAAACTGTCAACAAGAGTGATTTGAAAGTTGTTTTCACGACTTAAGAAAATAATAATATACGGCAAGAACAATTAACATTTTATTCTGGTCATTATATGTGGGATTTACGACGAGCATAGGTTCCACCACTCTACATATTTTGGAATTGGAACGCCTAACATTTTACATGTTGGAAATATTCACCGAACCGAAAATTATTGAAGCATAGAATGCAAATAATTAGTGGGATGGATCTCCAATTAACAACGTATTCAATAATGTTAATTTCTTTTCAAATATGATGTAAACAAGAAATAAATTTTTCGTGTCGCGAAAATAAGTGACAAATAAAAGTAAACATTTAGCAATTATTCCATAAAATATTATAGAATGATACAACTGACATTCGAAATAGACGATGTCACCGTGCATGTCAGTTAATCAGAATATATAACAGAACATAAATACGAAGAAATGACCAAAAAAATATATTTTGTGTCGTCTGCCTACTATTATTACCTCCTTGTGAAGAGTTAACAAAACAATAACATGTGGTCAGACACCGCTATTGAAATCTCAAGAGGCCACAAATGTAACACACAGTGCAAGTATATGTCCCCCAAAAATGCACACAAGACAGGATTTTTCAACAGACTGACTTTTGAGCCACACAAGAAACTGTCAAATTTCAATAGGGTTGACCAGTTGTGTTGTTTTTTAGTTCCCACTATGTGAGCTGGTACGGCGATGGATGCCAGATCAGACAGGTGGGGTTTCCTCCCCACATGATACGCTTCCATCCGCCCCAACAAGATTAATTTGATATAAGTTGTTAAAGCTTGTTTCTCAATCGTTGTAACATAAATAAAGTGTATGTTTGATACTTGTCTAAGGCTAATGTATGAAAACGTAACATTCTCATTATTTTCGAAAAAACAAAACGTGTTAACAATCCAACCCCCATACAACCACCACCACCACCATCATCACCCCATAAACGGCTAGTGTTCATAAAAAGTAACACAGTCAGGAATATATGTAGGCTATGATTGTAATGTAACGTATTAAATTCATATTCTTGCCCAGAACGACGACGACCCTTTTTATGCAAGCAGTTTGATCAAACATAATACTAAATTATGGTATACGATGCTTAGCGCACACTATGAATTGTTACGGAGAAATACTGCTCTTAGTGGTCTTTCTCCACCAATAATAGGCTGTATAATCGGCGTATGACCTTAGCTAGTGATCACCTTAAACCGGAAAGCAAATAAACTTCAAATTTGTAGTAATAATCTTGGGAACAAAATGAGAAAAAATCGTTGTCGCATATGATATAATAATTAACAAATATTCACCACGAAACTTAATTTTATGTGTTCTTTTTCTACATCAGATCATACATTACAGAAATTGTTCATCCAACATTGTTTATTTAGTTCGAAGTGACGGGGAGGGTTGTAAAAATGTTGTTATAACTTGTAGCCCAACCCATTTGCTTTTTTTCTCTTGACAAAACAAATGTATCGTATACTGCAATCATATACTTATATAGTAATCTCTGATTTGTTCTTAGCATTGTATGTATATATGTAATATATTGTATGAAAAAATGCAATAAAATATTATTTAAAAAAAAAAATCTTCGAGATTTGTATTTCTACGAGCCCTCTGTACATGTGTATATCTGAAAAACATTCATCTTCATTCTCTTTGACATATACAGTTAGCTACATGTGCAGGAAGTCGCGATAGCGCAGTAGTAGCTCGCTCGTTTCAGGTGCGAAAGACCCGGAATTCGAGCCCCGATGAAGCCATTACGAGTTTGCCCTTAGGCAAGGCACTTATATTTCACATTGCCACCTCTTCTCGTTCCCTCGTGGCGACGGATTCCATCAGGAATGAGGTATCGAGAGTGATTAATATAATAAGTTGTAAGAACTTGCTTCTTAATCGAGCTAAAAATAACTGATTCATCTTCATTTTCAGTAGCCTAACATAATATTAACTACTAAATGAAAAATCTATTTCGGATGAGGCCGTATATCGACGTCTCGTGTCGGTACTTTATGTATACCGTGCATTATCAACATGACGAATAAATACGTTGAAACCAAACACTGATTCAGACATGTACTGGCAATGCGATGGAACCATCGACCTTCCATAAGTCAATGTATAAAGATAAAGAATGCATAACACAAAGTCTTCAGCTACAGTTAATTCGAATTGAATGACTTGTTGAAATGAGTACGAAGTCATGAGTTTTTGATCTCACGAGCATGTGTTTTTCCAGACCAATGTCTTATCATTATGATATCTTAATGTTATTTTGGGGATTCCGTCTAACTCAGTTTGCCTGTCTACATATTTCATACTGCCTATAATCTTCTAAAAGATCTTGATATTTTGATAAACAGAATAAAACCGTTTTGGAATGATTCATAATTTCTTGAGATTCAAAAATAACGTACATGGATTATGAACCATCATAAAAGTCTTGTTTCTTTGCACGATTTTAGATTCAATTAAGCAATATTAATTTGAGTGGAATTGAGACGTGTTTGTTTCTGGAGGCATAGTGCAACCAAGAATTCAACATGGAAAGCTGAAAAGTGTATAAAGTTGTCGCGCTTGTGTTCGTGTAATTCGAAGCCATTCTGTGATTTGCCAGAGACGACGATGACAATGATTAGATTATCAAAGGTGTCGGGAGCGCTTGTGATATATTGCGTTATATTGATGACCAATGGACAGCAGGACATTGAAAGGGCTGCTGACGGCGCGGTATCTCTAGCGTTCGTGTTTGACGTAACCGGATCCATGTATGACGATCTCGTACAGGTCATAGAGGGTGCTGCTAAAATCCTTGCTACAACATTATCAAGACGAGAAAAACCCTTATATAATTATGTACTTGTTCCATTCCATGATCCAGGTAAAGTAATTTTTCTAATCCTGATCATTTATTTTCCTCACGTTAAATTAGTATAGTTATTACAGTACACATCGCTACGGTCATTTTTATTAACGTCAATCTGGTTTATTGGGGGCGGGCACTAGCTAGAGATATAATCCATGCTATATTCGAGAGATATAATCCATGCTATATTCGAGAGAATGCTATATTCGAGATATAATCCATGCTATATTCGAGAGATATAATCCATGCTATATCAGTCGAGAGATATAATACATGCTATATTCGAGAGATATAATCCATGCTATATTCGAGAGATATAATCCATGCTATATACGAGAGATATAATCCATGCTATATTCGAGAGATATAATACATGCTATATACGAGAGATATAATCCATGCTATATTCGAGAGATATAATCCATGCTATATATGAGAGATATAATACATGCTATATACGAGAGATATAATCCATGCTATATACGAGAGATATAATCCATGCTATATTCGAGAGATACAACCCATGCTATATTCGAGAGATATAATCCATGCTATATTCGAGAGATATCATCCATGCTATATTCGAGAGATATCATCCATGCTATATTCGAAAGATATAACTCAGCGGTGTTGTAATCGATTATCGACAAGACGAATTGGGTATTGTCTAGGACCCATGACCACTTTTAAAATACGATATATCTACATGTATATAAAATACACAAAATACTATTCCCCTTGGGAAGTCAAGCAATGCAGCATGTCAGGACGAAAACCAAATTGACCCAGTTATAACTGCCTGATCAGCATATTATAATGTGAATCTATTGTGCAAGCGCAGCATGCACTTTTCTGTTTAAACTATCAACTGAAGGATATCATAGCACGTGCTAGTTGAACCCATTACACTCGGAGAAACTCTCAAATCTTATGTATAAAATTAATTTTCCAACTCAGCACAATAAATGACCGAAGTCATCAATCAGTCTAAATCGATAACAATTTCACTTTACAGACGGATCTTTAGTCCAGTGGTAACACGCTGGACTGGTAATCCAGGGATCGCAGGTTCGATCCCCCGTCTGGCTCTAATAATATTAACAGTCTTTCAGATGGGACGTTACACCGAGGTCTCGTGTCGGTGCATTACACCGTGCAAGTAAAAGAACCAGAGGAGACTCTGGAATGGGTATCTGTCTGTATCATTGCAATATCCGCCAACATCTAAAATGACTAATATCTTCAGGAGGCGTCGCTCATATGGGCAACCGGTAGCGACGATAAATAAACGTAAAACACACACACATTTCACTTTGTTATTATAGTGTTTAGCAAAGTTAATTAAATTTCCAAATTTTAATTTCTCACTTTGTAATAAGCTCAACAGAAATCTTCAAATAGCAATAACTTCCTTGTTTTTTTTTATATCCCATCTCATTAGTTTTCTTCTTTTTCCACATGTGGAAATGGTTTTATAATATCTAATCTAGTCGTCTGTACATAGACTATAAATTATATATGTCGGCCAACTAGCGCGCATTCTATATTTCTTGACATGTCATGGATGTAGATTTTGGCGCAAACTACTGTTACATTTACGAAAATGCATGATCACGCTTCTTTGATTGAATCCCTGGTCATTAATATTTAGGTTCGATAATTATATATCACCGAAAAGAAGAATAAAAGACGAGTCCGTTCAACTGTCTGTCGTCCATCCGCCCGTACACACGGCTATGAGAACAATAGATCCAGTGGTCTCGGGTTAGCTCTTATGTGGCTATTTATGCACTTGCGTAGCTAATAAGGCAACATAGAGAACAATGGAGTTGCCACTTAAGTACCCAGTAGTGAGTATGTCCGTCCGCCCGTCCGTCCGCCCGTCTGTCTGTTTATTATGAACATCCTGTTACCTGACCATACACTATCTGTTACGCATGACCATACACTATCTGTTTCAAATGACCATACACTATCTGTTACACATGCCCATACACTATCTGTTACACATGACCACACACTATTTGTTACAAATGACCATACACTATCTGCTACAAATGACCATACACTGTCTGTTACAAATGACCATACACTATCTGTTACAAATGACCAATACACTATCTGTTACAAATGACCATACACTATCTGTTACAAATGACCATACACTGTCTGTTACAAATGACCATACACTATCTATATGTTACAAATGACAATACACTATCTGTTACAAATGACCATACACTATCTGTTGCAAATGACCATACACTATCTGTTACACATGACCATACACTATATGTTACAAATGACCAATACACTGTCTGTTACACATGACCATACACTATCTGTTACAAATGACCATACACTATCTGTTACAAATGACCATACACTATCTGTCACAAATGGCCATACACTATCTGTTACAAATGACCATACACTATATGCTACAAATGACCATACACTATATGTTACAAATGACCATACACTATCTGTTACAAATGACCATACATTATCTGTTACAAATGACCAAACACTATATGTTACACATGACCATACACTATATGTTACAAATGACCATACACTATATGTTGCAAATGACCATACACTATATGTTACAAATGACCATACACTATATGTTACAAATGACCATACACTATATGCTACAAATGACCATACACTATATGCTACAAATGACCATACACAATCTGTTACAAATGACCATACACTATCTGTTACAAATGACCATACACTATATGCTACAAATGACCATACACTATCTGTTACAAATGACCATACACTATATGCTACAAATGACCATACACTATCTGTTATAAATGACCATACACTATATGTTACAAATGACCATACACTATCTGTTATAAATGACCATACACTATCTGTTACAAATGACCATACACTATCTGTTACAAATGACCATACATTATATGTTACACATGACCATACACTATCTGTTACAAATGACCATACACTATATGTTACAAATGACCATACACCATCTGTTACAAATGACCATACACCATCTGTTACAAATGACCATACACTATATGTTACACATGACCATACACTATATGTTACAAATGACCATACACTATATGTTACACATGACCATACACTATCTGTTACACATGACCATACACTATATGTTACACATGACCATACACTATATGTTACACATGACCATACACTATATGTTACAAATGACCGTACACTATCTGTTACACATGACCATACACTATCTGTTACACATGACCATACACTATCTGTTACACATGACCATACACTATATGTTACACAATGACCATACACTATCTGTTACACATGACCATACACTATATGTTACACATGACCATACACTATATGTTACAAATGACCGTACACTATCTGTTACAAATGACCATACACTATCTGTTACAAATAACCATACACTATATGTTACACATGACCATACACTATCTGTTACAAATGACCATACACTGTATGTTACACATGACCATACACTATATGTTACACATGACCATACACTATATGTTACACATGACCATACACTATCTGTTACACATGACCATACACTATCTGTTACACATGACCATACACTATCTGTTACAAATGACCATACACTATCTGTTACACATGACCATACACTATCTGTTACACATTACCATACACTATCTATTACACATGACCATACACTGTATGTTACACATGACCATACACTGTATGTTACACATGACCATACACTATATGTTACAAATGACCATACACTATATGTTACAAATGACCATACACTATATGCTACAAATGACCATACACTATATGCTACAAATGACCATACACAATCTGTTACAAATGACCATACACTATCTGTTACAAATGACCATACACTATATGCTACAAATGACCATACACTATCTGTTACAAATGACCATACACTATATGCTACAAATGACCATACACTATCTGTTATAAATGACCATACACTATATGTTACAAATGACCATACACTATCTGTTATAAATGACCATACACTATCTGTTACAAATGACCATACACTATCTGTTACAAATGACCATACATTATATGTTACACATGACCATACACTATCTGTTACAAATGACCATACACTATATGTTACAAATGACCATACACCATCTGTTACAAATGACCATACACCATCTGTTACAAATGACCATACACTATATGTTACACATGACCATACACTATATGTTACAAATGACCATACACTATATGTTACACATGACCATACACTATCTGTTACACATGACCATACACTATATGTTACACATGACCATACACTATATGTTACACATGACCATACACTATATGTTACAAATGACCGTACACTATCTGTTACACATGACCATACACTATCTGTTACACATGACCATACACTATCTGTTACACATGACCATACACTATATGTTACACAATGACCATACACTATCTGTTACACATGACCATACACTATATGTTACACATGACCATACACTATATGTTACAAATGACCGTACACTATCTGTTACAAATGACCATACACTATCTGTTACAAATAACCATACACTATATGTTACACATGACCATACACTATCTGTTACAAATGACCATACACTGTATGTTACACATGACCATACACTATATGTTACACATGACCATACACTATATGTTACACATGACCATACACTATCTGTTACACATGACCATACACTATCTGTTACACATGACCATACACTATCTGTTACAAATGACCATACACTATCTGTTACACATGACCATACACTATCTGTTACACATTACCATACACTATCTATTACACATGACCATACACTGTATGTTACACATGACCATACACTGTATGTTACACATGACCATACACTATATGTTACAAATGACCATACACTATATGTTACAAATGACCATACACTATATGCTACAAATGACCATACACTATATGCTACAAATGACCATACACAATCTGTTACAAATGACCATACACTATCTGTTACAAATGACCATACACTATATGCTACAAATGACCATACACTATCTGTTACAAATGACCATACACTATATGCTACAAATGACCATACACTATCTGTTATAAATGACCATACACTATATGTTACAAATGACCATACACTATCTGTTATAAATGACCATACACTATCTGTTACAAATGACCATACACTATCTGTTACAAATGACCATACATTATATGTTACACATGACCATACACTATCTGTTACAAATGACCATACACTATATGTTACAAATGACCATACACCATCTGTTACAAATGACCATACACCATCTGTTACAAATGACCATACACTATATGTTACACATGACCATACACTATATGTTACAAATGACCATACACTATATGTTACACATGACCATACACTATCTGTTACACATGACCATACACTATATGTTACACATGACCATACACTATATGTTACACATGACCATACACTATATGTTACAAATGACCGTACACTATCTGTTACACATGACCATACACTATCTGTTACACATGACCATACACTATCTGTTACACATGACCATACACTATATGTTACACAATGACCATACACTATCTGTTACACATGACCATACACTATATGTTACACATGACCATACACTATATGTTACAAATGACCGTACACTATCTGTTACAAATGACCATACACTATCTGTTACAAATAACCATACACTATATGTTACACATGACCATACACTATCTGTTACAAATGACCATACACTGTATGTTACACATTACCATACACTATATGTTACACATGACCATACACTATATGTTACACATGACCATACACTATATGTTACACATGACCATACACTATCTGTTACACATGACCATACACTATCTGTTACACATGACCATACACTATCTGTTACAAATGACCATACACTATCTGTTACACATGACCATACACTATCTGTTACACATTACCATACACTATCTATTACACATGACCATACACTGTATGTTACACATGACCATACACTGTATGTTACACATGACCATACACTGTATGTTACACATGACCATACACTGTATGTTACACATTACCATACACTATCTGTTACACATTACCATACACTATCTGTTACACATGACCATACACTGTATGTTACACATGACCATACACTATCTGTTACACATGACCATACACTGTATGTTACACATGACCATACACTATATGTTGCACATGGTCATACACTATATATTACAAATGACCATACACTCTATGTTACAAATGACCATACACTATCTGTTACAAATGACCATACACTATATGTTACACATGACCATACACTATATGTTACAAATGACCATACACTATATGTTACACATGACCATACACTATATGTTACACATGACCATACACTATATGTTACACATTACCATACACTATATGTTACACATGGTCATACACTATCTGTTACACATGACCATACACTACCTGTTACACATGACCATACACTATCTGTTACACATGACCATACACTATATGCTATACATGACCATACACTACCTGTTGCACATGACCATACACTATATGTTACACATGACCATACACTATATGTTACACATGGCCATACACTATATATTACACATGACCATACACTATATGTTACACATGGCCATACACTATATGTTACACATGACCATGCACTATATGTTACACATGACCATACACTATATGTTACACATGACCATACACTATATGTTACACATGACCATACACTATATGTTACACATGGTCATACACTATATATTACACATGACCATACACTATATGTTACACATGGCCATACACTATATGTTACACATGACCATGCACTATATGTTACACATGACCATACACTATATGTTACACATGACCATACACTATATGTTACACATGACCATACACTATATGTTACACATGACCATACACTATATGTTACACATGACCATACACTATATATTACACATGGCCATACACTATATGTTACACATGGCCATACACTATATGTTACACATGACCATACACTATATGTTACACATGACCATACACTATATGTTACACATGGCCATACACTATATGTTACACATGGTCATACACTATATGTTACACATGACCATACAATATATGTTACACATGACCATACACTATATGTTACACATGGCCATACACTATATGTTACACATGGTCATACACTATATGTTACACATGGCCATACACTATCTGTTACAAATGACCATACACTATATGTTACACATGGTCATACACTATCTGTTGCAAATGACCATACACTATATGTTACACATGACCATACACTATATGTTACACATGGTCATACACTATCTGTTGCTAATGACCATACACTATATGTTACACATGACCATACACTATATGTTACACATGGTCATACACTATCTGTTGCAAATGACCATACACTATCTGTTACACATGACCATACACTATATGTTACACATGACCATACACTATATGTTACACATGACCATACACTATATGTTACACATGGTCATACACTATCTGTTACACATGGCCATACACTATCTGTTGCAAATGACCATACACTATATGTTGCACATGACCATACACTATATGTTACACATGACCATACACTATCTATTACAAATGACCATACACTATCTGTTACACATGACCATACACTATCTGTTACAAATGACCATACACTATATGTTACAAATGACCATACACTATCTGTTACACATGACCATACACTATATGTTACACATGACCATACACTATCCGTTACACTCAAAAAGCTGTTGATGGATTTTGTTTTATCAAATTTTATGGATATATATTGGGATGGTCTAGAAGGAAGAAGTCAAGTAGACGGGTCAGTAGTCGAATGGTTAACACGGTGAACTTCGAATACAGCCGGCACAGGTTCAATCCCATGTCTGACCCTATTAATATTAACAGTATTTTAGATGGGACTTTAAACCGAAAAGAACCAGAGGAGATTCTGGAGTTGGTTCCAGTCCATACCTTACCGGGCATGTAATAGAACCATGGATCCTTCGGAAATTGAAGCGGATTCTATGCTCCAAAAACAAAATGATCACTATACGCATGGAGGCGTCGCCCCGAGTAACCGCGGGGGGCACTATAAATAAACGTATAAATATATATTCGCATATGGGACGTTAAACAGAGGTCTCGTGTTGGTGCTTTACACCGTGCACGTAAAAGAACCAGAGGAGACTCTGGAATGGCTCTCTATCTATCATTGCACTATCCTCCACAAATCTAAAATGACTAACCTCTTCAGGAGGCGTCGCTCATATGGGGCAGCCGGTAGCGACGATAAATAAACGTAAAACACACATATTCGCAGCAGTGTTGATCAAGCCTATCGCGAGCTAGCTGAAGGTTAAGTCTGCAAAATGAATTGTTGTAACCACAAAAGCACCTCTAACCATCATGAAATTCCCAGTAAATCTATTTCCCTGAAACTATACAGCAATCATTAGTGTTAAGTAGAATGAGGGCATATAAGAGTACGCAAGTTCTGTGAAACTCGTTGGATCTCTAGTAATATCTAGGATTGCAAATCTGAATGTTTGGGAATGTTGTCTTCAAAAAATTCAAAAGATGCAACATTTCCATAAATTAAACTGTACAACGTGACTATCGATTTTGTAGAGTATGACATACATGTGTGTAGCTTTCTCTAATGCTCCAACAGTTCTTGAGTTATGTGATTGTGGCACTACTATGGTTGTTATGTGCGTTTTACGTTTATTTATCGTCGCTACCGGCTGCCCCATATGAGCGACGCCTCCTGAAGAGGTTAGTCATTTTAGATTGTGGAGGATAGTGCAATGATACAGACAGAGACCAATTCCAGCGTCACCTCTGGTTCTTTTACGTGCACGGTGTACAGCACCGACACGAGACCTCGGTTTAACGTCCCATCTGAAAGACTGTTAATATTATTAGGGTCAGACGGTGGATCGAACCTGCGATCCCTGGATTACCAGTCCAGCGTGTTACTACTGGAATACAGATCCGTCTGTGATGGTTATGTCATGGATCGGCTCAAATAAATAATATAATACATAACGCGTGCGTTTATTTATAGTTTGTTTCGTTTATTGGGATTTAAAGTCGCATCAACAGCGTAGGTCATACGGCGACTCTCCAGCTAAGAGAGAGGAGAGATAGGGAGGGGAGATAGAGGAGAGATGAGATAGAGAGTGGAGAGAGGGGGAGAGAGAGGAGAGGAGAGGGAGAGGAGAGAGGGGGAGAGAGAGGGTAGAGAGATGGGTGATGGGTTAGGGAGAGAGAGAGAGAGAGGATATAGAGGAGAGAGATAGGAGAGAGGATAGCGAGGAGAGAGATGCTAGGAGAGGGAGAGGAGAGAGGGAGAGAGAGAAATATAGAGAGGGGAGGGGAGAGAGATACTAGTAGTCTGTTTAAAGGTTTAATGTTTGCTATAGCCCCACGGAGTGATCAATGTTAATTCTGTGGAATATAATTTCGATCATACATGTGTACTGTATAACTGTGTCTGATATAAAATTTATATTCTGTATTGTATTTTTTTCTTATAGCTATTATTTTAACTCGATTGTGAAACAAATTCTTGCAACTTATTCCTGAGGGAATCCATCGCCACGAGGGAGAGAGAATAGGCAACGTGGACTTTAAATGCCTCGCCTAAGGGCACACTCGTAATGGGGGCTTCCACCGTATTTTATGGATTCAGAATACTCTATATATACATTACCGGATATATATTATGAAGTTATTAATTCGGTATTCAAAATATGAACAATTTCGTACATCAATCAAATGTCTTCGACTGACAGCGCAGTTGCTATCGACATTATAATTCAGAGATTGTTCACCTATATCTCGTGTTAAGCTGCTTAATATCTCTCTCATTCATGGTGATATGTTGATGCATGAGAAATGAAGTGGTATTAGGGGGTGTGCGTTGGAAATACATTCTGGAGGTAATGCTCCCCACCACAGCAAATGTTGGTGCATTCTGGTGCATTCTGGTGCATATGCTGGGTGTCTTGTTTATGCCAAATAGTGATCAGTGGAATATATATAATAATAGCATTAGTTTAAAGGGACATTACATCGCAAAAAGCAAATAGAATTAACATATAAATGCATTGCTACTACAAATTTTTCCGAATACTTTCGAACACTAACATTGAATCAATAAACAGTGTTGTTGTGGCCCACAAACTTTCAAAATTGAAAGTTGGATTTCATATAACGATACATCTGTACCATATGCATCGTGTTATTCAGGATACACGCGTTGTACTACGGATGGATGTCGACACTATTTACATTATTTTGTTATGTATACAAACCGCGTATACGACGTTTGTTTATTAGTTGATATACTCAGTTTTTGAGACAAATATTTGGAAACGAATTATACAATATAATAGGAAATTACATTCTGTAGAAATTTGCATTTTCATTGATGTAGTGTCGCTTTAAACAAGATGTATTTCTTTGAATAAACATAGTCATGTATAAATAATATGTACATACATGTAGGATTGAGGAGAAAGCAACCTGCTTGTATGGTTACCACGTTCCTAATTATAGTATTAGGTTATGGTGTAAAACATAAAATAGTACGCAACGATATGTATACATGTATCTACTAATAATACACGTACATGTATACTGCACACATCCGAACTGTTATGTTTATATTGTAATTAACGAGCGGGTGTTGCGAACGAATAATGTTGCCAAATTGTAACTTAGCAACGCTCTGAGAGGGAATCGTACCCCGTATTGACCCTGTGCTTGACATATTTAGGGCGTGCGGCGCCGGGTGCTCCACCCATGGACCCGCTAGTGTAAGCATTCTATACATGATTATATCTAGACCCTCTAGACATCTATACATATAATTATACGCACATCTGGTTCAATCCGATTCATGAACTAGAATGGCACACTTCCTTTGTCGTGTCTGCAAAGGCGGTTCTAAACGACAACCAGTATACTATCTGAGAGAGGAAAGAGAGAGAGAGAGGGGGAGAGGAGAGGGGGGAGAGAGGGGAGAGAGGGGAGAGAGGAGAGAGAGAGAGGGGAGAGAGGAGAGAGAAGAGAAGGAGAGAGAGAGAGAGAGAGGGGGAGAGAGAAGAAAGCAGAGAGAGAGAGGAGAGAGAGATGAGCGAGTGGAGAGAGGATAGATGAGAGAGAGAGAGAGGGAAGAGAGAGTGAGAGAGAGAGAGGGGAGAGAGGAGAGAGAGAGAGAGAGAGAGGGTGGGGGAGAGAGGAGAGAGAGAGAGAGAGAGAGAGGGGGGGGAGAGGAGAGAGAGAGAGAGGGGGAGGTGAGAGAGAAGAGAGAGGAGAGAGATAGCGAAGAGAGGAGAGAGATGGGATAAAAGAGAGGAGATATAGAGGGAGAGTGAGAGGAGAGAGTGGGGGTAGAGAGACAGAGAGAGAGAGAGAGAGAGAGAGAGAGAGAGAGAGAGAGAGAGAGAGAGAGATAGAGGGGAGAAGAGAGGCGCTCCACCCATGGACCCGCTAGTGTAAACATTCTATACATGATTATATCTAGACCCTCTAGACATCTATACATATATACGCACATCTGGTTCAATCCGATTCATGAACTAGAATGGCACACTTCCTTTGTCGTGTCTGCAAAGGCGGTGCTAAACGACAACCAGTATACTATCTGAGAGAGGAAAGAGAGAGAAAGAGAGAGAGCGGGGAGAGGAGAGGGGGAGAGGAGAGAGAGATGAACGAGAGGAGAGAGAGAGAGAGGGGTAGAGGAGAGAGAGAGAGGAGGGGGGAGAGAGGGGAGAGGAGAGGAGAGGAGAGGAGAGAGAGAGGAAAAAGAGAGAGAGAGAGGGGGGAGGAGAGGGGGAGAGGAGAGGAGAGAGAGAGAGAGGAAAGAGAGGAGAGAGAGAGAGAGGAGAAGGAGAGGAGAGAGAGAGAGAGAGAGAGAGAGAGAGGAGAAGGAGGAGAGAGAAAGAGAGAGGAGAGAGAGTGAGAGAGAGAGAGAGAGAGAGATAGAGAGAGAGAGGGGGAGAGGGGGAGAGGAGAGAGAGAGAGAGATAGAGAGAGGAGAGAGGGAAGAGAGAGAGAGCAAGAGGAGAGAGAGAGAGAGAGAGAGGAGAGAGAGAGAGAGAGAGAGAGGGGGGGTGGAGGAGAGAGATAGAGAGGGGGAGGTGAGAGAGAAGAGAGAGGAGAGAGATAGCGAAGAGAGGAGAGAGATGGGATAAAAGAGAGGAGATAGAGAGGGAGAGTGAGAGGAGAGAGTGGGGGTAGAGAGAAAGAGAGAGAGATAGAGGGGAGAAGAGAGGCGCTCCACCCATGGACCCGCTAGTGTAAACATGCTATACATGATTATATCTAGACCCTCTAGACATCTATACATATATACGCACATCTGGTTCAATCCGATTCATTAACTAGAATGGCACACTTCCTTTGCCCTGTCTGCAAAAGCGGTGCTAAACGTTAAGCAGTATATAATATCTGTAGGTACCTGTAGGCGGTAACTTATGAATATTAGTTAATATTAATTGTTTATGCATGTCTGATATATGTTTTTAAACAGTAACTCATTTACCGAACCCTTTTCCCATATGAGCGACGCCTCCTAAAGAGATTAGTCATTTTAGACTGTTGGAGGATAGTGCAATGATACATCCAGAGATCCATTCCAGAGTCTGATCTGGTTCTTTTACAACCACAGTGTAAAGCACCGACACGAGACCTCGGTTTAAAGTCCCAGCTGAAAGACTGTTAATTTTATTAGGGTCAGACGGGTGATCGAACATGTGATCCCTGGTTACCGGTCCAGCTGTGAGGCGGACTATGTGTGTGTGTGTTTTACGTTTATTTTTCGTCGCTATCGGTTGCCCATATGAGCGACGCCTCCTGAAGAGATTAGTCATTTTAGATTATTAGAG
>CM026400.1:44967851-45188504 GCA_014843695.1 Archivesica marissinica
AGCCATTTAGCTATCATGCAGTGGATAAGTAGTCGCCATATCTATCCCACCTCCATAGATATTACTGGGACTTCATAGAGATTTAGGTTAATATACTATTATATCTCCATACAAACGACAGCCATTTAGCTATCATGCAGTGGATAAGTAGTTGCCATATCTATCCCACCTCCATAGATATTACTGGGACTACATAGAGATTTAGGTTAATATACTATTTTATCTCCATACAAACGACAGCCATTTAGCTATCATGCAGTGGATAAGTAGTGGCCATATCTATCCCACCTCCATATATTTACTGGACTCATAGAGATTTAGGTTATATACTATTATATCTCCATACAAACGACAGCCATTTAGCTTTCATTCATGGATATTTAGGTTAATATCTATTATATCTCCATAGATATTACTGGGATTTTTTCTTCATAGAGATTTAGGTTAATATACTATTATATCTCCATACAAACGACAGCCATTTAGCTATCATGCAGTGGATAAGTAGTTCGCCATATCTATCCCACCTCCATAGATATTACTGGGACTACATAGAGATTTAGGTTAATATACTATTATATCTCCATACAAACGACAGCCATTTAGCTATCATGCAGTGGATAAGTAGTCGCCATATCTATCCCACCTCCATAGATATTACTGGGACTACATAGAGATTTAGGTTAATATACTATTATATCTCCATACAAACGACAGCCATTTAGCTATCATGCAGTGGATAAGTAGTCGCCATATCTATCCCACCTCCATAGATATTACTGGGACTACATAGAGATTTAGGTTAATATACTATTATATCTCCATACAAACGACAGCCATTTAGCTATCATGCAGTGGATAAGTAGTCGCCATATCTATCCCACCTCCATAGATATTACTGGGACTACATAAGATTTAGGTTAATATACTATTATATCTCCATACAAACGACAGCCATTTAGCTATCATGCAGTGGATAAGTAGTCGCCATATCTATCCCACCTCCATAGATATTACTGGGACTACATAGAGATTTAGGTTAATATACTATTATATCTCCATACAAACGACAGCCATTTAGCTATCATGCAGTGGATAAGTAGTCGCCATATCTATCCCACCTCCATAGATATTACTGGGACTACATAGAGATTTAGGTTAATATACTATTATATCTCCATACAAACGACAGCCATTTAGCTATCATGCAGTGGATAAGTAGTCGCCATATCTATCCCACCTCCATAGATATTACTGGGACTACATAGAGATTTAGGTTAATATACTATTATATCTCCATACAAACGACAGCCATTTAGCTATCATGCAGTGGATAAGTAGTCGCCATATCTATCCCACCTCCATAGATATTACTGGGACTACATAGAGATTTAGGTTAATATACTATTATATCTACATACAAACGACAGCCATTTAGCTATCATGCAGTGGATAAGTAGTCGCCATATCTATCCCACCTCCATAGATATTACTGGGACTACATAGAGATTTAGGTTAATATACTATTATATCTACATACAAACGACAGCCATTTAGCTATCATGCAGTGGATAAGTAGTGGCCATATCTATCCCACCTCCATAGATATTACTGGGACTTCATAGAGATTTAGGTTAATATACTATTATATCTCTATACAAACGACAGCCATTTAGCTATCATGCAGTGGATAAGTAGTCACCATATCTATCCTACCTCCATAGATATTACTGGGAATACATAGAGATTTAGGTTAATATACTATTACATGTATATCTCCATACAAACGACAGCCATTTAGCTATCATGCAGTGGATAAGTAGTCGCCATATCTATCCCACCTCCATAGATATTACTGGGACTACATAGAGATTTAGGTTAATATACTATTATATCTCCATACAAACGACAGCCATTTAGCTATCATGCAGTGGATAAGTAGTCGCCATATCTATCCCACCTCCATAGATATTACTGGGACTACATAGAGATTTAGGTTAATATACTATTATATCTCCATACAAACGACAGCCATTTAGCTATCATGCAGTGGATAAGTAGTCGCCATATCTATCCCACCTCCATAGATATTACTGGGACTACATAGAGATTTAGGTTAATATACTATTATATCTCCATACAAACGACAGCCATTTAGCTATCATGCAGTGGATAAGTAGTCGCCATATCTATCCCACCTCCATAGATATTACTGGGACTACATAGAGATTTAGGTTAATATACTATTATATCTCCATACAAACGACAGCCATTTAGCTATCATGCAGTGGATAAGTAGTCGCCATATCTATCCCACCTCCATAGATATTACTGGGACTACATAGAGATTTAGGTTAATATACTATTATATCTCCATACAAACGACAGCCATTAAGCTATCATGCAGTGGATAAGTAATCGCCATATCTATCCCACCTCCATAGATATTACTGGGACTACATAGAGATTTAGGTTAATATACTATTATATCTCCATACAAACGACAGCCATTTAGCTATCATGCAGTGGATAAGTAGTCGCCATATCTATCCCACCTCCATAGATATTACTGGGACTACATAGAGATTTAGGTTAATATACTATTATATCTCTATACAAACGACAGCCATTTAGCTATCATGCAGTGGATAAGTAGTCACCATATCTATCCTACCTCCATAGATATTACTGGGACTACATAGAGATTTAGGTTAATATACTATTACTTATATCTCCATACAAACGACAGCCATTTAGCTATCATGCAGTGGATAAGTAGTCGCCATATCTATCCCACCTCCATAGATATTACTGGGACTACATAGAGATTTAGGTTAATATACTATTATATCTCCATACAAACGACAGCCATTTAGCTATCATGCAGTGGATAAGTAGTCGCCATATCTATCCCACCTCCATAGATATTACTGGGACTTCATAGAGATTTAGGTTAATATACTATTATATCTCCATACAAACGACAGCCATTTAGCTATCATGCAGTGGATAAGTAGTCGCCATATCTATCCCACCTCCATAGATATTACTGGGACTACATAGAGATTTAGGTTAATATACTATTATATCTCCATACAAACGACAGCCATTTAGCTATCATGCAGTGGATAAGTAGTCGCCATATCTATCCCACCTCCATAGATATTACTGGGACTACATAGAGATTTAGGTTAATATACTATTATATCTCCATACAAACGACAGCCATTTAGCTATCATGCAGTGGATAAGTAGTCGCCATATCTATCCCACCTCCATAGATATTACTGGGACTACATAGAGATTTAGGTTAATATACTATTATATCTCCATACAAACGACAGCCATTTAGCTATCATGCAGTGGATAAGTAGTCGCCATATCTATCCCACCTCCATAGATATTACTGGGACTACATAGAGATTTAGGTTAATATACTATTATATCTCCATACAAACGACAGCCATTTACCTATCATGCAGTGGATAAGTAGTCGCCATATCTATCCCACCTCCATAGATATTACTGGGACTACATAGAGATTTAGGTTAATATACTATATCTCCATACAACGACAGCCATTTAGCTATCATGCAGTGGATAAGTAGTCGCCATATCTATCCCACCTCCATAGATATTACTGGGACTACATAGAGATTTAGGTTAATATACTATTATATCTCCATACAAACGACAGCCATTTAGCTATCATGCAGTGGATAAGTAGTCGCCATATCTATCCCACCTCCATAGATATTACTGGGACTACATAGAGATTTAGGTTAATATACTATTATATCTCCATACAAACGACAGCCATTTAGCTATCATGCAGTGGATAAGTAGTCGCCATATCTATCCCACCTCCATAGATATTACTGGGACTACATAGAGATTTAGGTTAATATACTATTATATCTCCATACAAACGACAGCCATTTAGCTATCATGCAGTGGATAAGTAGTCGCTATATCTATCCCACCTCCATAGATATTACTGGGACTACATAGAGATTTAGGTTAATATACTATTATATCTCCATACAAATGACAGCCATTTAGCTATCATGCAGTGGATAAGTAGTCGCCATATCTATCCCACCTCCATAGATATTACTGGGACTACATAGAGATTTAGGTTAATATACTATTATATCTCCATACAAACGACAGCCATTTAGCTATCATGCAGTGGATAAGCAGTCGCCATATCTATCCCACCTCCATAGATATTACTGGGACTATATGACAATCTGGCCTTACTTATGAACATTGGTTTGTCTACTACATTGGTAATGGCGTCAAGAGGTGCTTCTATGAGGGAAAGGGTTGATGAACATTGGTTAGGCTACTACATTTTCAATGTAACTATGTCGTATTGGTAATGGTGTCAAGAGGTGCTTCTATGAGGGAAAGGGTTAACCCTTTCCCTCATAGAAGCACCTCTCGATGCAATTACCAATACGACATAGTTACATTGAAAATGTAGTAGCCTAATCAATGTTCATTAACCCGTTTCCTCATAGAAGCACCTCTTGACGCCATTACCAATACCACATACATTAACCTTTTCCCTCATAGAAGCACCTCTTAACGCCATTACCAATAGTACATACATTGACAATGTATTAGCCTAACCAATGTTCATTAACCCTTTCCCTCATAGAAGCACCTCTCGATGCAATTACCAATACGACATAGTTACATTGACAATGTATTAGCCTAACCAATGTTCATTAACCCTTTCCCTCATAGAAGCACCTCTCAATGCAATTACCAATACGACATAGTTACATTGAAAATGTAGTAGCCTAACCAATGTTCATTAATGAACATTGGTTAGGCTAATACATTGTCAATGTATGTACTATTGGTAATGGCATCAAGAGGTGCTTCTATGAGGGAAAGGGTTAATGTATGTGGTATTGGTAATGGCGTCAAGAGGTGCTTCTATGAGGAAAAGGGTTAATGTACGTGGTATTGGTAATGGCGTCAAGAGGTGCTTCTATGAGGGAAAGGGTTAATGTATGTGGTATTGGTAATGGCGTCAAGAGGTGCATCTATGAGGGAAAGGGTTAGGGATGCAATCGTGTGCTTTCACAAAAAGTCTGACATAGAATGATTCCTGATTTGAAGTTGTAAAATATTTTCAGAGAGCCCACATATCACCATGTATGACAGTAAGGTGTTGGTTGCCAGTGGAGACGAGGCGGTGTTGTTCTGTGAAGCAGACGGTATTCCTTCTCCTGACATACGCTGGTACAAGGGCGATATAGAGGTACACTTGTATATCTTTGATTACTTGGTTGGCTGTAGTTGGAACAAAATGTTTATCCAGTGTTGCATCATCAAATATTTCATAATGAGGGACCTCACTGGCTTTTCTATTACCTCCCTTGGCAGATAAAGTCCCATTTATCCCTAAATGTATATAGGTCCTTTCAGTTGGAATCCTTTGTTTTTACAGTTGTTCCATAACAAGATGTTGCGTTATGATAAATGTGATTTTATCCAAATCATGTTCGTTAATTGATAAAAATAAATTACAGATTGTTTACCCATTGGATAATATTTATACTGTAGGGTATCTGTCGAGATATAGCAACATAATAATTATAAGATAAGAAAGTGGAAGAAAATTTATGACATGTAGTGCAAAGGAAGCATTGATAAAAACAGAGGAAATAACTTAAAAGGACCTGCATACTGTTAGAGAGTATTCAGGGGCAGTAACTGACCGATGTTACTCATTGTTTATACACTCAACAAAATTCCTAATCGGTTACTTGGTGTTTTACAGCATTTGGACATGTAATATCGACATATCAGCTTATTTAATACATTTTACGTCGACTTATTGACGACAATGAAACAAACAAAAAATTTGAAATCTTTTTATTTAATTGGAACTTTTTTTTCTGTCTGCTTATTTGTTTTATTTTATTTATTGTATTTTATTTGTTGGAACTTTATTTATTTCTTCTCACCAATGCAACCTGAGTTCGATCCTCAGAAAGTGTAATTATACAAATTTTCATTGCAGTTGAAGTCATTGTCCTATGTACACATCACTGATGCGGGCCAGATGAAAATTATTGGTGCCCAGCAATTAGACGCCGGTGAATATAAATGTGAAGCGGTAAACGAGGCAGGAAGCGACTCGGCGACAATCAGTCTGGAAGTCGGATGTAAGTAATTACGTCTGAAATTTATACATTTATACCACTACTGAAATTGAGTCAATATACGGTATTTTTATATTATTTAGTCCATATATGATATTTTTATATTATTTAATCCATATATGGTATTTATATATTTTTTAGTCAATATACGGTATTATTATATTTTTTAGTCCATATACGGTATTTTTATATTTTTTAGTCCATATACGGTATTTCGTTCTTCCTCCTACCACCCCCCACCCCCTCCCCACCCTCCGCATGTGGTAGCACAAAATGATGTGACATCAGAATTGCAGTTTTGTTTGTTTCTCCATTGGCCATCATTAAAAGCCACTTCGTGTCATTTTACTACACCATTATGGTATTTGCAAAGAACATAGAGCCAGATCAGCCGCCAAGGAACGTGCCGTCTGATCAGGCTCTATGCTGTTTGCTATTCAGATGATCTTGCTAAGACATTTGGCTATGCAGCAAACAACATAGATCCTGATCAGCATGCAGCGTCACACTGCGGCTGATCTGGATCTATGTTGTTTGCAAAAGCCTTTAAATGTATCCAGAATGAAAACGGTTAAAGGGCCAGCCATTTCTGACTTATGAGACACCTCTTTTTATGAACATCAGTACTTCCCAAATTCTATGCTTGTATGCCAGGCTGGTAGGCAATCGGTAACCATTATTTAACTAGCTGGTGACTCACCAACCGGCCATATCAGAACCTGATGAGATCAGAACCTGATGAGATTCGAACCTTCGACCTCCCGCTCTGTAGGCAGATGCCTTAACCATTAGGCCATGGAGACTGTATATGTTGTTTTGTTATGCATTAAAATTGTGGCCTCTATTAAGCAGCTACCTGTGCTAAGCAGCCACTTTCTGTCATTTGGCTGGCTGTTAAACACAGCTGTGACTGTATTTTGGGTTTTGCAGGCGTAAAACCAGAAATATATATATATATATGTATTTTGGGTCTAAAGTATCTTGTATGTTTATCTATATTAGCTGAGCCACGGATAGTGGATGCGCCGGAGAATATTGGTGTAGACATTGGAGGAAATGCGACACTCATCTGCCGCGCAGATGGACTCCCTACGCCGAAAGTGTTCTGGCAGAGACGCGGTGGCAGCCAAGGCACCCACCATCTCGAACTGGGAGAAAGGGTTAAACAGCTACCATCCGGTGATCTCTTTATTTCCAGTACGACATTATATTACTCTATAGTTTATTCTATATGTTCACAGATGGTATGATAAACTTCAGCCATTCGAGTCATGGACATTGGGTAATCTTTCGTCTCTAAAACCTGTAACATAGTTACCTTTTGCCTTATGCCTATATACATGTGTAGTGATTAATTACCTTATGTTTTGATGACTTTCTTAATTTAATGATTTAATCCTGTATGATTATATTATAGGACAACAGTCTTTTCAGTGTGTGTGTGTGTGTCCTTTGTTGGGGATCATGCCGACTCAAAATAAATTTGTACCTGTATCTTGTATCTGATATACATGTCTGCACTTGATAAAATGGATGGAGGAATTCCATTGTTTGGATCACGCGACCATCATATGGGATTTCGCCAGACATGTGGTGGTAGAGTGCTTACTAAGCAGCGTACACACAATGAATTAACTGGTGCAAGCCGGAATTAATGCATGGTTTGCAGAGGTGTTGCACTCTCTATGGCAGTAGACACGGACGGGGTCACATGGTCATGGAAACGCATGATCGTGTGATCAAGTCTATTTGCTATTCCATGCCAAATTGTCAACAATTGAAAAGCTAAATGAATTTGATTAGTTAAAAGAATTGTGGGCAGAGCTTATAGCTCTCCTCACAATTGTCTATAAAACCATCTTGGACAGCTTTGGCAGAAAGAGAGCCTGGTTAGTTACTATTGAAACTAGCGTCTCTGTGTTGGTTATAATGTCAGCTCTTAGATGTAATTAAATACTATTAAGACTTTGTTGTTGCTGTGATTACATCCGGAGAGCCTCGCCGAGTCCACATCGGAACAAACTTCTTTTTTATCGACAGATAGGATAAATGTAATATTAGGTTACTATCTGATAAATTTAAATTATTAGGCTCGTCTCTAAAAAATACAATTGTCTATTTTCTCCAACTCACCTAATAAATTAAAATTTATTTTAAACTTTATTTATTTTACAACGATTGCGAAGCAAGTTTTAACAACTTATATTAATTACTCTCGTTGGCGCGGATGAAAGCGTATATGTGGTCATTCGTGTGGGAGAAACCCACATGTCCGATCTGGCGACCACCGTACCATCTCACATACTTCCTGGTCCGAGGATCGAACCCTGGTGAGAAGCGAGCGTGCTAACCACTGCGCTAATCAGACATTACATTTATTAGACAGTAGCGTAATATTCTCTATTTACGTGTTGTGCAGATTTAGGAGTGAATGATGAAGGCAGCTATGTATGTGTGTCTCAGAACCAGTTTGGTACAACAGAAGCCACAGGGTACCTTACAATCACTGGAATAGGTAATATATCTATTAGTTATTGTTGGTTAATATTAATTAGCACTTTCCCTTATAGAAGCACCTCTTGATGCCATTACCAATACGACATACATTAACCCTTTCCCTCATAGAAGCACCTCTTGATGCCATTACCAATACCACGTACATTAACCCTTTCCCTCATAGAAGCACCTCTTGATGCCATTACCAATACGACATACATTAACCCTTTCCCTCATAGAAGCACCTCTTGATGCCATTACCAATACGACATACATTAACCCTTTCCCTCATAGAAGCACCTCTTGATGCCATTACCAATACGACATACATTAACCCTTTCCCTCATAGAAGCCATTACCAATACGACATACATTAACCCTTTCCCTCATAGAAGCACCTCTTGATGCCATTACCAATACGACATGCATTAACCCTTTCCCTCATAGAAGCACCTCTTGATGCCATTACCAAAACGACATACATTAACCCTTTCCCTCATAGAAGCACCTCTTGATGCCATTACCAATACGACATACATTAACCCTTTCCCTCATAGAAGCACCTCTTGATGCCATTACCAATACGACATACATTAACCCTTTCCCTCATAGAAGCACTTCTTAATGCCATTACCAATACGACATACATTAACCCTTTCGCTCATAGAAGCACTTCTTAATGCCATTACCAATATGACATACATTAACCCTTTCCCTCATAGAAGCACCTCTTGATGCCATTACCAATATGACATACATTAACCCTTTCCCTCATAGAAGCACCTCTTGATGCCATTACCAATACGACATACATTAACCCTTTCCCTCATAGAAGCACCTCTTGATGCCATTACCAATACGACATACATTAACCCTTTCCCTCATAGAAGCACCTCTTGATGCCATTACGAATACGACATACATTAACCCTTTCCCTCATAGAAGCACCTCTTATGCCATTACCAATACGACATACATTAACCCTTTCCCTCATAGAAGCACTTCTTAATGCCATTACCAATATGACATACATTAACCCTTTCCCTCATAGAAGCACCTCTTGATGCCATTACCAATACGACATACATTAACCCTTTCCCTCATAGAAGCACCTCTTGATGCCATTACGAATACGACATACATTAACCCTTTCCCTCATAGAAGCACTTCTTAATGCCATTACCAATACGACATACATTAACCCTTTCCCTCATAGAAGCACTTCTTAATGCCATTACCAATATGACATACATTAACCCTTTCCCTCATAGAAGCACCTCTTAATGCCATTACCAATATGACATATATTCACAATGTAGTAGCCAAACCAATGTTCATAATGAAGGCCAGAATCTTAATTAGTCACAGTATAATATCTATGGGGGTGGGATAGATATGGCAACTACCACACAATTATCCACTGCATGATAACTAAATTGCTGTCGTTTGTATGGAGATATAACTGTATATTAACCTAAATCTCTATGAAGTCCCAGTAATATCTATGGAGGTGGGATAGATATGGCGACTACTTATCCACTGCATGATAGCTAAATGGCTGTCGTTTGTATGGAGATATAATAGTATATTAACCTAAATCTCTATGAAGGAAAGGGTTAATTTGGGCATTCAAGAACAATCTTATAGAAAATGAATTACTTGGATGATTTTTGATTTCCTTGAAAAAAGCTTTTTAAGCCATAAAATGTGGATGATGAGAAGTCCACATATATATATATTAGGGATGGCAACGAATGGTGATTTTGGTATTCGAATATTCGGATGATCTTCCGAACGAATATTCGAATATTCGCTAATTTCTTGAACTTTCGATTTCCATTTTACTTTCGTCGCTGCGAGGTAACACCGTTTCACAGTGGCATTGTAGAATTCATGTGTGTGACAGCTTTCAGCATTACCAACAATACCAATAATTTGTGTGTTTTACGTTTATTTATCGTTGCTACCGGTTGCCCATATGAGCAACGCCTCCTGAAGAGATTAGTCATTTTAGGTTTTTGGAGGTTAGTGCAATGATACAGAGAGATATCCATTCCAGAGTCTCCTCTGGTTCTTTTACGTGCACGGAGTAAAGCACCGACACGAGACATCGGTTTAACGTCCCATCTGAAAGACTGTTAATTTTATTAGGGTCAGACGGGGGATCGAACCTGCGATCCCTGGATTGCCAGTCCAGCGTGTTACCACTGGACTACAGATCCGTCTGTAAGACCAATAAATTACAAATCGAAAGTTAAATAGAAGTTTTATTTGCTCAATTATTGCACTCAATATTGAGCAGATACCTGCGTGTTTACAAACTGCAATTGATGTCGCGTAACGTCTTTTGAAGCTTGCCTACAGTAATAGGTTTAATAAACTTTAATTACATGCACATGTGTTGACAACAAACGTTCCGACAAGGGACCGTCGTGTTTTAGTGTGAATCATTAAACTCTTTGTATGTTTTCATGGGCTACAATTAGTATCTGTAAAACAAATGCTTCTCAGTTTGTGTCCGTCAAATAGACTGCATTAATCAATTAGTTGCACCTGTAAGTATGAGCAACTTGTCATCACCTGCCTTTGTTATTTGGACCCAACTCGCGATAACTTTTCGCACCTTCGGGCCTGCATTGGGTCATTCTTTTCTGTTTGAATCTTAATTGATTGAAATTTAAACAAACAGTTATATGATTTAACTGCAATTTATTACCAACAAATTAGAATTTTATTTTTTTAATATTCGAATATGATTTTAACATTCGAATATTCGGGCGTTCGAACGAATATTTGAATATTCGAACATTCGTTGCCATCCCTAATATATATATATATATTACTAGTTCCCTATTAGGAACAACCAAAATATAATTAACATTAATAAGAAAGAGTATTTGGTCACTAACTGTGGCATTGTAATTTTGCAGTAGCCCTGTACCTAATACAGCTACACCTAATCGGCTATGCAGGGAATAATTAACCTTAGTCTTATATCAGTCATTATTATGCAGAACGTATTTCATTTACACGGCATAATAACTATATGTACCGATCTTTATTATGTATGTTAAACACAGCTTTGTTTCATTGCAAGTGCCCCCATTGATTGGCTACATGGACCCAATTATCCAGGTTGTCAAGGGCGATTCTGTTGAACTGAACTGTCAGGTGTTGCTAGGCAACCCACCGCCACAAGTTGTATGGATTCGCGATGGTCAGAGAGTACAAACGGATCAGTATATCACGAAGACGGAAGATGGTAATATCAACATAGACAATGTACAGGTTTGTGTACCCTTGACGGTTTCCTGTTGACAACTTATACTTTCGGTGTACGACTACTTTATCTACATGTAGCCATATTGGTCGTTAGTATTCATCCTAAGACATCATTGTATCAACATAGACAATGTACAGGTTTGTGTACCCTTGACGGTTTCCTGTTGACAACTTATACTTTCGGTGTACGACTACTTTATCTACATGTAGCCATATTGGTCGTTAGTATTCATCCTAAGACATTGTTGTTTCATTTCTTTATTTGCAAGTCTTTCCCGTCAATCTGTGATAGTAGAAGTCGTGATAGCGCAGTGGTAGCGCGTTCGCTTCAGGTGTGGAGGCCCGGACTTTGCGCCCAGCTGCAGCTTTTACCATTGTGCCCTTATAGTTTCTCTACATATAGTCGTATGGTTCGCTATAGTCATCCTATTATATAATACTTCATTGATAGTTTATCTACATCTGATAGCACAGTGGTAGAGCGTCCATTTCAGGTGTGAGAGGCCCGGACTTCGCGCAAAGCTGCAGCTTTTACAGTTTATCTACATCTGATTGCGCAGCGGTAGCACGTTCGCTTCAGGTGTGGAGGCCCGGACTTCGCGCCCAGCTGCAGCTGTTACGATTGTGCCCTTATAGTTTCTCTACATATAGTCGTATGGTCACGCGACAGTCATCTGACATATAATACTTCATTGATTGTTTATCTACATCTGATTGCGCAGTGGTAGCGCGTTTGCTTCCGGTGTGGAGGCCCGGACTTTGCGCCAAGCTGCAGCTGTTACGATTGTGCCCTTATAGTTTCTCTACATATAGTCGTATGGTTCGCTACAGTCATCCTATTATATAATACTTCATTGATAGTTTATCTACATCTGATTGCGCAGTGATAGCGCGTTCGCTTCAGGTGTGGAGGCCCGGACTTTGCGCCCAGCTGCAGCTTTTACGATTGTGCCCTTATAGTTTCTCTACATCTAATAGCGCAATGGTAGCGTGTTCGCTTCAGGTGTGAGATGCCCGGACAGCTGCAGCTGTTACGATAATGCCCTTGTAGGATCTCTACATATAGTCATATGGTTCGCTATAGTCATCCTATTATATTAGACATCGTTGTTTCGTTGCCTTATTTTCAAGTAATTCCCACCTATCTGTGAAAGTGGAAATCGTAATGGCGCAGTGATAGCACATTCGCTTCAGATCTCCGTGCCCATCTGGAGCTGTTACGATTGTGCCCTTAAAAGTTAAAACTTTATTTATTTTACAACGATTGCGAAACAAGCTTAACATTTTCTTTTAATCACTCTCGTAAAACGTAATTGTGGTCATTTGTGTGGAGGGTACCGGAAGAAACCCAGCTGTCCGATCTGGCGACCACCGTACCATTTCATATATTTTCATATATGCATCAGACATTATATAGCTAGGAATTTTTATTATATTTCAGGCATCTCATAGCAACGATTATATGTGCTTAGCAACCAATGTTGGAGGAAATGCTTCATTTATTGTCTCGTTGGACGTGCAAGGTATGTTTTTGGTATTACCGTAGTAACCGCAATAAATATGGAGTATAGTAATTTTTAGTCCAGTGTTTTTAATGGGAACTGCTAAAATCTTACTTAATGGGGGAAGACATACTGTTTTTGCCAGTGCCATCTGCTGTCTGCTGTATCTTGTTCACACATGTTCTCCATAACCCTTTGTTGGATTTTCACCAAACTTAACTGGAAGCATCGGTATGATGTCTAGTTTTTAATGTTAACCCCGTTCCGGTTGGATGATTTTTTCCCAGATTGATGGCCAATTGAATATTATTATGACACAAAGCTTGTCGGTGCATGTTCCCCATAATCCCTTGTTGGATTTTCTAACCTATCATCACTGATGGTCACGGGTTCGAGCCCCGCTCAACCCGTGTCTCATTTATATGAAAAAGTTGGCAGTTTCTTACGGAGGTTGGTGCACCCAAGTACTGGTTAACCGCTGGAGTCTGCCCAGGAAAGGTGTTGTTAGGTAAACTGCCCGCCGGCGATATAGCCCAAAATGGTGCTGATGCAGGCATAAAACCCGAAATATAACATAATTTTTGGATTTTCACCAAACTTGGCAGGAAGCATCGATATGATGTCTAGTTGTGCATATTTGTGTAACCTCCGTTCCTGTTGGATGATGTTAAGTCGATTTTACGGCCAATTGAACATTTTTATGACTAGCTTTATGTTATATAAGACAGTTTGTAATCTGTCTAATAAATTGGACAGAATGTGCAAACAACCTAGATCCAGATCAGCCTCGGCGTAACGCCGAGTCTGATCAGGATCTATGTTGTTTGCTATTAAGACAAGAATTTTAGCTCCACTATCCAAGTAGCAAACAGTATAGAGCCTGATCAGACGGAACATTCTGAGCAGTCTGATCTGGCTCTATGCTGTTTGCAAAAACGACTTTAGTTGTGATTGGCGGGTTATTTGTGTATAACAATAGAATACTATATCATGACAAGTACATTTTATTTCTAGTACCACCTAAATTTGATTACCTCACACCAGAAGATGAGACGATAGATTTCAACATAATTCAAGGTGATCTAGTCGTTCTGCCGTGTAACGTAGAAGGAGACCCCAGACCAGTGATTACATGGTAAGTACGTGACACTGGTCAATGCGTGCGATATTGCCGTGCCTTTTCTGCTCAGTTATAGTCACTCATATTCTCCCCCCCCATAAATGTACATCGGTAGACAAGGCCATCACATTTGTTTTGTCTGTAGTTTCTAATTTTGACAGCGAACAGAAAGTAACTTGAAAATTTATACCAGAACTATTCCTTATTACGGACATTTCACACTAACATAAGTGGTGCGGTTGTGTATTGTAGTGAAATGAGGTTCCCGACAGGGGCAGTTAAAATGAATAAAATTTGATAACAAATATTATATCAGCCAAAATCATTGGAAATCATAAAAGAAAAAGAAGATTTGTGTTTATTAGTGTAAGATAGGATTTTATTTCATCTCGAGTGATCACCGCAATATGTATTTCCACAGTGATCACTGCAATATGTATTTCCACTGCTAACGCCACGAGTGGAAATCCTATCTCGCACTAATAAACACAAATATCTTCTACATGTATATCTCATAAGCCTCCTAACTTGTCCTGAAGCACCTCTTTATGCCATTATCAATACGACATACATTGACAATGTAGTAGCCACACCAATGTTAATAATAAAGGCTAGAATTTCATGTAGTCCCAGTATATATCTATGGATGTGGGGTAGATATGGCGACTACTTATCCACTGCATGATAGCTAAATGGCTGTCGTTTGTATGGAGATATAATAGTATATTAACCTAAATCTCTATGTAATCCCAGTAATATCTATGGAGGTGGGATAGATATGGCGACTACTTATCCACTGCATGATAGCTAAATGGCTGTCGTTTGTATGGAGATATAATAATATATTAATCTAAATCTCTATGTAGTCCCAGTAATATCTATGGAGGTGGGATAGATATGGCGACTACTTATCCACTGCATGATAGCTAAATGGCTGTCGTTTGTATGGAGATATAATAATATATTAACCTATACCTCTATGTAGTCCCAGTAATATCTATGTAGTCCCAGTAATATCTATGGAGGTGAGATAGATATGGCGACTACTTATCCACTGCATGATAGCTAAATGGCTGTCGTTTGTATGGAGATATATTAGTATATTAACCTATACCTTTATGAGGGATAAGCGTTAATAGGCAATGGCCTACAACATACCAGTACCCCATCCATATAACTGATATTTGGGAATTCAGAAAACATTCAACCCATTAAAATAATTGCCTATTCTCTCTCCTTCATGGCGATGGATTCCATCAAGAATGAGGTCTCGAGAGTGATTAATATAAGTTGAAAGATCTTGTTTCGCAATCGAGCTTAAATAAATTTGTATAAAACAATTAAAATAATTACTTTGTCTGAAATGATTGACACATTTGTTGCTTCTTGGTTAGCTTATACAAATTTATTTTAACTTGATTGTGAAACAAGTTCTTACAACTGATATTAATCACTCTCGAAACCTCATTCCCAATGGAATCCATCACCATGAGGGAGAGAGAAGTGGCATGTGGAATCTAAATGCCTTGCCTAAGGGCACAATAGTACCGGCTCCAATGGGGGCGCAAACTACGTGCCTTTCACACCTGAAGCAAACGCGCTACCACTACGCTCTCATGTCTGTTTGGTTGTTTTAGGTATAAGGACGAGAGTCCTATCTCATTGACCGACTATCATTACTTTATTGGAGAAGATGGAAGCCTGGAAATATACTCGGCTGAAGCTATTGATACAGGGCTGTACAGATGTCAGGCTACAAACATTGCTGGCGAAATAGAAAAAGTTCTCAACCTTTTCGTTAAAGGTAACTATTATGAAATGATGACTCATTGTATGTCGAGCAACAAGTTCAAAGGTGTTACCGTCGGAAGATAGATGTACAAAATTGTGATTACACGTTAATACATACATTAAATATGCTATTAACACTTTCAACACTACAGACCTCTAAATAGTTTTGCAAACAGTGTAGATCCGGATGAGCTGGTGGAGTTAGTATCGAGCCGTCTCATCAGGATCTGCACTTTTTGCTAGTAATTTTACTATTTTTAGTAAAAATTACCCATTTTGATATAAATGAACTAGTCCAAATGTAATTAAAATATCATGGACCAGTCCATGTCAGTTACTTAGTGTTGAATGGGTTAATTCATTCAAGTATTAGAAAATATAATCTAGCATTATCAGAATGGTAACTAGATATATCCATCTGAGCTTGTTTAACCCATTCAACACCAAGCAACTGACATGGACTGGTCCAAGATATTTTTAGACCAATAAACTAATAAGAACATTACATTTGGACCAGTTCATTTATCAAAATGGTTAAAAAAACATTCTAAAAATAGTAATATTACTTGCAAAAAGTGCAGATCCTGATGAGACAGCTCTTCACGAGCCGGCTCATCAGGATCTACACTTTTTTGTAAGCCGATTTTGAGGCCTGTGGTGTTGAAAGGGTTAAGGGGGCCATAATGCTAAAAACACCTATTATAGGTCCATGGCATAATGTTGCAGTCTGTGATTCAGGTAAATACACCGTACAATCTGTATTAATATTTGGCATTGACGACTAATACAGTGCACATATATAGGGTGTTAAAAGTCCACTTAACCCATTTCATTCTGGATACATTTAAAGGCTTTTGCAAACAACATAGATCCAGATCAGCCGCAGCGTCACGCTGCGGCTGATCAGGATCTATGTTGTTTGCTACAAAGCCAAGTGTCTTAGCAAGATCATCTGAATAGCAAACAGCATAGAGCCTGATCAGACGGCACGTTCCGTGACGGCTGATCCGGCTCTATGTTCTTTGCAAATACTGTTTGAACGGTATCCAGAATCAAATGGGTTAAAGTCTGGTGGTAAACTGCTTGGAGATATTTCAGAATGAGAACATCGTTCTAGCAATGGTATTGACTCTCTGCATGCTGGGTAAAATAAATGCTATAAATAGTTCAAAATAATAGTAGCAGACCACAATTCTTTAACCCAAGTACCTGACATGGACTGGTGCATGATATTTTCAGACCAATAAATTAATAAGAAAATTACATTTGGACCAGTTCATTTATCAAAATGGGTCATTTTTGTCTAAATATGGTAATACTACTGGCAAAAAGTGCAGATTCTGTTGAGACGGCTCATCACGAGCTTGCTCATCTGGATCTACACTTTTTGTAAGCGTATTGAGAGGCCTGTGGTGTTGAAAGGGTTAATGTGTGTCTATTATTTGTAGCTGAAAACTCTGCAAATATGTCATGGAATTTCATTTAATGAAATCAATATTAAATTTGTCTTCTTCTGCAGGGATGTTAGTTTATTGAATTCAGCTTGATAAAATAATAACACAGTATACTCAAAATCATATACATGTAGTTTGTTCCTGCATCAACCTTTACAAGCTTTTCATTTAGACTTTCTTGAATGTCAGTTTTTCATATAGAGCTACATCGACTGTTAATTGTGCGCATTGTGAGTGTATTTCGTACTCTATTACACACAATCTGCATATGATACATTTACCCCCATTATTTTAGTGAGACCAACAATAGACGGGGAGCCAACTGAGGAGTTTATTGTGATAGAGAATGAGACCGTTGTGTTACCATGTGTGCCGAGTGGAGTTCCACCCCCGGAGGTCGCATGGCGGAAAAACTTTGTACCATTTAAGCCCGACTCCAAAAGATACTTGTTCGGAAGCTACGGGATGACAATTACAGAAGTTAAGATAGAAGATAAAGCTATCTATGAATGTGTAGCCACTAACGTTGGCGGGGAAGAGACAAAAATCATAGTTCTCGTTGTACGAAGTGAGTCATGTGTTATATATATTTAGTCTATACAAATTTATTTTAGCTTGATTGCAAAACTTGTTTTTATAAATTATATCGATCACTCTCTAGACCTCATTCCTGATGAAATAAATCGCCACGAGGGAGAGAGAAGAAGCAACATGGAATTTAAATGCCTTGCCTAAGGGCACAATCATAACGGCTCCAGCGGGGCTCGAACTTCAGGCCTTTCGTACCTGAAGCGAACGTGCTACCACTGCGCTATCACGACTTATATACCAGTATATTTGATAAACAGTTTATTTCGCCTAAATTTTTTTATATGCTTGTAATACGTAAATATAAAAACACAAACTGATATGGTAATTATAGGTGACCGTTCATACACTGATGCAGTATTTATAGATGACCGTTCATACACTGATGCAGTATTTATAGATGACCGTTCATACACTGATGCAGTATTTATAGATGACCGTTCATACACTGATGCAGTATTTATAGATGACCGTTCATACACTGATGCAGTATTTATAGATGACCGTTCATACACTGATGCAGTATTTATAGATGACCGTTCATACACTGATGCAGTATTTATAGATGACCGTTCATACACTGATGCAGTATTTATAGATGACCGTTCATACACTGATGCAGTATTTATAGATGACCGTTCATACACTGATGCAGTATTTATAGATGACCGTTCATACACTGATACAGTATTTATAGATGACCGTTCATACACTGATGCAGTATTTATAGGTGACCGTTCATACACTGATGCAGTATTTATAGATGACCGTTCATACACTGATGCAGTATTTATAGATGACCGTTCATACACTGATGCAGTATTTATAGTAGGTGACCGTTCATACACTGATGCAGTATTTATAGATGACCGTTCATACACTGATGCAGTATTTATAGATGACCGTTCATACACTGATGCAGTATTTATAGATGACCGTTCATACACTGATGCAGTATTTATAGATGACCGTTCATACACTGATGCAGTATTTATAGATGACCGTTCATACACTGATGCAGTATTTATAGATGACCGTTCATACACTGATGCAGTATTTATAGGTGACCGTTCATACACTGATGCAGTATTTATAGGTGACCGTTCATACACTGATGCAGTATTTATAGGTGACCGTTCATACACTGATGCAGTATTTATAGATGACCGTTCATACACTGATGCATTATTTATAGGTGACCGTTCATACACTGATGCAGTATTTATAGATGACCGTTCATACACTGATGCAGTATTTATAGGTGACCGTTCATACACTGATGCAGTATTTATAGATGACCGTTCATACACTGATGCAGTATTTATAGGTGACCGTTCATACACTGATGCAGTATTTATAGATGACCGTTCATACACTGATGCAGTATTTATAGATGACCGTTCATACACTGATGCAGTATTTATAGATGACCGTTCATACACTGATGCAGTATTTATAGATGACCGTTCATACACTGATGCAGTATTTATAGATGACCGTTCATACACTGATGCAGTATTTATAGATGACCGTTCATACACTGATGCAGTATTTATAGGTGACCGTTCATACACTGATGCAGTATTTATAGATGACCGTTCATACACTGATGCAGTATTTATAGATGACCGTTCATACACTGATGCAGTATTTATAGATGACCGTTCATACACTGATGCAGTATTTATAGATGACCGTTCATACACTGATGCAGTATTTATAGATGACCGTTCATACACTGATGCAGTATTTATAGATGACCGTTCATACACTGATGCAGTATTTATAGGTGACCGTTCATACACTGATGCAGTATTTATAGATGACCGTTCATACACTGATGCAGTATTTATAGATGACCGTTCATACACTGATGCAGTATTTATAGATGACCGTTCATACACTGATGCAGTATTTATAGGTGACCGTTCATACACTGATGCAGTATTTATAGGTGACCGTTCATACACTGATGCAGTATTTATAGATGACCGTTCATACACTGATGCAGTATTTATAGGTGACCGTTCATACACTGATGCAGTATTTATAGATGACCGTTCATACACTGATGCAGTATTTATAGGTGACCGTTCATACACTGATGCAGTATTTATAGATGACCGTTCATACACTGATGCAGTATTTATAGATGACCGTTCATACACTGATGCAGTATTTATAGGTGACCGTTCATACACTGATGCAGTATTTATAGATGACCGTTCATACACTGATGCAGTATTTATAGGTGACCGTTCATACACTGATGCAGTATTTATAGATGACCGTTCATACACTGATGCAGTATTTATAGGTGACCGTTCATACACTGATGCAGTATTTATAGATGACCGTTCATACACTGATGCAGTATTTATAGATGACCGTTCATACACTGATGCAGTATTTATAGATGACCGTTCATACACTGATGCAGTATTTATAGGTGACCGTTCATACACTGATGCAGTATTTATAGATGACCGTTCATACACTGATGCAGTATTTATAGATGACCGTTCATACACTGATGCAGTATTTATAGATGACCGTTCATACACTGATGCAGTATTTATAGATGACCGTTCATACACTGATGCAGTATTTATAGATGACCGTTCATACACTGATGCAGTATTTATAGATGACCGTTCATACACTGATGCAGTATTTATAGGTGACCGTTCATACACTGATGCAGTATTTATAGGTGACCGTTCATACAGTGATGCAGTGTTCATACACTGATGCAGTATTTATAGGTGACCGTTCATACAGTGATGCAGTGTTCATACACTGATGCAGTATTTATAGGTGACCGTTCATACAGTGATGCAGTGTTCATACACTGATGCAGTATTTATAGGTGACCGTTCATACAGTGATGCAGTGTTCATACACTGATGCAGTATTTATAGGTGACCGTTCATACAGTGATGCAGTGTTCATACACTGATGCAGTATTTATAGGTGACCGTTCATACAGTGATGCAGTGTTCATACACTGATGCAGTATTTATAGGTGACCGTTCATACAGTGATGCAGTGTTCATACACTGATGCAGTATTTATAGGTGACCGTTCATACAGTGATGCAGTGTTCATACACTGATGCAGTATTTATAGGTGACCGTTCATACAGTGATGCAGTGTTCATACACTGATGCAGTATTTATAGGTCACCGTTCATACTATTTTCTTCACTCACATATCAAATAACTCTAAACTAACCACAAATACTGTCAAGTTTTAAAAAAAGAAGTTTATTTTTAACTTAGAATAGTCTTGCATCAGAATTAGGTCATAGTTCAATTATGTTGTATGGATATGTTTAATTGATTGACAGTTTCCTAGAATTGTATGTTGAATTGATTGACAAGTTTCCCAGAATTGTATGTTGAATTGATTGACAAGTTTCCCAGAATTGTATGTTGAATTGATTGACAAGTTTCCCAGAATTGTATGTTGAATTGATCGACAAGTTTCCCAGAATTGAATGTTGAATTGATCGACAGTTTCCCAGAATTGTATGTTGAATTGATCGACAGTTTCCCAGAATTGTATGTTGAATTGATCGACAGTTTCCTAGAATTATTCAGCAAGTAGCAGTATAAAGTTTAACACTATGAAATTGTAATCCTTGCAGTTCCGCCAGTGATTGTGGACGAGGGTAAAACAGAACTGACGGTTGTCAAGGGCGAAGAGGTTCTACTCAACTGTGAAAACACGGGTGATCCCGCACCAACCGTAGAGTGGAAGAAAGACGAGGCGATGTTGTCCTTGTTTGATAACGTCAATGGGTTTGAGGAGGTTGAGGATGGTACCCTACTCATTGAGTCTGCCAGGGTGGCTCATTCGGGAAGATACGTGTGTATTGTCTCAAACGATGCTGGTATAGTCACAAGGGATTTCTCGTTGACAGTTTTAGGTAAGGTCATGACAGACTAAATATTGACATGTAGATCTATGTATTGTTTTAGGTAAGGTCATGACAGACTAAATATTGACATGTAGATCTATGTATGGTTTTAGGTAAGGTCATGACAGACTAAATATTGACATGTAGATCTATGTATGGTTTTAGGTAAGGTCATGACAGACTAAATATTGACATGTAGATCTATGTATTGTTTTAGGTAAGGCCATGACAGACTAAATATTGACATGTAGATCTATGTATTGTTTTAGGTAAGGCCATGACAGACTAAATCTTGACATGTAGATCTATGTATTGTTTTAGGTAAGGTCATGACAGACTAGATCTTGACATGTAGATCTATGTATGGTTTTAGGTAAGGTCAGGACAGACTAAATCTTGACATGTAGATCTATGTATGGTTTTAGGTAAGGTCATGACAGACTAAATCTTGACATGTAGATCTATGTATGGTTTTAGGTAAGGTCATGACAGACTAAATCTTGACATGTAGATATATGTATTGTTTTAGGTAAGGTCCTTTGTCATAGTGACACAATTCCTGTATCGTAGTGACACAATTCCTGTATCGTAGTGACACAATTCCTGTATCGTAGTGACACAATTCCTGTATCATAGTGACACAATTCCTGTATCATAGTGACACAATTCCTGTATCATAGTGACACAATTCCTGTATCGTAGTGACACAATTCCTGTATGATAGTGACACAATTCCTGTATCATAGTGACACAATTCCTGTATGATAGTGACACAATTCCTGTATCATAGTGACATAATTCCTGTGTCATAGTGACACAATTCCTGTATCATAGTGACACAATTCCAATGAACTTCCATGACATATTTCCATAGTTTTCAGCTATAAATAGAAAAATCCGTTAATGAATTGTCGACTGATACGATTATTTGAACTATTTATAGCCATTACTTTACCCAGCATGCAAAGAGTTAATGTTATATATGATACATACATAATATGTGTTCGGGAAGCACTTATATTGCTGCACAGCGAGTGTTTTCATTGGAACTAAATTTATTTTTCTAGTTGCCTCGTAGTCATTCTTTGTGTGAATATTCAAGCTGTGTGTTTTTACGTTTATTTATCGTCGCTACCGGTTGCCCATATGAGCGACGCCTCCTGAAGAGATTAGTTATTTTAGATTTTGGAGGATAGTGCATGATACAGACATAGACCCATTCCAGAATCTCCTCTGGTTCTTTTACGTGCACGGTGTAAAGCACCGACACGAGACCTCGGTTTAACGTCCCATCTGAAAGACTGTTAATTTTATTAGGGTCAGACAGGGGATCGAACCTGAGTAAGCTGTAATCTTGTAATGAGAGTCATCGGTCAGTTACTGCCCTTGAATACTCTCTAAAGTAGATCTGTCTTTATCGTTGTTTCCTTTGCATAACATGCTTGCAATTTTTATCCATTTTCTTATCTTATTATTAATAAAATTACTATATCTCGACATAGATCATAGAACTTTACAAAATATCCAATGGGTACTTATTTGTAAATTATTATTATCAACTAATTAACACAATTTTGATAAAGTCACATTTATCATGCTGCAACATCTGGTTAGGGGAGTAAAAACAAAGGATTCCAACTAAAAGGACCTATATACAGTTTGGGATAAATCAGACTTTATCTGCCAAGGGAGGTAATATGTGATGTCGCTCATTATGTAAGTCGAAATTCTATTATTAGATCCACCTGGCTTACCGGCCAACCTGACAAAGTACAAGGATGTAGTAGAAGACAATCCCATAATCCTTAATTGTCCTGCAACGGGGACTCCATCACCGCTAATCACATGGTACAAGGACGGTTCCCTGGTGACAGGGGACCAGACAGGACTTGCAATATTGGAAGATGGTTCCCTGCAGATCTTAGCAACAGATGCTGTGGACTCTGCTATGTACAAGTGTGTTGCAGAAAATCAGGCTGGTACTGTAGAGCATGAGGTGGAAGTTAAAGTCTTAGGTGAGATATATAAACATTTATTAACCATTTCTTTCATAGGAACACCTTGACGCCATTACCAATACGACATACATTGACAATGTAGTAGCCAAACCAATATTCATAATAAAGGCCAGAGTCTCATGTAGTCCCAGTAATATATGTGGAGATGGGATAGATATGGCGACTACTTATCCACTGCCGTGATAGCTAAATGGCTGTCATTTGTATGGAGATATAATATATCTCTTATGAAGGAAAGGGTTAACACTCCGTTAAAACACTGTTGTGACATCATACCTTTGTGCTTGCAGTCAATTATTATTAATATTGGACTGCTGTCAAAAGGCCAGAGTATTATATTAAATCCTACGCATAAATGTATTAAATTAACACTTTTAATTAATAGGATCTCGTTATATAAGTGTACGTTTTAAGTAAGATATAAGCCTCAAACGGATCCAATATGTAAAATATTGGTACTGTCACAGTCCAATATTTTACATATTGGATCCATTTGAGGCTTATGTCCTATACTTAAGTGAGAGACATTGTTCAGTTACTTCCTCCTAATAATCCCTCTGTATTGCGTTTGTTTATATTAAATTTGAATTTTGCAGTTCCACCAAAGTTGACTGGCAAGGATTCGGGACAGGAGGGTGTGGTCGATAACCCCACCGTCGTTGTTCAATATAACGTGACCTTAACCTGCCCAGTAGATGCTGACCCTCCACCTACAATCACTTGGCTCAAGTTAGCTTTTAAATTAATTACAAAAATGTATTATCATTGAAATGTATTTAGTTTATACAAATTTAATTTAGCTAGGTATCAGTTTAGGTTTAGATGAGGGCGAAAAATTTTTGTTTTTACGATTTTCAAACAAAATTTTGTCTCTAGTAAGATACACTGGCCCATTATAAAGCATTCCTTCTATTCAAATGTTGTATTTAATGGTTGTACTGTGCATTTTAACCCTATTTTGCAGAAGTATATTAAAGAACACCATTTAAGGAAGCGATCACACGCTTTCTCACTTCTCCCAAAAATTCTGACCTAGAATGAGCTTGATTCCATCAAAAACATTTCAGCTATTTCATTTCCGAATTTTGTAGTGTACACTTAGTTTATAGTTTATACCAATTTAAATTAGCTTGATTGCGAAACAAGTTATTACAACTTATATTAATCACTTTCGCTTCTCACCAATGCAACCCGAGTTCGATCATCGGACCAGGAAGTATGTGAGATGGTACGGTGGTCACCAGATCGGACACATGGGTTTTTTCCGAGTACTCCTGTTTCCTCCCACACAAATGACCACATATATGCTTTCATCCGCTCCAATGAGAGTGATTAATATAAGTTGTAAAACTTGCTTCACAATCGTTTCGAGACCTCATTCCTGATGGAATTCATCGCCACGAGGGAGAGAGAAGAGGCAATGTGGAATTTAAAAAGCCTTGCCTAAGGGCACAATCCTAACGGCTCTAGCTGGGCTCAAACTCCGGGCCTGAAATGAACACGATACCACTAAGTTATCACAACTTCCATGAAATGTATTTAACTCTAGCTTTATACACAGCTTATCCATTTTGCATAATATTACCCGATTTTTGACATAAAAATTACCTCGATTGCGAAACAAGTTCTTTCAACTTGTATTAATCACTCTCGAGACCTCATTTCTGCTGGAATCCATCGCCACGAGGGAGAGAGAAGAGGCATGTGGAATTTAAATGCCTTGCCTAAGGGCACAATCGTAACGGCTCCAGCCAGGCACTATCTCCGTACCTTTCGCATCTGAAGCGAACGTGCATCCACTGCGCTATCACGACTTCCACTTGTCGTCTTTGAAGACTATGTAGCTTATTTTCAGGAACGGATATGAAATAAAGTTGTCCGAGTTGGGTCCCAGGTTTGAGATTTCATCAGACCAGATGGACCTGACGATATACTCTACTGATGTTTCCGATACAGCAAGGTATACATGCATAGCCGAGAACATTGCCGGCGAAACAGAGAAAAGCTTTGATCTTGATGTGTTTGGTAAGTATTCTAATTCACGTGCGTGATAACAACTTATTTAGAAATTCAGGGGGCTCATTCTAGAGGGCGACATGGGCGAAATAGTCACCATAGGGACCCTGAGTTCACCCCCCTGGGGGCCCCACTTCTCCTGAGAAAATATTACAATTTTCATACCACATTTTGTCCTGTAAACATCATTGGTCATTAGTTTATACAAATTTATTTGAGCTCGATTGTGAAACAAGTTCTTATAACTTATATTAATCACTCTCGAGACCTCATTCCTGATGGAATCCATCGCCACGAGGGAGAGAGAAGAGGCATGTGGAATTTAAATGCCTTGCCTAAGGGCACAATCGTAACAGCTTCAGTGGGGCTCGAACTCCGCACATGAAGCGAACGTGCAACCACTGAACTATCACGACTTCCATTGGTCATTGTAAAGCACTCCTTCTAGTTAAGTGATGTACTTAACCCTTTCAGCACTACAGGCCTCTAAATAGACTTACAAAAAGTGTAGATCCAGATGAGCCGGCTCATGACGAGCCATCTCATCAGGATCTGCACTTTTTGCCAGTAATAATTATTACTATTTTTTAGATAAAATTACCCATTTTGATAACATTTAATGAACTGGTCCAAAGGTAATTTTCTTATTAATTTATTGGTCTAAACATATGCACCAGTCCATGTCAGTTACTTGGGGTTGAATGGGTTAAATATCATGCACCAGTCCATGTCAGTTACTTGGGGTTGAATGGGTTAAATATCATGCACCAGTCCATGTCAGTTACTTGGGGTTGAATGGGTTAAATATCATGCACCAGTCCATGTCAGTTACTTGGGGTTGAATGGGTTACATATCATGCACCAGTCCATGTCAGTTACTTGGGGTTGAATGGGTTACATATCATGCACCAGTCCATGTCAGTTACTTGGTGTTGAATGGGTTAAATATCATGCACCAGTCCATGTCAGTTACTTGGTGTTGAATGGGTTAAATATCATGCACCAGTCCATGTCAGTTACTTGGGGTTGAATAGGCTAATTATCATATTATGTATTTTAACACTATTTTGCTGAAATTGATTAAATAATACCATTTAAGGACGCAACTGCGCGCTTTCTCACTTTCTGACCTAGAATGGGCCCTGAAATTGTGACAGTGGTTTTGAACAGATATGTGACTTTAAGCATACGAGATCGGTTGATGTGTATCTATACAGATATATATTATATACATGTATTTTTCATAGTTCCTCCAAGCATCGATGCAGATTCGGTCTCACCAGATGACAATGTTGTTGTTAAGGATAATGCCCTCTACCTGGACTGTCCTATATCCGGGATACCAAGACCTAAAGTACTCTGGTATGTAGAATAGGGCTGTACTTATCCTCTGTACAGTCCACGTACATCACCTGTACATCATCCGTACATCATCCATACATCACCTGTACATCATCCGTACATCATCCATACATCACCTGTACATCATCCGTGAATCATACGTGAATCATCCGTACATCATCCGTACATCACCCGTACATCACCCGTACATCATCCGTACATTCCACGTACATCACCCGTACATCATCCGTACATCACCCATACATTACATCATCCGTACATTCCACGTACATCACCCGTACATCATCCGACATCATCCGTACATTCCACGTACATCACCCGTACATCATCCTTACATCATCCGTACATCATCCGTAGCAGATTACATAGAGTATATCTATTTGAATAGGGCAGTACCTATGCTCCCTACATTCCCCGTACATCATCCGTACATCCTCCGTACCATAGCAGATTGTATAGAGTCTATCTATTTCAATAGGGCAGTACCTACGCTCCCTACATTCCCCGTACATCCTCTGTACCATAGCAGATTGTATAGAGTCTATCTATTTCAATAGGGCAATACCTACGCTCCCTACATTCCCCGTACATCCTCCATACATCCTCCGTAGCAGATTGTATAGAGTCTATCTATTTCAATAGGGCAATACCTACGCTCCCTACATTCCCCGTACATCCTCCGTAGCAGATTGTATAGAGTCTATCTATTTCAATAGGGCAATACCTATGCTCCCTACATTCCCCGTACATCACCCGTACTATAGCAGATTGTATAGAGTCTATCTATTTCAATAGGGCAGTACCTACGCTCCCTACATTCCCCGTACATCCTCCGTACATCCTCCGTAGCAGATTGTATAGAGTCTATCTATTTCAATAGGGCAATACCTATGCTCCCTACATTCCCCGTACATCCTCCGTAGCAGATTGTATAGAGTCTATCTATTTCAATAGGGCAATACCTATGCTCCCTACATTCCCCGTACATCCTCCGTACATCCTCCGTACCATAGCAGATTGTATAGAGTCTATCTATTTCAATAGGGCAATACCTATGCTCCCTACATTCCCCGTACATCCTCCGTACATCCTCCGTACCATAGCAGATTGTATAGAGTCTATCTATTTCAATAGGGCAATACCTACGCTCCCTACATTCCCCGTACATCCTCCGTACATCCTCCGTACCATAGCAGATTGTATAGAGTCTATCTATTTCAATAGGGCAATACCTATGCTCCCTACATTCCCCGTACATCCTCCGTACATACTCCGTAGCAGATTGTATAGAGTCTATCTATTTCAATAGGGCAATACCTATGCTCCCTACATTCCCCGTACATTACCCGTAACAGATTGCAAAGAGGATATTTGATTGATTCAGGGAGTAATAAATTATTCTTCACGGAATGAACATTTACAGCAATATCGAACATTCCCGGAAGTGAATAAATTATCTTTCTAGTTTTCCAGAATTGCCTATATTGGTTATTAATGTTCAAGAAATTAGTCAATTGCATTTCTTAACCCATTTGATTCTGGATACTGTTCAAACAGTATTTGCACAGAACATAGAGCCAGATCAGCTACCACGGAACTTTCCGTCTGATCAGACTCTATGCTGTTTGCTATTCAGATGGATGATCTTGCTAAGACACATGGCTGTGTAGCAAACAACACAGATCCTGATCAGCATGCAGCATCACGCTGTGGCTGATCTGAATCTATGTTGTTTGCAAAAGCCTTTAAATGTATCCAGAATGAAATAGGTTAATCCCTTTTTTATTGGTATTGTTAGTTGTGTTTTGTTTTTTTGTTCTAAATTCTTGTTATCTATGTTTTGCTAATTTTCTTCTTCATTTTCCGTTTATATTAGTAATCATCAATTTTAGTATCTGCATAACTCATATATTCAGTCACTTTGTTTGTTACAATCTAGTATTTTGTGGAGGGCCATAACTAATGTTAAAACTTGTGGCCCAACCCATTTGCTTCAACATTTATTGACAATTCTTGTACACAACAATGGCTTAAATCGTATATACTATGCATAATTATACAAGTGTGTTCAATTGTTTTGTTCTGTACATTGTATATATAGAATGAATGCAATAAAATATGATTAAACTGTTCTGTACATTGTATATATAGAATGAATGCAATAAAATATGATTGAACTTATATACTATGCATAATTATACAAGTGTGTTCATTTGTTTTGTTCTGTACATTGTATATATATAGAATGAATGCAATAAAATATGATTGAACTTATATACTATGCATAATTATACAAGTGTGTTCATTTGTTTTGTTCTGTACATTGTATATATAGAATGAATGCAATAACATATGATTAAACTTATATACTATGCATAATTATACAAGTGTGGTCATTTGTTTTGTTCTGTACATTGTATATATAGAATGAATGCAATAAAATATGATTGAACTTATATACTATGCATAATTATACAAGTGTGTTCATTTGTTTTGCTGTACATTGTATATATAGAATGAATGCAATAACATATGATTAAACTTATATACTATGCATAATTATACAAGTGTGGTCATTTGTTTTGTTCTGTACATTGTATAATATTATATAGAATGAATGTAATTAAATATGATTAAACTTATATACTATGCATAATTATACAAGTGTGTTCATTTGTTTTGCTGTACATTGTATATATAGAATGAATGTAATAAAATATGATTAAACTTATACACTATGCATAATTATACAAGTGTGTTCATTTGTTTTGCTGTACATTGTATGTATAGAATGAATGCAATAACATATGATTAAACTTATATACTATGCATAATTATACAAGTGTGTTCATTTGTTTTGTTCTGTACATTGTATATATAGAATGAATGCAATTAACTATGATTAAACTAAGTTATGCATTGTATGTACGTTGCATTATTAGATATTATTAGTAACATTATTCGCTGTTTTATATAAAGGTATAAAGATGGAGAAATCCTCTCTCCAGATCGTGACCCAAACCTGCACGTGCATGCGGATGGTCGCCGATTGGAGATTACCGGTGCACGTGTATCAGACACAGGAAAATACAAATGTGTAGGAGAGAATGAGGCTGGTACCACTGAACAAGATTTTGAGGTCAACGTACACGGTATATATATATAGCATTATTACACCTACTATATAAATTGTGATTCGTTAATTTTGATTTGTGTTACTCATTTTATTCCAGTCGGCCACTTGTCTATGAAACAGTTTCATGCGCAGGCAATAGTACTTTATGTATGTTTTACGTTTATTTATCGTCGCTACCGGTTGCCAATATGAGCGATGCCTCCTGAAGAGATTAGTCATTTTAGATATTTGGAGGATAGTGCAATGATACAGACAGAGACCCATTCCAGAGTCTCCTCTGGTTCTTTTATGTGCACGGTGTAGATCACCGACACGAGACCTCGGTTTAATGTCCCATCTGAAAGACTGTTAATTTTATTATGGTCAGATGGGGGATCGAACCTGCGATCCCTGGATTACCAGTCCAGCGTGTTACCACTGGACTACAGATCCGTCTGTTATATAGAGTACTTTAATTTCTTCATCCTACTATTGACTTGTCATGTGACATGCTTTGTTTCGGATCGAGTCACATGATAAATTGACGTAATGAAACAGCGTTTGAGCACGCGAATCGTCAATTCCGTTTCATAGAACGCGGACAAATGAAACCATTTGTATTGGATAGAACTGTAATACGTCAACAAGAAGGAAAAATTGTCGCGCTTTGCGGAATTAAGTAAATTCATTGAACAGAATGAATTAATAAATAGATTTGAACTCTTTGTACGCTGGGTAAAATAAAAGCTATAAATAGCATTATATCTAATTACCGACATACAATAAATAATTTCAAGTTCTGTGCGTTATGCTATTATAGCTCAGAATTAATGTTTTCACAATACTTGGCACAAAATTGTGTGTGCACATTATTGGTGCATATAATGATCACATGACTGTGAGTGCGTGTTCGGTTATGTGATATGGTGCAATTGTTCGTCAGTTCTACGCTAGGCTTAGATCGTTTCGCAAGCCATTTAGCTATTCAAATTCAACTGATTTCAGGAATGGGATCTATTTACAGGTTTCCATATTGATTTAAATGTTGAAATCGAATTGAATTCAGATTCGTTATTGTATTCATGCAGTATATCGTTAAACTGAGTAGTGTATCTATTTACCATCGACTACCAGAGAACCATTGGTTATATAGGATCTTACATGAGTGATGATTTCATACCGTATTTTATTAAACAAGTTTTGGAAGTTTGATATTTTGGCGAGCTTAATAGCAAAATTCGAAAACCAGTTTCATATAATATGGTATGAAATCATCGCTAGTGTAAAATCCTTTTGATCACATTACCATAATGGGTTAGTTTTAATAAATAACGTTGCTACTTTCATTTTGGCGCCACCTGTTAGCGCAACTTGTCATGACGTCACTAAAGCATCATGACGTCACTAAAGCATCATGATGTCACTAAAGCATCATGATGTCACTAAAGCATCATGACGTCACTAAAGCATCATGACGTCACTAAAGCATCATGATGTCACTAAAGCATCATGACGTCACTAAAGCATCATGACGTCACTACCCAAAGCAGCGTTATATTTATGTTTTAAACAGCGTTTTATTTGTGTTGAGACTTCGTACAATCGTAGTTTGCCTTACCCGTCTTACCATTAACCAATTTAAATAGAAATATGCATACATTTAAAGTTTAATTTACAAAAAAAAAAGCTTATTCTTTCAACCAATCAGAATCCTTCCAGGTGTTATTAAACGTGTGTAGATATAAGAAATTATGATATGGTGTTATTACACTGAATACAAGCAAAGTTATGTGATAAATGTAGATATTATATAGGTTATCAAAGAACTGTTTAGAACTGTTTTGGACCAGTGTATATATTTACCTAGGATATCATAAGCGATATCGATGTCAAATAAATACATACTAATATTTATGCATTTGTACCTACTAACACAGGTTTGACTGTACAGGTGACCACTAACATAGGTTTGACTGTACATGTGACCACTAACACAGGTTTGACTGTACAGGTGACCACTAACACAGGTGTGACTGTACAGGTGACCACTAACACAGGTTTGACTGTACAGGTGTGTACAGGTGACCACTAACACAGGTTTGACTGTACAGGTGACCACTAACATAGGTTTGACTGTACATGTGACCACTAACACAGGTTTGACTGTACATGTGTGTACATGTGACCACTAACACAGGTTTGACTGTACAGGTGTGTACAGGTGACCACTAACACAGGTTTGACTGTACAGGTGACCACTAACACAGATTTGACTGTACAGGTGGCCACTAACACAGGTTTAACTGTACATGTGACCACTAACACAGGTTTGACTGTACATGTGACCACTAACACAGGTTTGACTGTACAGGTGACCACTAACACAGGTTTGACTGTACATGTGACCACTAACACAGATTTGACTGTACAGGTGACCACTAACACAGGTTTGACTATACAGGTGTGTACAGGTGACCACTAACACAGGTGTGACTGTACAGGTGACCACTAACACAGGTTTGACTGTACATGTGTGTACAGGTGACCACTAACACAGATTTGACTGTACAGGTGACCACTAACACAGGTTTGACTGTACATGTGACCACTAACACAGGTGTGACTGTACAGGTGACCACTAACACAGGTGTGACTGTACAGGTGACCACTAACACAGGTTTGACTGTACAGGTGACCACTAACATAGGTTTGACTGTACAGGTGACCACTAACACAGGTATGACTGTACAGGTGACCACTAACACTGGTTTGACTGTACAGGTGACCACTAACACATGTTTGACTATAGATATGACCACTAACACAGGTTTGACTGTACAGGTGACCACTAACACAGGTTTGACTGTACAGGTGACCACTAACACAGGTTTGACTGTACAGGTGGCCACTAGTACAGGTTTGACTGTACAGGTGACCACTAACACGGGTTTGACTGTACAGGTGGCCACTAACACAGGTTTAACTGTACAGGTGACCACTAACACATGTTTGACTGTACAGGTGGCCACTAACACAGGTTTAACTGTACACGTGACCACTAGCACAGGTTTAACTGTACACGTGACCACTAACACATGTTTGACTGTACGGGTGACCACTAACACATGTTTGACTGTACAGGTGACCACTAACACAGGTGTAACTGTTCATATATATTCAGTGCCACCAAAGATAGACAAACCAGGAGAAATCAATAAACCAGAAATTGTTTCGAACGATTCTGTCAGCCTGACCTGTCCTGCTGCTGGTATACCATTGCCAGAGATCACATGGTTTAAGAACAACCAACCAATTAGAGTTAATAGCACCCAGTTTATACTACTCAATGATGGATGGACTCTTTCAATTCTATCAGCAAAACTTGCCGATTCCGCAAGGTAACTGTTCTTTGACTTGTGCATATTTTTTAATTTAAGTTTATTTTAACATCAATACTCTTTGCAGTTAGTGGTGGTCAAGTGTGTCATGGAATTTCATTAGAATTGTGTTCAGAGTTTTGTCGGCTGCTTTTTAAAAAAAAGTTTTTTAAAATTCGCTACCGGTTGCCCATTTGAGTGATGGACCGTTTACTTAACAACACCTTCCTGGCTCCAGTGGTTAACTAGTACAAGTACATGGTGCATCAACCTCCGTAATAAACTGCCAATTTTTTCATATATGTAATCGGTTTTTAAAGTACATGTAATTGTTCCCCGTCTCTTCGACTTAACGTACAATAGTTCGACTAATTTCCCAATTTGCGTTGTCTTCCATTATTGTTTTGTGTTGATTTAACAGGTACACGTGTAGAGCACAGAATCCTGCCGGTGAAAGCGAGAAGGCCTTTGATCTGGATGTATTAGGTAGGGTTTGTTTGTTTGTTTTCGGATACTCCGGTTTCCTCCCACACGAATGACCACATGTACACTTTCATATGCGCCAACGAGAGTGATTAATATAAGTTGTTAAAGCTTGTTAAAGCAATCGTTGTGAATTAAATAAAGTTTACACTTGATAATCTTGATAATAGAAATCAGTTACTTTTGGTATGTTTTTAAAAAATTGTTTAGCAAAAATGTTGGTAACCGTCTCCGTGTCCTAATGGTTAAGGCTAATGCCTACGGAGCCGGAGGTCGGAGGTTCGAACCTCGTTGGGGGCTTCGTTCTGATATGGCTGGTTGGTGAGCCGCCAGCTAGTTAAATAATTGTTACCGATTGCCAGCATAGGATTCGGGAAGTATGATTGCATATCTGCCTGCAAGGATAGGATTCGGGAAGTACTGATGTTCATAAAAAAGGTGTCTCATAAGTCAGTAATGGCTGGCCCTTTCAATAGAGGTAACACTATAATAACACTTATGAAAATAACACTTTTACAGTACAATTATGTCTTACTGAACATGAACGTTACTTTTTGCAATCTTATTTACAATATTAAAATTAATGCAAGTTTTGAGATATCGTCTGATAATTTACAGTTCCGCCATTGATAATCCGAGAGAATCTACTCGTGCAGCCCAAGGTGGTGTTGAATCAGTCTGTAATCATCAACTGCCTTGTGGAAGGCAAACCCTCTCCAACACTGACGTGGTATAAGAATGGGATACAGCTTGATGCTTCAATACAGGTACTAACTTAGTTTGTGTGTGTTTTGCGTCGTTTATCGTCGCTACCGGTTGCCCATATGAGCGACACCTGAAGAGATTAGTCATTTTAGAATTTTTGAAGGATAGTGCATGATACAGAGAGAGACCCATTCCAGAGTCTCCTCTGGTTCTTTTGCGTGTACAGTGTAATTCACCGACACGAGACCTCGGTTTAACGTCCCATCTGAAAGACTGTTAATTTTATTAGGGTCAGACGGGGGATCGAACCTGCGATCCCTGGATTACCAGTTCAGCGTGCTACCACTGGACTACAGATCCGTCTGTCTAACTTAGTTTAATGATATTTTTATTGTATATGTATGAGGTTGACCGATTAGCGCAGTGGTTAGCGCACTCGCTTCTCACCAATGCAACCTGATATTGGGGGGCGGGTGAGCGGGTGAAAATCTCATGGCATTTTTTTCACCCACGGGTGAAAATATCGCGCGGGTGAAAATCTCATGTGACACCGGGTTTGATCCTCGGACATGGAATTATATGAAATGCCAGATCAAACAGGTGGCTTTTCTCCGGTAAGTCCGGTTTCCTCCCACACGAATGATCACATTTACGCATTCACCCGCGCCACCGAGAGTAATTAATATAAATTGTTAAAACTTGCTTCGCAATCGTTGTAAAATAAATCAAGTTTAAGCTTTATGAGATACTAGACTTGTAAATGTTTCGCAATCATAAAATAAATAAAGTTTAAGCTTTATGAGATACTAGACTTGTAAATGTTTCGCAATCGTAAAATAAATAAAGTTTAAGCTTTATGAGATACTAGACTTGTAAATGTCCGGTATCGTGCAGTGACAGAAATCCATCGATCTAATATTGTATTATTTGTAGTTGAGGTATGACATCCTGTCAGGAGGACGTCAGTTGAGAGTGAAGCAGGCTCAGCTCTCCGATACAGCTACATTTCAGTGCCTCGCTGAAAACAAAGCTGGTCTAGATTTCATAGACTTCAAATTACAGGTGCTAGGTGAGTATATCTCTTACCACTAATTGGGTGAATTACAGGTGCTAGGTTAGTATATCTCTTACCACGAATTGGGAGAATTACAGGTGCTAGGTTAGTATATCTCTTACCACGAATTGGGAGAATTACAGGTGCTAGGTTAGTATAGCTCTTACCACGAATTGGGAGAATTACAGGTACTAGGTTAGTATAGCTCTTACCACTAATTGGATGAATTACAGGTGCTAGGTTAGAATATCTCTTACCACTAATTGGTTGAATTACAGGTGCTAGGTTAGTATAGCTCTTACCACGAATTGGGAGAATTACAGGTACTAGGTTAGTATAGCTCTTACCACTAATTGGGAGAATTACAGGTGCTAGGTTAGAATATCTCTTACCACTAATTGGGTAAATTACAGGTGCTAGGTTAGTATAGCTCTTACCACTAATTGGGAGAATTACAGGTGCTAGGTTAGTATAGCTCTTACCACTAATTGGGAGAATTACAGGTGCTAGGTTAGAATATCTCTTACCACTAATTGGGTAAATTACAGGTGCTAGGTTAGAATATCTCTTACCACTAATTGGGAGAATTACAGGTGCTAGGTTAGTATAGCTCTTACCACTAATTGGGTAAATTACAGGTGCTAGGTTAGTATAGCTCTTACCACTAATTGGGAGAATTACAGGTGCTAGGTTAGTATAGCTCTTACCACTAATTGGGTGAATTACAGGTGCTAGGTTAGTATATCTCTTACCACTAATTGGGTGAATTACAGGTGCTAGGTTAGAATATCTCTTACTACTAATTGGATGAATTACAGGTGCTAGGTTAGTATATCTCTTACCACTAATTGGGAGAATTACAGGTGCTAGGTTAGTATAGCTCTTACCACTAATTGGGAGAATTACAGGTGCTAGGTTAGTATAGCTCTTACCACTAATTGGATGAATTACAGGTGCTAGGTTAGAATATCTCTTACTACTAATTGGATGAATTACAGGTGCTAGGTTAGTATATCTCTTACCACTAATTGGGAGAATTACAGGTGCTAGGTTAGAATATCTCTTACTACTAATTGGGAGAATTACAGGTGCTAGGTTAGAATATCTCTTACCACTAATTGGGCGAATTACAGGTGCTAGGTTAGAATAGCTTTTACCACTAATTGGCTGAATTATGAAATGTGATCTTCCATGGATGTTGTGATAGCGCAGTGGATGCGCGTTCGCTTCAGGTGCGAAAGGTCCGGAGTTCGAGCCCCGATGGAGCCGTTACGATTGTGCCCTTAGGCAAGGCATTTAAATTCTCTTCTCTCCCTCGTGGCGATGGATTCCATCAGGATGACGTCTCGAGAGTGATTAATATAAGTTGTAAGAACTTGCTTCGCAATCGAGCTAAAATAAATTTGCATATACTTAGGACTCTATGCATACATGTATATTGTATGAAAACTTATTTGTGTGGTTTCGGGGTTTAACCCTTTCAAGACCACAGACCTCTAAATAGGCTTACAAAAAGTGTAGATCCAGATGAGCCGGCTCGTGATGAGCCGTCTCATCAGGATCTGCACTTTTTGCCAGTGATATGACTATTTTTAGACATAATTACCCATTTTGATAAATGAACTTGTCCAAATGTGATTTTCTGATTCATTTATTGGTTTATGAATATCATGGACCAGTCCATGTGAGTTACTTGGTGTTGAATGGGTTAAAGTTGCACCAACAGATTAGGTCATATGCCGACTCTCCGGTTATTATTGGTGGAGGAAGACCCCGAATGTCCCTTCGAGCAGTATTTCAGGCACGGACAGACATCCTGCAAGCCAGCTATAGAGCTTCCTTGCTTGAAATAAATTTGAGTGGGATTCGAACCTACAGCGGCGAGACGCAATTAATTTGAAGATAATGACCGTAACCTCTCGACCATGGAAGCCCAAAGAAAACAATGAGACAATACTTATTTCGTATCAACGTACCATGAACTATACATGTTCACAAATCAATTAGTTTTGATTAAGCAATACAAATAATACAACTTCTGAAAAAACAATGCAAATTAAAATAAAATTGTATTATCATTTCTTCAACTACCAATGGTTTACGTTCCATTCTGTTCAATTGGCTGCTCAGTGTCAGACAAAAATAATGTACACAACGTACATAAAAATGGAATCAACGAACAACAACCGAACAACAACCGATCCTATTCAACCTTCTTTCTCTATACTAATCTCTTCTTCTTATGCTCCGATTTGATAGTTCATGTTCTTGAACTTTCTTCAAATATTCCTTTAAATATTAACCATTTTCTTTTTAACATCCAAAACTATTGACTCACTAATACAATAACTTTTGAAATTCTTTAGCATATACCTAGAATAGAGTTCACGTATTTTCATTGTTATATATATATATATATATATTATTTTCCTGCCCATTGTATATCAATCTATTGAAAGGGAGACAAACTATATAAGTTTTCTTTCGTTCTAATCCCGTTCAGACAGACGGATCTGTAGTCCAGTGGCAACACGCTGGACTGGTAAACCAGGGATAGCAGGTTCGATCCCCCGTCTGACCTTAATAAAATTAACAGTCTTTCAGATGGGACGTTAAACCGAGGTCTTGTGTCGGTGCTTTACACCGTGCACACAAAAGAACCAGCAGAGACTCTGGAATAGGTCTCTGTCTGTATCATTGCACTATCCTCCAAAATCTAAAATGACTAATATCTTCAGGAGGTGTCGCTCATATGGACATACGATAAATAAACGTAAAACACAAAAAATCCCGTTCAGTTTACTGCTGTTAAATTATATGTAAAATATGTTCATTTCTTGATTAGATGTACAAATACTGAAATAAATAATGTTTAAACTAATACAAATAATAATTTTCAGTGCCATCGAGAATTGATATCCGTCGCTTGAACACCAATCCTAAGGTTGTGGTCCATGGTAACGTGACAATTGTGTGCCCAGCAACGGGGATTCCAACACCGGAGATCACATGGTTTAAAGACGGCGTTGATATTAATACAGAAGAAAGTAAAGGAAATATCATACTTGAAAACGATAAACAGGAACTGACAATATTTGATGCTCAGGTATTTCTAAATATCAGCATGCTAGGTGCCATACATGTATTAAGTTTAAACTTACAATGCCTGTAATTTACTGTTTGCTATTGTAACATTTAGGCAGTCACAGAATACATTCATTGTGTTTAGATCGGCGATACAGCAAGATATACATGTAGAGCGCATGCACAATGCCTGTAATTTACTGTTTGCTATTGTAATGTTTAGGCAGTAACAGAATACATTCATTGGATTTAGATCGGCGATACAGCAAGATATACATGTAGAGCGCACGCACAATGCCTGTAATTTACTGTTTGCTATTGTAATGTTTAGGCAGTAACAGAATACATTCATTGGTTTTAGATCGGCGATACAGCAAGATATTCGTGTAGGGCGTACAATGAAGCTGGGGAATCAGAGATCTCATACAAGGTGGATGTTCAAGGTAAACTAGTTGTATACTTGTTGTGTACACATGGAAATCTGCTGAACATGTTCTGTTTGTCAATCTGATGGCTTGCTTGTTTTTTTCGGGAACGTAAATTTTTTAGAACAGTTGTAAAATCACTTGATCTCTTAAAATTTATAAGAAACAAACTAAAATTTTAACAGTTTGTTAAGACTTTTATCTCCCATTTCATTCTGGATACATTTAATGGCTTTTGCAAACAATATAGATCCAGATCAGCTGCAGCGTAACACTGCATGCTGATCAGGATCTATATTGTTTGTTACATAGTAAAAGTGTCTTAGCAAGATCATCTGAATAGCAAACAGCATAGAACCTGATCAGATGGCACGTTCCATGGCGGCTGCTCTGGCTCTATGTTCTTTGCAAATACTGTTTGAACGGTATCCAGAATCAAATGGGTTAATTATAACTTTTGATAAAACTGATAAAACCTATTAATTTTATCTCAAATTCCATCCACTTTCACTGATAACTAAAATCATAAGTTGCTATCCATTGTGTTTTGGATTCATGTATTTACCAGCAGCATAATCTTGGAGACTCTTTTCCAGAAGTAAATTAATTTTTATTTTATTTTTGGAGGATAGTAAAAGATAATTTTTGGAGGATAGTGCAAGGATACAGAAAATACTCCAATTCCAGAAGTATCCCTTGTTCTTGTACAATTCCAGTATATAACACTGATACATGAAACCTGGCTTTAACCCTTTCAACCATACATACCTCTAAATAGGCTTACAAAAAGTGTAGATTCAGATGAGCTGGCTTGTGACGTATCTGCACTTTTTGCCAGTACTATTATCATTTTGATAAATGAACTGGTCCAAGTGTAATTTTCTTATTAATTTATTGGTCTAAAAATATCATGCATCAGTCCGTGTCAGTTACATGTACTATGTGTTGAATGGGTTAACCTGCCACTCACAACTAAAGTCGCTTTTGCAAACACCATAGAGCCAGATCAGATGGCACAGAATATGTCGTCTGATCAGGTTCTATGCTGTTTGCTATCCAGATAGTGGAGTTACTTATCTGAATAACAAACAACATAGATCCTGATCAGACGTGGCTGATCTGGATCTATGTTGTTTGCCCATTCCATTCAGTTTATTCGGCAGGATAAGGGTTAAAATCCCAACTGAAAGACTTACTATTATTAGGGTCGGACTTGAGATCGACCCTGCCGATCCCTGAATTAGCAGTCCATATATTGATGTATGATGTGCTATCTATCTATTTAATACATAGTTGTTCTTGTTCTTTTATTTCTTAGTTCCTCCATCTATCAATGAGGAAGATGTCAACCCCGACCCCCACGTGATCCTGGGTAGCTCTATCGTGTTGAACTGTCCCGCTGCTGGGGTACCCCAACCGAACATTCTCTGGATGAAGGCTGGACAGCCCATTGATTACGAGGGCAATCCACAGTATACTTTAGAGGTACGTTTATTTTGTAGTCATTACAACTTCTTGGGATGTCGCAATTCTGATTGGCTGATTCAGCCCATGTGATCACTGTTCATAACCCAATGAACCGCGAAATGATTCTATTCTCTAAGGTAATAATGCTTGACTTTCGCAAACATGTAGTCCGTTCCAACACAACAGGAACATGTGGACAGCTTAACCCTTTCAACACCACAGACCTCTCAATAGGCTTACAAAAAGTGTAGATCCAGATGAGCCGGCTCGTGACGAGCCGTCTCATCAGGATCTGCACATTTTGCCAGTAATATTACTATTTTTAGACAAAAATTACCCATTTTCATAAATGAACTGGTCCAAATGTAATTTTCTTATTAATTTATTGGTCTGAAAATATCATGGACATGTCCATGTCAGTTACTTGGTGTTGAATGGGTTAATGGATTCTGTACCGTATGGAAATGTCAACAACTTGTTTTGTAATTTGTAAAACATTAGTTGCAATTATAACAATTGTATGTTCTTTTTTACGTTTCATCGAGGCAGATGGTCACAGTTTTTCAATAGAGATAAGATATACTCCCATGGAATCGACCATTATTTCAATTTGTATGTATAACATCAAGCAGATGGTCAGAGATTATCAATAGAGATAAGATATACTCCCATGGAATCGACCATTATTTCAATTTGTATGTATAACATCAAGCAGATGGTCAGAGATTTTCAATAGAGATGACATATACTTCCATGGAATCGTTCATTATTTCAATTTGTATGTATAACATCAAGCAGATGGTCAGAGATTATCAATAGAGATAAGATATACTCCCATGGAATCGACCATTATTTCAATTTGTATGTATAACATCAAGCAGATGGTCAGAGATTTTCAATAGAGATGACATATACTTCCATGGAATCGTTCATTATTTCAATTTGTATGTATAACATCAGGCAGATGGTCAGAGATTATCACCATAGAGATGAGATATACTCCCATGGAATCGATCATTATTTCAATTTGTATGTATAACATCAGGCAGATGTCAGATATAGAGATGACATATACAACCGTTTCCGTGGCCTAGTGGTTAAGGTGTCCGCCTACTGAGCTGGAGGTCGAAGGTTCGAACTTCGTCAGGAGTTCGTTCTGATATGACCGATTGGTGTGACGGCTAGTTAAATAATGGTTACCGATTGCCTACCAGCCTGGCGCCTGTCATACAAGTATAGGATTCGGGAAGTACTGATGTTCATAGAAAGAAATGTCTCATAAGTCAGAAATAGCTGGCCCTTTAAATAGGGGTGACACTATAACAAACAAACACTATACTCCCATGGAATCGATCATTATTTCAATTTGTATGTATAACATCAGGCAGATGGTCAGAGATTATTATTAGAGAGAGCTAAGCTGAATGATGCCGATCTGTATACATGCATAGCAGCCAATGAAGCCGGATCCGTGGAACAAGACTATCAACTTGATGTCTGGGGTAATTTCATATCTCACATCATCAACCTTTCTCTCACATATCAAGGGTGTAGCTAGCGTTGTTGAATTTGTAGGCCTGACTAATAAATGGGAATTTGCTACAGCTATCTGGGGGCATGCTGCTCCAGGAAAATTTTGAATCGTAGAACGTCAATGGGGCAATCTGGCGCATTGAAATTTACTAGGGTTGGCAACGAATAGCGATTATACTATTCGAATATTCGGTCTGGAAGGTATTCGAATATTCGATAGAATTCTATCAAAAACTCAAAATCACTCAAACCCTTATAAAAATTGCCAAACTAACCTAATTTATGTTTTACGCGTCTTCTTCAAATGATTATTCAGATTGATATTGTACCCGAATATGTTAAATCCAATTTGCATAGATTACACCTAGCAGTTTTACTTTTACTCTCAGAGCGATTCAAGCATTTCCAAACGTGTGACTGAGCGGGGGTGGCATTTTTGAGGACAATTAATTTTTTTCCGAATACTGGAATAGTATTCGGATATTCGGACGTTTGAGCGAATATTCGAATATTCATTGCCATCCCTAAAATTTACATGTTCAAATTTCAATACTTACAGAGATATGAATTTGACTTTTTATGTTGTGCAGAATGTAACTACAGTCTACATCCGTTATGTTGAATTCCGTCGGACCGAACAAAATACTTCGACATAACCAAAGTTTGACTTGACGAAATTCGATATAAACGGAGCCAGTTATATGTAAAATGATAGTGTCTGAAACGGGACATTGACCCGACCTCGAGATAACCGGAGAATTTGACATAGCCGACTAGCGAATGTAGACTGTACATTGTATGATATGTAATGAAACAAATGGCCTTGTTGGATACTATTTATATCTGTCCCCACCTTCCTGTGGTTGCTCTTTTTTCAACTGTGTAAAATTCTTTTTCTTTTCTTATTTTTTTATATAAATTTAAAGCAGCAGTACATCATATGAAATAAAAGATATTTGAAAAATTCATTTTTTACGTATGGGTAGCAATGCTGCTGCAAATTCTAACATTATACTTTGTATGCTTATGTTCATTTGGTAAACAGTGTTTTTTTGTGATAAAACAAACTCGAAACTGAAAGTAGGTCTTGTTTACAACCGGAACGCATCGTCCGCACTTGTTTACATTTGGAATGCATCGTCCCAATTTAACCCACGTTATCTTTTTTAATTAAATTACTTGAGACGTTGATTCATACCTCTGTTAGCTAAGTCTTTTAGGGACATTTCTACATCCCCGCGAGTGGTTCGACATTAGAGGAAGATAGATAGATAATGTTTCATTTTCAAAATATATACGTTGTTTTCTACATCCTCTGTTGTTTCACGTATGCACGCTGTGCCTGTTTACATTTCGTGTGTTTAAATTTATTCGAATTTTATCGTTTCTGAGCGACTATTTCGATTTTTGTAAGCACACACACATTAGTATTTATATTTTACCCAAAATATCCTTTATTACGATGTAATGGTGCTTTAACCTAAATATTTTGCTTCCAATTATGTTGATAAACTGTAAAAACGAAATTTCATTATTTATAGTCAATATTTCCAGTCCAGGCTGTGACTTCTTCGGCTATGGCGGGGACTTTCATCATCTACTGTGATATAATTCTTGTTTAGGTTTATCCTTGCGTTACAGCATAATTATACGAAAAATACACAAAGTTGAAGCTGGATAAATCGAAATTGTAAAAGGTGACCTCTCTGATGTTGTTGTTTCCGAATAGAACAGCAGGGATCATTTTAGAGGGCGATGTGGGCGAAATAGTCTCCCTAAAAATATTTTTTTTTTTTACAATTTTCATACCAAATTTTGTCCAGTAAGATACACTGGTCCATTATAAAGCTCTCCTTCTATTCAAATGTTGTATTTAATGGTCGTACTGTGCATTTTAACTATATTTTGTTGAAATTGATTAAATAGCACCATATAAGGACGCGATCGCGCGCTTTCTCCCAAAAAAATTTCTGACCTACATGTAGAATGGACCGGACCCTGAGAACAGAAAAGATTTAAAGAAATTTGACAATAATATGGAGTTCAAAAATTGTGTTCCATAGGTGGGACACGTGTTATCAAGGTTGATATATAAATATATAACTCTTGTATTACTACAGTGGCACCAACCATAGACAAGACAAACCTAGATCTGAAGCCCACTGTAATCAAGGGCCATACGGCAGTCCTGTTCTGTCCAGTCGATGGTAATCCAACACCAGCTATTCTCTGGCTAAAGGTATTCTCACAATTCATACAATTATTTCATATGTTATTTTATCTTCCATAGAAAAAGTACAGTTATAATGTTATAATACGGTGACTAGAGGTCGTTTTCGACCTCGTTTCCATGGCAATGACATTCACACACGGAAACGACCTATATGCACGAAATATCGCACAATAATGCATTAGTGTTTACTAAAGGTATTACAAAAAAATATTCACATTATTGCTTGAAAATAAAAAGTTCAATGTCGTTTTCGTAGTTGAATGTCGTTTCCATGGAAACTTCGTTTCCGCTCTCTAGTAATGCCTACAATCAACAATTTGATCAGTGTACGGATGTTCAGTTCTACAAATTATAACAATGGTTCGTGACTGGTTGAAATGTGCACAAAATATAAAGAGCATACGTTTGTGTATAGGATATAAGTCCAAACGATCCAACATGTCAAATATTCGACTGTGTGAGGCGCATAGCGTCGAAGATCATTTTACATATTGGATCCATTTGAGGCTTATATCTTACTTAAAACACACACTTATATATAACAAGATCCTACTAATTAAAATTGTTAATTTCGTACATTTATGCGTAGGATTTACCAGCATTCCAATATTAATAATAATGGACTGCAAGTATAAAGGTATGACATCACGACAGTGTTTTATTGGTGGAGGTAGACCTCGATAGTTTGGAATGCTGGCAGGACACATGGCTAGAATTTGCAACCTTACGATTTTGAAAGAATTGACTGCCTGGTTAGATTTGAACATGGAAAGACAAATGAGAGTGACTGAATTCAATGGCCTCGACCACTCGGGTCATGGTTGCCCCTTCACTGAACAATGAATCAATATAGTGTATTAATATTTGTACAGGGTGGGGAACCAATGCAGTTGGATAGACGGATTGAGATGCTAAATGACGGTCTGCAACTGAAGATAGTGAATGCAACAGAGGCAGACACAGGCCGATACACGTGCGTGGCCAGAAACCCAGCTGGGGAACAGTCGCTTACATATGACCTTAATGTCTATAGTGAGATAATCTTTATATATATAAGCTATTGCCCTGAACCTAAAGTCTATAGTGAGATAATCTTTATATATATAAGCTATTGCCCTGAACCTAAAGTCTATAGTGAGATAATCTTTATATATATAAGCTATTGCCCTGAACCTAAAGTCTATAGTGAGATAATCTTTATATATATACGATATTGCCCTGAACTTAAAGTCTATAGTGAGATAATCTTTATATATATAAGCTATTGCCCTGAACTTGAAGTCTATAGTGAGATAATCTTTATATATATAAGCTATTGCCCTGAACTTAAAGTCTATAGTGAGATAATCTTTATATATATAAGCTATTGCCCTGAACTTAAAGTCTAATGTGAGATAATCTTTATATATATAAGCTATTGCCCTGAACTTGAAGTCTATAGTGAGATAATCTTTATATATATATAAGCTATTGCCCTGAACTTAAAGTCTAATGTGAGATAATCTTTATATATATAAGCTATTGCCCTGAACTTGAAGTCTATAGTGAGATAATCTTTATATATATAAGCTATTGCCCTGAACTTAAAGTCTATAGTGAGATAATCTTTATATATATAAGCTATTGCCCTGAACTTAAAGTCTATAGTGAGATAATCTTTATATATATAAGCTATTGCCCTGAACTTAAAGTCTAATGTGAGATAATCTTTATATATATAAGCTATTGCCCTGAACTTGAAGTCTATAGTGAGATAATCTTTATATATATAAGCTATTGCCCTGAACTTAAAGTCTATAGTGAGATATTCTATCTTTATATCTATAAGCTATTGCCCTGAACTTAACGTCTATAGTGAGATAATCTTTATGTATATAAGCTATTGCCCTGAACTTAAAGTCTAATGTGAGATAATCTTTATATATATAAGCTATTGCCCTGAACTTGAAGTCTATAGTGAGATAATCTTTATATATATAAGCTATTGCCCTGAACTTGAAGTCTATAGTGAGATAATCTTTATATATATAAGCTATTGCCCTGAACTTAAAGTCTATAGTGAGATAATCTTTATATATATAAGCTATTGCCCTGAACTTAAAGTCTAATGTGAGATAATCTTTATATATATAAGCTATTGCCCTGAACTTGAAGTCTATAGTGAGATAATCTTTATATATATAAGCTATTGCCCTGAACTTAAAGTCTAATGTGAGATAATCTTTATATATATAAGCTATTGCCCTGAACTTGAAGTCTATAGTGAGATAATCTTTATATATATAAGCTATTGCCCTGAACTTAAAGTCTATAGTGAGATAATCTTTATATATATAAGCTATTGCCCTGAACTTAAAGTCTATAGTGAGATAATCTTTATATATATAAGCTATTGCCCTGAACTTAAAGTCTAATGTGAGATAATCTTTATATATATAAGCTATTGCCCTGAACTTGAAGTCTATAGTGAGATAATCTTTATATATATAAGCTATTGCCCTGAACTTAAAGTCTATAGTGAGATATTCTATCTTTATATCTATAAGCTATTGCCCTGAACTTAAAGTCTATAGTGAGATAATCTTTATGTATATAAGCTATTGCCCTGAACTTAAAGTCTAATGTGAGATAATCTTTATATATATAAGCTATTGCCCTGAACTTGAAGTCTATAGTGAGATAATCTTTATATATATAAGCTATTGCCCTGAACTTAAAGTCTATAGTGAGATAATCTTTATATATATACGCTATTGCCCTGAACTTAAAGTCTATAGTGAGATAATCTTTATATATATAAGCTATTGCCCTGAACTTGAAGTCTATAGTGAGATAATCTTTATATATATAAGCTATTACCCTGAACTTAAAGTCTAATGTGAGATAATCTTTATATATATAAGCTATTGCCCTGAACTTGAAGTCTATAGTGAGATAATCTTTATATATATAAGCTATTGCTCTGAACTTAAAGTCTATAGTGAGATATTCTATCTTTATATCTATAAGCTATTGCCCTGAACTTAAAGTCTATAGTGATATTAATCTTTATGTATATAAGCTATTGCCCTGAACTTAAAGTCTATAGTGAGATAATCTTTATATATATAAGCTATTGCCCTGAACCTAAAGTCTATAGTGAGATAATCTTTATATATATAAGCTATTGCCCTGAACTTGAAGTCTATAGTGAGATAATCTTTATATATATAAGCTATTGCCCTGAACTTAAAGTCTATAGTGAGATATTCTATCTTTATATCTATAAGCTATTGCCCTGAACTTAAAGTCTATAGTGAGATAATCTTTATGTATATAAGCTATTGCCCTGAACTTAAAGTCTAATGTGAGATAATCTTTATATATATAAGCTATTGCCCTGAACTTGAAGTCTATAGTGAGATAATCTTTATATATATAAGCTATTGCCCTGAACTTAAAGTCTATAGTGAGATAATCTTTATATATATACGCTATTGCCCTGAACTTAAAGTCTATAGTGAGATAATCTTTATATATATAAGCTATTGCCCTGAACTTGAAGTCTATAGTGAGATAATCTTTATATATATAAGCTATTACCCTGAACTTAAAGTCTAATGTGAGATAATCTTTATATATATAAGCTATTGCCCTGAACTTGAAGTCTATAGTGAGATAATCTTTATATATATAAGCTATTGCTCTGAACTTAAAGTCTATAGTGAGATATTCTATCTTTATATCTATAAGCTATTGCCCTGAACTTAAAGTCTATAGTGATATTAATCTTTATGTATATAAGCTATTGCCCTGAACTTAAAGTCTATAGTGAGATAATCTTTATATATATAAGCTATTGCCCTGAACCTAAAGTCTATAGTGAGATAATCTTTATATATATACGCTATTGCCCTGAAATTTATTATTATTACAATTAGTTCAGTCATATTTTATTATGTTCTAAATGTACAATACAAAACAAATGAATAAACAAACCGTCTTCGTGGCCTAGTGGTTAATGTGGCCGTCTACGAAGTGGGAGGTCGACGGTTCGAACCTTGTCAGGGGTTCATTCTGATATGGCCGGTTGGTGAGCCATCAGCTAGTTAAATAATGGTTACCGATTGCCTATCAGCCAGGCGCCGGGCCTTCAAGGATAGGATTCGGGAAGTACTGATGTCCATAAGAGGTGTCTCATAAGTCAGAAATGGCTTGTCCTTTCAATAGGGGTGACACTATAATAAACAAACTCTTTATTTTTAAACAGTGAACACAATTAATCCCTCATTAGTCAGCCCTCATTAGTCAGCCCTCATTAGTCAGCCCTCATTAGTCAGCCCTCATTAGTCAGCCCTCATTAGTCAGCCCTCATTAGTCAGCCCTCATTAGTCAGCCCTCATTAGTCAGCCCTCATTAGTCAGCCCTCATTAGTCAGCCCTCATTATTCAGCCCTCATTAGTCAGCCCTCATTAGTCAGCCCTCATTAGTCAGCCCTCATTAGTCAGCCCTCATTAGTCAGCCCTCATTAGTCAGCCCTCATTAGTCAGCCCTCATTAGTCAGCCCTCATTAGTCAGCCCTCATTAGTCAGCCCTCATTTACAGCAAACACTAAATATTGTATAATTATGTATGACATACAATTTATGGTTGAACAAGAATATTTGCAGACTCATCTTAAATTCCTGGATCTTGATCCACATCCAAATCACCTCCAAAATCTAGTGGATTCGACCTTGACCCAGAGTGCCCACCCATCCAGCAAAATCTAGTGGATTCGTCCTTGACCCAGACTGCCCACCCATCCATCAAAATCTAGTGGATTCGTCCTTGACCCAGACTGCCCACTCTTCCATCAAAATCTAGTGGATTCGTCCTTGACCCAGAGTGCCCACTCTTCCATCAAAATCTAGTGGATTCGTCCTTGACCCAGAGTGCTCACCCTTCCATCAAAATCTAGTGAATTCGTCCTTGACCCTTCCAGCAAATTTCATGAAATCCTGCAAACAGATTAACGGAGACAAAACAATTTGTGTGATTTACATTTATTTATCGTCGCTACCAGTTGCCCATAGAGCAGCGACACGAGACCTCGGTTTAAAATCCCATCTAAAAGACTGTTAATTTTATTACGGTTAGACGGGGGATCGAACCTGCGATCCATGAATTACCAGTCCAGTGGACTACAGATCCGTCTGCAAGCAGAACCTTTTTGGCAGAAGTAACATAAAAACGGACTAAAAATAGATTTAATTATTTGTCCTTAATTAGATTTATGTTCATTTGAAGAGTACAATATCACGTTGCCTGTGTTACAGTACCGCCATCGATAGATGAGTCAAATGTGGTGTATTTCCGGAAGGTAATAGAGAATAGAACCATCATAATAGAGTGTCCTGTGTCCGGTAAGTTGTAACCTTTTTCTATCGCTATATGTGATTTGTGGGTGGGAGGGGGGTATTTAAAGTCACACCAACGGCTTAGGTCATATGGCGACTCTCCATGTATTTTGGTGGAGGAAGAACCTGAGTGTTCATCCGAGCAAATTTCTGACATACACGGACATCTGGATAGTAACATTGACGTGTGTTTTACTTTTATTTATCGTCGCTACCGGTTGCCCATATGAACGACGCCTTCTGACGAGATTAGTCATTTTAGATTTTTGGAGGATAATTCAATGATACAGACCGAGGCCCATTCCAGAGTCTCCTCTGATTCTTTTACGTGCACGGTGTACACCACCGACACGAGACCTCGGTTTAAAGTCCTATCTGAAAGACTGTTAATTTTATTAGGGTCAGATGGGGGATAGAACCTGCTATCCCTGGATTATCAGTCCAGCGTGTTACCACTGGACTGCAGATCCGTCTTTTTGACACCTCCAGTGAGGATCAACTGCTTGGCATGTGTAGTTTTCGATAAATACAGATACTGTCAAATCTATATGCACACTCTCAAATTTGCAAGAATGGATTACTTTGTTAAAATGTGCAATGAGGGACAGCTTTAACCCTAACTACAGCAGACTCAACCAAGTGGAAGTCATGATAGCGCAGTGGTAGCACGTTCGCTTCAGATGTGAAAGGCCCCGACTTACTATTGTGTCCTTAACCGCGGCATTTAAATTCCACAGTGCCTCTTCCCTCTCCCTCGTTGTGATTGATTACATCTCGAGAGTGATTGATATAACTTGTTTAGTTTTTAGTTTATACAAATTTATTTTAGCTCGATTGCGAAACAAGTTATTTCGACTTATATTAATCACTCTCGAGACCTCATTCCTGGTGGAATCCATCGCCACGAGGCAGAGAGAAGAGGCAACGTGGAATTTAAATGCCTTGCCTAAGGGCACAATCGTAACGGCTCCAGCGGGGCTCTTGGACCTATAACTTGTTTCACAATCAAGCTAAATAAATTTGTATAAACTAACCAAGTTAGTTAATGTTGCTATCAGTCCTAATCAGAAAAATCGATTATAATTATTGTCATCAACACATAACGCAACACAAGAACTGTCGACTGTCCAAATTAGCGTTGTGGTTGGCACGGTCACCTCTTATCAATGCAACCAAGGTTCGATTCTTGGACCAAGAAGTATTTGAGATGGTACGGTGGTCGTCGAATTGCACAAGTTGGTTTTCCACGGGTACTCCGGTTTCATCCCACATGAAGGAACACATATAATCTTCCATGCTTGCCGATGAGAGTGCTTAATATAAGTTACTAAAGATGGTTTCGTTGTAAAGTAAATAAAGTATATACAGTCAAACCTGTCTTAAGCAGCCAGCCAAGGGAATCACAGAAAGTGGCTGCTTAGTACAGGTGGCTGCTTAATAGAGGTCAACTGTATAATAAAGCAACACATTGGGAATATGTAAATTGGCTGCTTAATACAGGTTGACTGCTTAACCCTTTCAACACCACAGACCTCTAAATAGGCGTACAAAAAGTGTAGATCCAGATGAGCCGGCTCGTGACGAGCCGTCTCATCAGGATCTGCACTTTTTGCCAGTAATATTACTATTTTTAGAGAAAAATTACCCATTTTGATAAATGAACTTGTCCAAATATGATTTTCTGATTCATTTATTGGTTTATGAAATGTGAGTTACTTGGTGTTGAATGGGTTAATACAGGTTGACTGCTTAATAGAGGTGACCACTAACACAGGTTTGACTGTACTCAAAGAACTGCTATTCGATGCACATGTGCTTGCCCATATGGTTCGCCGGAGGCGAGGGTAAATAAGCTCAATCATCATCATCGATACACATGTGTTATATTATCAGGTATCCCCATCCCGAAGGTTGATTGGCTGATCAATGGACATCCATTAAGCGCTAGAGACGGTCTGCAGTTTAGCCACAGTAATTATCACCTAGAGATTGCCAGTGCCAAAGTCTCGGACTCGGCCGTCTACACATGTGTAGCCTCAAATGCAGCCGGAGAATTAAAGAAAAAGTTTGATTTGGAAGTTCAAGGTAATTTAATCAGCTTATCTGGTATAGACTGGTTCACTGCTGAACTAATACTAACAGACTGGTTTGGGTTATGTCTAAAATTCTAACTTTCATCACTAACTCACAAAAGTGGGCGGGGCTACTTCTGACAATGGAGGAGTGGCTGACTTGTATAGAGGAGGCGATCAAGTATGTAGGCTCCACCCAGAGGAAGGAGGAGCGTGTTGATAATCGACCACACATCAGGTAGACTGATTCACTGCTGAACTAATACTAACAGACTGGTTTGGGTTATGTCTAAAATTCTAACGCATTAACTAAACCTTTCATCACTAACTGACAAAAACGTAACTATATCACTATAACTACATTTATGCTGTCTATTTGGTTGCACATTTATTTCTTTGCTTTGTTGTCTAAGACTTTGAAAATCACTTTTGCAAACAGCAATAGAGCCAGATCAGATGGCAAAAAAGTGCCATCTGATCAGGCTCTATGCTGTTTGCTATTCGGATAGTGGAGCTAAAACACTTGACTGAATGGCAACAACATAGATCCTGATCAGACGTGGCATTGCGCCACGGCTGATCTGGATCTATGTTGTTTGCAAATGTGATTTTATTTACTCAGCAGACAAAGAGTTAATATTATAGTTTCGTTTTAACCTGCACAGAGACATGATGTCTCATTTATAAGCAAGTAAGGCTTCTTCTGAAAGTACGGAGATGATTCTGATATTTTATACTCCATAAAACTGTGAGGTCCTCCTTAAATGAGGCGTCTGTGGCCCAGTAGTAGAGCGTCCGATTTGGAATCAAAGCGTCCCGGGTTTGATACTCTGTCATGGCACATGAGGCCCTCCTATGTGTGGCCCAGTGGTAGAGCATCGGATTTGGAATCATAGGGTTCTGGGTTTCATACTCGCTCAGCACACATGAGGTCCTCCTAAATGTGGCATGTGTGGCCCAGTGGTAAAGCGTCGGATTTGGAATCGAAGGGTCCCATGTTCGATATTCGCCTAGGACACGTGAGGCCCTCCTAAATGTGGTGTCTGTGGCCCAGTGGTAAAGCGTCGGATTTGGAATCGAAGGGTCCCATGTTCGATATTCGCCTAGGACACGTGAGGCCCTCCTAAATGTGGTGTCTGTGGCCCAGTGGTAAAGCGTCGGATTTGGAATCAAAGGGTTCCATGTTCGATACTCTGTCAGGGCATGTATATGCTGACAAGGAAACTACATGTAAGCACAAAAGTGTGACTTATAAGAAATACTTAAAAAATTATAAAAATACATCGCCCCAAATCAGATTGGGGGGGGGGTGATCAGCAAGCAGTTCCCTAACATATTACAAAATAACCTGAGTGTTATTACGAATCGTACTTTATTTGATTGTTATTAATTTCAGTACCGCCCAAAATCGACCATTCAAAGCTTGAGAATAACCTGAGTGTTATTCAGAATCATACACGAGCGATATTTTGTCCAGTAAGGAGTATACCTCAGGCCTCAATCATCTGGTTCAAGGACAAGGTACCGCTGTTTGACTGGCCATACCCTGGGTTGTCTTTGTCGAGTAACGAACAGACGTTGGATGTTACTAATGCTCAGCCAGATGACGCAGGTGTCTATGCCTGCCAGGCAACAAATCCTGCTGGCCAGGTGAAGCAGGAATTCCAGCTTGATGTCTACGGTATAGTCATATGTTTCTATAATTTATACATGTACAGTCAAACTTGTATTAAGAGACCATCAAAGGGAAGGGCAAAAAGCGGTCTCTAAGCAGGAATGGTCTCTTAATGTGTGATACAACTACACACTTGGATTATTGTAGTTCAAAATGATATAGTTGTTATTTATTACAAGACTTTTTAGTTCCACCAGAGATAGGCGATTCCTTGTTTGTGAGTTCTGTATCAGTAATTATTAAAATACTTGTTTTCTAGTTCCACCGGAGATAGCCGATTCCTTGTTTGTGAGTTCTGTATCAGTAATTATTAAAATACTTGTTTTCTAGTTCCACCGGAGATAGCCGATTCCTTGTTTGTGAGTTCTGTATCAGTAATTATTACAATACTTGTTTTCTAGTTCCACCGGAGATAGCCGATTCCTTGTTTGTGAGTTCTGTATCAGTAATTATTAAAACACTTGTTTTCTAGTTCCACCGGAGATAGGCGATTCCTTGTGTGTGAGTTCTGTATCAGTAATTATTAAAACACTTGTTTTCTAGTTCCACCGGAGATAGGCGATTCCTTGTGTGTGAGTTCTGTATCAGTAATTATTACAACACTTGTTTTCTAGTTCCACCGGAGATAGCCGATTCCTTGTTTGTGAGTTCTGTATCAGTAATTATTAAAACACTTGTTTTCTAGTTCCACCGGAGATAGGCGATTCCTTGTGTGTGAGTTCTGTATCAGTAATTATTAAAACACTTGTTTTCTAGTTCCACCGGAGATAGGCGATTCCTTGTGTGTGAGTTCTGTATCAGTAATTATTACAACACTTGTTTTCTAGTTCCACCGGAGATAGGCGATTCCTTGTTTGTGAGTTCTGTATCAGTAATTATTAAAATACTTGTTTTTCAGTTCCACCGGTGATAGCCGATTCCTTGTTTGTGAGTTCTGTATCAGTAAGCCAGGGAACAAGCGTAGCATTAGAATGTATGGCTACGGGAACACCGGATCCTCAACTTGCATGGATAAAAGATGGAGTGACTATCGAAATTTCCGAGAATCCACATATAAGAATACAGAAAAATGGACGTTTACTACAGGTAATTAGAGACATCGGTCAGTTACTGCCCCTGAATACTCTCTAAAAGTAGATAGTCCTATTAAGTGTTTTCCTCTGTTTTTATCGTTGTTTCCTTTGCACAACATGCTAGCAATTTTATTCCACTATGGCTTTATATGATTATTAAATTACTACCAAGCTCTGAGGTATCCGATGCTGGTAGATATATATGCCATAATTTACCATGTTTTAGTTAACAAGCTCTGAGGTATCCGATGCTGGTAGATATATATGCCATAATTTACCATGTTTTAGTTAACACGCTCTGAGCTATCCGGTGCTGGTAGATATATATGCCATAATTTACCATGTTTCAGTTAACCAGCTCTGAGGTATCCGACGCTGGTAGATATGTATGCCATAATTTACCATGTTTCAGTTAACAAGCTCTGAGGTATCCGATGCTGGTAGATATGTATGCCATGCAGAAAATCGTGCTGGAATTGCAGAGCGGATGTTTGACCTTGAAGTAAACGGTATCTACAATGTTTCCTGATGTTCTGCTCGATACATTTGATTATTGTTTCACAACGTAGTATTTAGTGGAAGACATGGTAACATGTTCGCGTCAGGTGCGAAATGCCCGGAGCTCACTCCAAGTTATAGCAGTTATGATTGTGCCCTTAGGCAAGGCGCTTAAATTCCACATTGCATCGTCTCTCCCTCATTGTGATGTTTCGAGAGCGATGGGGAGAGAAGAGGCAATGTGGAATTTAACCCTTTCAACCCCACAGGCCTCTAAATAGGCTTATGAACAGTGTAGATCCAGATGAGCCGGCTCGTAACGAGCCGTCTCATCAGGATCTGCACTTTTTTGCCAGTAATAATTATTACTATTTTTAGATAAAATTACCCATTTTGATAAATGAACTGGTCCAAATGTAATTTTCTTATTAATTTATTGGTCTAAAAATAGCATGCACCAGTCCATGTCAGTTACTTGGGGTTGAATGGGTTAAATGCCTTGCCTAGGGGCACAATCATAAAAGCTACAGCTGGGCTGTTCCTGAAGTGAACTCTCTACCACAGCGCATTCACGACTTCCAATGTTGTACTGTTACTAACGGTAACGAGTAATGTGAATATCATCATTCATTGATTGGTTAATGTCACAAATATATCACTTTTACTGATCAATTCGATGGCAAGCAAATTCGAAACTTAATTTACTTTCAGAGTGTCCGGTAAATTGTTGATGCAGACAACCCAAGCTTTTAATAATAAATCTAATTATTTATTTCAACATTGTTCAATATACTATCGTTGACCGCCTCCGTGGTCGAGTCGTTGCGGTCGCCGCCTTCTATACCACTGTAACCTATCATCACTGATGGTCACTGGTTCGAGCCCGCTCAGGCTGTGTCTGTTTACATGAAAATGTTTGCAGTTTCTTACGGAGGTTAATGCACCAAGTACTGGTTAACTGCTGGAGCCTGCCCAGGAAAATGTGTTTTTAGGTAAACTGTCCTCTGGTGGAATAGCCCAAATTGGTGCTGATGAAGGCGTAAAACCTGAACAATCAAACAAACAAACAATATATTATTGTATTTCAGTTGTCGGATTCTGTGTCAGATTAGATCGTAATTTGTTTGTTATAAAGTTGGATACGCCATCTTTTAACCCTTTCCTTCATAGAAATTTAGGTTAATATACTATTATATCTCCATACTATCGACAGCCATTTAGCTATCATGCAGTGGATAATTAGTTGTCATACATGTATCTATCTCACCTCCATAGATATTACTGGGACTACATAGAGATTTAGGTTAATATACTATTATATCTCCAAACAAATGACAGCCATTTAGTTATCATGCAGTGGACAAGTAGTCGGCATATCTATCCCACCTCCATAGATATTACTGGGGCTTCATAGAGATTTAGGTTAATATACTATTATATCTCCCTACTATCGACAACCATTTAGCTATCATTCAGTAGATAAGTAGTCACCATATATATCCCACCTCCATAGATATTACTGGGACTACATAGAGATTCTGGCTTTAATTATGAACATAGGTTTGGCTACTACATTGTCAATGTATGTCGTATTGGTAATGGTGTCAAGAGGTGCTTCCATGAGGGAAAGGGTTAAGACCTAGATGTGAAATGTAGAAGAAATCTTTAGAATACTCTGGTCCAAAGATATGGAATTCAGTCTACCATTGGAAATTAAGACGTCCAGGCCTGGATGTTATAAAACTTTTCTCCAATCTCAAATCTCAGTCTCAATCATCTGATTGGTTCAGCTGACAGTAAGATAAGATCACTTGAGCTTGAGTTTGAGATCTGAGAAAAGTTTTATAACCTTGGGGCCTGATCTTAAAATATGTCTAAGACAAAATGTAAAATATGGATGCAACAACTTTTTTATCGGTAGACACTTGAGAGTTATATATATAATGATTGCCATTCAATATGCTTATGTAGTTTTGTATTTCGATAACATGACCTGATTTGCTTAAGTTACATTGTACAACATTATACATGTATATTACATGGCATAACTGTGTATAAGTTGTAAGAACTTGTTTCGCAATTGAGCTAAAATAATTTTTTATAAACTAACTGTGTACTTTGGTTTTAATTATTGTGTATGTACATTAATGCTATAGTGTTATACATGTATATTGCATGGCGTAACTGTGTACTTTGGTTATAATTATTGTGTATGTGCATTAATGCTATAGTGTTAAGAAATTTAAGAGAGCCCTAAGGAAAATTAGTTCAGAACTAATTAGGTCACCCTCTATAAATAAAGAAATCTATCTATCTAGATCATATATTGCAGATGTTGTTTAGATTCTATGTTAACCCATTCATCACTACAAACCTCTTAGACGATTGCGAAGCAAGTTCTAACAACTTATATTAATCACTCTTGTTGGCACGGATGAAAGCATAAATGTGGCCATTCGTGTGGGAGGAAACCGGAGTACCCGGAGAAAACCCACCTGTCCGATCTAGCGACCACCGCACCATCTCACATACTTCCTGGTCCGAGGATTGAACCCGGGTTGCACTGGTGATTAGTAAAAACAAAACCTCTATAAATCTATCTATTGATTATATGCTTATAGTGCCACCTAGTATTGAGGGATCTACAGAAGGACTACACAACATCTGGGTAATTATCAACGAACCCCTGACACTCGAGTGCCCGGCTGAAGGTATTCCACCACCCGTTATTACGTGGAGAAGACAGGGCCAATTTATACAACAGTACGGAAATCCTGGCGTGCGTCTGCTCGACGACAGTAGAAAGCTTCTCATCGTCAGCGCTCAGCTGCTGGACCTTGGAGATTATAACTGCTATGTAGAAAATGCTGCTGGGAATTCTACGCTTGAATTCTTCGTGAATGTTTATGGTGAGTAATTTCATTTTAGGGTGGGCTTTTTTCTAGAGCGGAATGGCAGGTTTTGTTTATAACATATTAAAATAATTACAATATTCAGCCCTGTGTGGTACCCCTTTTGTAAGTCACTCTCGTAGTCACTGATTGGATATATTAGTTTATACAAATTTATTTTAGCTCGATTGCGAAACAAGTTCTTATAACTTATATTAATCACTCTCGAGACATCATTCCTGATGGAATCCATCGCCACGAGGGAGAGAGAAGAGGCAACGTGGAATTTAAATGCCTTGTCTAAGGGCACAATCGTAACGGCTCCAGCGGGGCTCGAACTCCAGACCTTTCGCACCTGAAGCGAACGCGCATCCACTGCGCTATCACGACTTCCACAAATTGGATATATTCAAACCTTGAAGCATTGAGACATGCCTGATAAATAGAATTTTGATTACCTCGTTCGTGTGTTTTACGTTTATTTATCGTCGCTACCGGTTGCCCATATGAGCGATGCCTCCTGAAGAGATTAGTTATTTTAGATTTTTGGAGGATAGTGCATGATACAGACAGAGACCAATTCCAGAGTCTCCTCTGGTTCTTTTACGTGCACGGTGTACAGCACCGACGCAAGACATCGGTTTAACGTCCCATCTGAAAGACTATTAATTTTATTAGGGTCAGACGGGGGATTGAACCTGCGATCCCTGGATTACCAGTCCAGCGTGTTACCACTGGACTACAGATCTGTCACATGGATGGCCTGTCCTTTTTAGCCCCACCCTTTAGCCCCACCCTTTTGCCTTTTCGAAAGAAAAAAATGTTAATTTTTATTTTAATTTTTTTAATAAAGCCTCGACAGGTGCCTTCGGGCAGGCAGACCTATATAATTTAGAACTCGCCCTTTTCACAAATATTTACTGCCTTTTTGATCAATCACCATATTTTAGTACAATTTGCTAGGGGCTAACCCCAAAAATACCCACTCCGGGGCCCCCCGCACCTCATTGAGGCTCAAAATGCACACTGCCCATTTTCTGACCCACCTATCCTTTTTTCCACTCTAGAATGAACCCTTTCATCCCAAAACCTAGAGCGTATTCATAACATCCGCTTTACATCTCTGTGTTTTACGTTTATTTATCATCGCTACGGTTGCCCATATGAACGACACCTGAAGAGTTTAAGTCATTTTAGATATTTGGAGGATAGTGCAATGATACAGACAGAGACCCATTCCAGAGTCTCCTCTGGTTCTTTTACGTGCACAGTGTAAAGCACTGACACGAGACCTCGGTTTAAAGTCCCAACTGAAAGACTGTTAATTTTATTAGGGTCAGACGGGAGATCTAACCTGCGATCCCTGGATTACCAGTCCAGCGTGTTACCACTGCACTACATCTCGTTGTAATTCCATGAATTTTAGAGATAATCAACATTTCTGGAGTTTACCGCCATTTACCTCAACACCAGCAGTCGTGGAAGTCGTGATAGCGCAGTGGTAGCGCATTCGCTTCAGGTACAAAAGGCCCGGAGTTTGTGCCCCACTGGAGCTGTTACAATTGTGCCCTTAGGCAAGGCATATATATTCCGCATGCCTCTTCTATCTCCCTCGTGGCGATGGATTTCATCAGGAATGAGGTCTTGAGAGTGATTAGTATAAGTTGCAAGAATTCTTGTTTCACAATCGAGCTAAAATAAATTTGTATAACTAACTGTTATCTTCTCTGACTTGTGTCAATATAATCGGCGGGCAAAGAGCGTATTGACCTTTACATTACGTGGAAGGTCGTTGTCAAGCGATGATTTAATGGATACGATTCTTGTCGTATTATTGAGATGTTGAGAGTTGGAACCTCGCAATATCCACGGTTGTTGTGATCTTTGGCAAGATACTTAAATCCACAAGAAAATTATATGACTAGCGACATGCAAATGGCATTTCATATTTAGCATGTATAGAATGTGCTCCAATCATAAACCGAGGTCTTGTGTATTGGTGCTATACACCGGGCACCCATCTGTAGCCGTTACGATTGTGCCCTTAGGCAAGGCATATAAATTCCGCATGCCTCCTCTCTCCCTCATGACAATGGATTCCATCAGGAATGAGGTCTCGAGAGGGATTATATAAACTTATTTCGTAATCAAGCTAAAATAAATTTGTATAAACTAATCCACATTACCACCCTATCGCCCTCTCGGTGATGGATTCCATCAGTAGTGAGGTCTCGAGACCAATTAATCTAATGCTGTAAGAACTTGCTTAGCAAACATGCTAAAAGAAGACAGTTGTATACAGTTAAACCTGTGTTAAGAGGTCAAATGTATAATAAAACCACATATTGGGAATCTGGAAACTGGCTGTTTAATACAGGTTGGCTGCTTAATAGAGGTCAAATGTATAATAAAACCAGATATTGGGAATCTGGAAACTGGCTGTTTAATACAGGTTGGCTGTTTAATAGAGGTCAAGTGTATAATAAAACCAGATATTGGGAATCTGGAAACTGGCTGTTTAATACAGGTTGGCTGCTTAATAGAGGTCAAGTATATAATAAAACCAGATATTGGGAATCCGGAAACTGGCTGTTTAATACAGATTGTCTGCTTAATAGAGGTCAAGTGTATAATAAAACCAGATATTGGGAATCTGGAAACTGGCTGTTTAATACAGGTTGGCTGCTTAATATAGGTCAAATGTATAATAACACCAGATATTGGGAATCTGGAAACTGGCTGCTTAATAGAAGTCAAATGTATAATAAAACCAGATATTGGGAATCTGGAAACTGGCTGTTTAATACAGGTTGGCTGCTTAATAGAGGTCAAATGTATAATAAAACCAGATATTGGGAATCTGGAAACTGGCTGTTTAATACAGGTTGGCTGCTTAATAGAGGTCAAATGTATAATAAAACCAGATATTGGGAATCTGGAAACTGGCTGTTTAATACAGGTTGGCTGCTTAATAGAGGTCAAGTGTATAATAAAACCAGATATTGGGAATCTGGAAACTGGCTGTTTAATACAGGTTGGCTGCTTAATAGAGGTCAAATGTATAATAAAACCAGATATTGGGAATCTGGAAACTGGCTGTTTAATACAGGTTGGCTGCTTAATATAGGTCAAATGTATAATAAAACCAGATATTGGGAATCTGGAAACTGGCTGTTTAATACAGGTTGGCTGCTTAATAGAGGTCAAGTGTATAATAAAACCAGATATTGGGAATCTGGCTGTTTAATACAGGTTGGCTGCTTAATAGAGGTCAAATGTATAATAAAACCAGATATTGGGAATCTGGAAACTGGCTGTTTAATACAGGTTGGCTGCTTAATAGAGGTCAAGTGTATAATAAAACCAGATATTGGGAATCTGGAAACTGGCTGTTTAATACAGGTTGGCTGCTTAATAGAGGTCAAATGTATAATAAAACCAGATATTGGGAATCTGGAAACTGGCTGTTTAATACAGGTTGGCTGCTTAATATAGGTCAAATGTATAATAAAACCAGATATTGGGAATCTGGAAACTGGCTGTTTAATACAGGTTGGCTGCTTAATAGAGGTCAAGTGTATAATAAAACCAGATATTGGGAATCTGGCTGTTTAATACAGGTTGGCTGCTTAATAGAGGTCAAATGTATAATAAAACCAGATATTGGGAATCTGGAAACTGGCTGTTTAATACAGGTTGGCTGCTTAATAGAGGTCAAATGTATAATAACACCAGATATTGGGAATCTGGAAACTGGCTGCTTAATAGAAGTCAAATGTATAATAAAACCAGATATTGGGAATCTGGAAACTGGCTGTTTAATACAGGTTGGCTGCTTAATAGAGGTCAAATGTATAATAAAACCAGATATTGGGAATCTGGAAACTGGCTGTTTAATACAGGTTGGCTGCTTAATAGAGGTCAAATGTATAATAAAACCAGATATTGGGAATCTGGAACTGGCTGTTTAATACAGGTTGGCTGCTTAATAGAGGTCAAATGTATAATAAAACCAGATATTGGGAATCTGGAAACTGGCTGTTTAATACAGGTTGGCTGCTTAATAGAGGTCAAGTGTATAATAAAACCAGATATTGGGAATCTGGAAACTGGCTGTTTAATACAGGTTGGCTGCTTAATAGAGGTCAAATGTATAATAAAACCAGATATTGGGAATCTGGAAACTGGCTGTTTAATACAGGTTGGCTGCTTAATAGAGGTCAAGTGTATAATAAAACCAGATATTGGGAATCTGGCTGTTTAATACAGGTTGGCTGCTTAATAGAGGTCAAATGTATAATAAAACCAGATATTGGGAATCTGGAAACTGGCTGTTTAATACAGGTTGGCTGCTTAATAGAGGTCAAATGTATAATAAAACCAGATATTGGGAATCTGGAAACTGGCTGTTTAATACAGATTGGCTGCTTAACGGAGGTGACCACTAGCAGTTAGTAAACCAATAAAGTTTTACAAATACATTGTATGATATTGCAGTACCGCCAACTATAGAAGAAGGGTCTGACAAGATTCAGGCTGTGATGAACACAGGGGCTACACTTCTGTGCGAGAGTCTTGGACTGCCCGACCCGGTGATTACCTGGAAGAAAGATGGTGCTAACTTTCCCACAACAGGACTCCGCCATCGCATGAGGGTATCCGGCACAATAGAGTTTACCTCAGTTAGACTGGAGGATGCTGGGAGCTACCAATGCACTGCTACAAACGAGGCTGGAAATGACACTCGCCGAATGAATTTAGATGTACAAGGTGATTTGTTTGTTTTTATACCCCCGAAGGGAGACTTATAGCCCGGGTACAGATCCAAGATGGCCGCTGTATAAAAATAGCACAAATTCTTTAAAAAAAAAACTCTCGAGCCGCCAGCCGGATTTTGACGCATCTGGGTAGGAATGCTCTTTCAAAGTTGTTCATATCCGTGACCTTGGGGTCAAAAAGGGAGCTCAAGTAGGGGTCAAATATTATTTTAGATGGAATATTGTTAAAAAAAAGACACATCAAAGGTATCTAATGCAATTTTCATCACAATCGGATGATTACGTCATCCAAGATGGCCGTCGAAAGGTCAACCTTTTCTGAGAGATTTCAATCGGCTATTCACGAACTAATCAGCAAAATTAAAATGTTCAAGAAACTCTACTTGTATGATCCTTAAATATATTTAAATACCGAGGTCATTAATTGGGCCGTATTGAGTTCAGGAAGTAAACAAACTAGCACCGAGTTATTGTTTCAGGAACTCAGGATACGGCTTTTTCTGGTTTGATACGTGCACGAGACAGTGGTTGTACATGGACATTGTAGAATTGTACTATATCTTCAGTTTATCTTCAGTTTATCTTCAGTTTATCTTCAGTTTATTTTCAGTTCAGATGATTGGAAGACAGTTGTTGTCATGGACACTGTAGAATTGGAAGATATTGTACTTGTAATGTGAATATATTTGTTTATCTTCAGTTCAGATGATTGGAAGACAGCCGTTGTCATGGACACTGTAGAATTGGCAGATATTGTACTTGTAATGTGAATATACTGGTTTACCTTCAGTTCAGATGATTGGAAGAGAGTTGTTGTCATAGATACTGTAGAACTGACAGATATTGTACTTGTAATGTGAATATACTGGTTTACCTTCAGTTCAGATGATTGGAAGACAGCCGTTGTCATGGACACTGTAGAATTGGCAGATATTGTACTTGTAATGTGAATATACTTGTTTATTTTCAGTTTATCTTCAGTTCAGATGATTGGAAGACAGTTGTTGTCATGGACACTGTAGAATTGGAAGATATTGTACTTGTAATGTGAATATACTTGTTTATTTTCAGTTTACCTTCAGTTCAGATGATTGGAAGACAGTTGTTGTCATAGATACTGTAGAACTGACAGATATTGTACTTGTAATGTGAATATACTTGTTTACCTTCAGTTCAGATGATTGGAAGACAGCTGTTGTCATAGATACTGTAGAACTGACAGATATTGTACTTGTAATGTGAATATACTTGTTTACCTTCAGTTCAGATGATTGGAAGACAGCTGTTGTCATAGATACTGTAGAACTGACAGATATTGTACTTGTAATGTGAATATACTTGTTTACCTTCAGTTCAGATGATTGGAAGACAGCTGTTGTCATAGATACTGTAGAACTGACAGATATTGTACTTGTAATGTGAATATACTTGTTTACCTTCAGTTCAGATGATTGGAAGACAGCTGTTGTCATAGATACTGTAGAACTGACAGATATTGTACTTGTAATGTGAATATGTATATACATGTTTATTTTCAGTTCCTCCTCGAATGGTTGGAAGACAGCCATTGTATCTGGACACTGTATCAGGAAAGGTATTGTGCTACCATGTGAGGTGACTGGAACAGATCCTAGGATACTGTGGCAAAAAGGAACTAAAGTCATCCGAGGGGGCCCAGGTAAGTAGTGGATGATCTTTACAGATGTTATGAGAAATCCACGGTGACTCTGTATGCATATGCATATATTTTATCGGTACAACTGCGCTGTGCTAAGCAGCCATGTTCTGTGATTCCCTTGACTGGCTGCTTGACACAGGTTTGATATATACAACTGGCGATTATATGGTATTTTGCATCTACTTGAGAAATCTACGGTGACTCTGTATATGTATGCATATATGTTACCGGTACAACTGTGCTGTGCTAAGCAGCCATGTTCTGTGATTCCTATATATTTGACCTCTATTAGGCAGCCACCTGTGCTAAGCAGGCACTTTCTGTGATTCCCTTGGCTGGTTACTGGTTTGACTGTACAGTCAAACCTGTCTTAAGCAGCCAGCCAAGGGAGTCAGACAAAGTGGCTGCTTAAGACAGGTTTGACTGTACAGTCAAACCGGTAGCCAGCCAAGGGAATCACAGAAAGTGCCTGCTTAGCACAGGTGGCTGCTTAATAGAGGTCAAATATATAAATTTGGAATCTGGAAAGTGGTTGCTTAATATAGGTTGCAGACTGCAAGACAAATATTCTTTCCTAAATAACGTACGTTTATTTTTTGCTTATGTCGATATACCATACATGTATACATCAGTGTGGACTTACTGTTGATTATCTATGTTTAGGTATCGAAGTGATAGAGAATGGATCTTTATTCATACCGCATACATCTGTGTGGACTGTTGATTATCTATGTTTAGGTATCGAAGTGATAGAGAATGGATCTTTATTCATACCGCATACATCTGTGTGGACTGTTGATTATCTATGTTTAGGTATCGAAGTGATAGAGAATGGATCTTTATTCATACCGCATACATCTGTGTGGACTTACTGTTGATTATCTATGTTTAGGTATCGAAGTGATAGAGAATGGATCTTTGTTTATACCACATACATCTGTGTGGACTTACTGTTGATTATCTATGTTTAGGTATCGAAGTGATAGAGAATGGATCTTTGTTCATACCGCATATATCTGTGTGGACTTACTGTTGATTATCTATGTTTAGGTATCGAAGTGATAGAGAATGGATCTTTGTTCATACCGCATACATCTGTGTGGACTTACTGTTGATTATATATGTTTAGGTATCGAAGTGATAGAGAATGGATCTTTATTCATACCGCATATATCTGTGTGGACTTACTGTTGATTATCTATGTTTAGGTATCGAAGTGATAGAGAATGGATCTTTATTTATACCGCATACATCTGAATCTGATGCTGGAGTATACATATGCATAGCGCAGAACAGTGCCGGTACAGCCTTTGGCCAGATACGGCTACGGATATACAGTAAGATGCTTTGTGGTATTTGTCTGTTGGGGCGTTCCGTGGTGCGATGGATAGGGTGTATGCCTCCGTGGTGCGATGGATAGGGTGTACGCCTCCGTGGCACTATGGATAGGGTGTATGCCTCCGTGGTGCGATGGATAGGGTGTACACCTCCGTGGTGCGATGGATAGGGTGTACACCTCCGTGGTGCGATGGATAGGGTGTACACCTCCGTGGTGCGATAGATAGGGTGTATGCCTCCGTGGTGCGATGGATAGGGTGTATGCCTCCGTGGTGCGATGGATAGGGTGTACGCCTCCGTGGTGCGATGGATAGGGTGTACACCTCCGTGGTGCGATGGATAGGGTGTACGCCTCCGTGGTGCGATGGATAGGGTGTACGCCTCCGTGGTGCGATGGATAGGGTGTATGCCTCCGTGGTGCGATGGATAGGGTGTACACCTCCGTGGTGGGATGGATAGGGTGTACGCCTCCGTGGTGCGATGGATAGAGTGTACGTCTCCGTGGTGAGAGGTTGCAAGTTCAAGCACCGCCAGACAAGACAATTAAATGACTGTCCGATTAGCGCAGTATGGCTGTCCGATTAGCGCAGTGGTTAGCGCGCTCGCTTCTCACCAATGCAACCCTGGTTCGATTCTCGGACCGGGAAGTATGTGAGATGGTACTGTGGTCGCCAGATCGGACAGGTGGTTTTCTCCGGGTACTGAACATGTAACCAGCAGAGTGTATCAACTATACACGCTGAAGAAATGCAATCCCTTTATGCCTGTGTATTATCCATATCTCTTAATGTCCATGCAATTCAATGCTCACTGCTTATCTGTGACGGCAGTTCTAATGTTTGCTTAAATCTGCTTTAAAGCGACACTACATCAGTGAAATAAAGCAACTTTCTACAGAATACAGAATGTAATTTCCTATTACCGGTATAATTTTAATTATGTTATAAAAAAATTTCTTTGTTGCAGATTCCAAGTATTTTAGCTAATAGACAAACGCCGTATACAACGTTTGTTGACATAGCAAAATAATGTAAATATGGTCAACGTCCATGCATATTACAACGCGTGTATCCTGAATAACAACATTTATGGTACAGATATACCGTTATATCTCGCATATTGTGCCTGTTCATATTTACTTTTAGACTGATCCGATTTAAATTATTTCTAAGCGACAGTAATGACTCCAATAATAAACAAACATCAATGCTGACCGTTATATGAAACCCTACTTTCACCTTTGTGAGTTTATAGACCCCAAAAACATTGTATATTGATAGAAAGTTAGTGTTCGAATGATTTCAGATGAATTTGAAGTAACAATACTATTTATTGATGGCAGGCGTAAAAATGCATATGTTTGCTTTTTTTCCAGGAAATGTCGCTTTAACATTTTGAATCCTATTATTTTCTTCAGTTCCACCAAAAATTCAAGTGCGAGAGACAGACTTTGTGATTAATAATGCTCAAAACATTGTGTTGCCATGCCGAGCCACAGGTAGGCCACGCCCAAAGATTAGCTGGGAGAAGGACAATGTGAAGATAGCCAGAAGTAATGCCTATGTGAGACTGTTAAGGACAGGACTTGCTATTCCGTTTGCAAGGTAGGCTTCTATTACATGTCTTGTTGTATATCCAAAACCTCAAAGTTAGCTCAAGCATAGATCCATATCATATAATGTGTTAATTTGTAATGACTTTCAACACTTCATTTATGAAAGATATATGTGTTTTGTTTTTTTGAATCCAAAGTTTGGGTGATTCTATGCGAAGTTTGGGTGATTCTATGCGTAATGTAAAATTCTTTTGGGAAAAAACAACTCAAATTTTTATCACAAATAAAAAGTCGTTTTTATAGCAAATTGATTCATGACAATACACGTGCCTGAACAAGATACTTAACCCATTTCATTCTGGATACCATTCAAACAGTATTTGCAAAGAACATAGAGCCAGATCAGCCACCATGGAACGTGCCGTCTGATCAGGCTCTATGCTGTTTGCTATTCAGATGATCTTGCTAAGACACTTGGCTATGTAGCAAACAACATAGATCCTGATCAGCATGCAGCATCACGCTGCGGCTGATCTGGATCTATGTTGTTTGTAAAAGCCTTTAAATGTATCCAGAATGAAATGGGTTAATACAAATGTAAGGTGTGTGCATCTTGATATATGGATATCATTACACGTGTGCTTAATTATGGATATCATAGTGGCGATATTTCTATAACACGACTAAACGAAACGTGCTTAATTATGGATATCATAGTGGCGATATTTCTATAACACGACTAAACGAAACGTGCTTAATTATGGAATATCTTCTTCTTCTTGTCGTTCGCGAATCACATGGACAAGCCGGCAGCAAACACGAAATGGGCCGTCCTCCTCAGATCCTCCCGGCAGCCATGTAACTTCGTCTGGAGAGAAGTATCTGTTGGCCAGGTTGTTTTCCTCAGCCCATGAAGATTGGGACACTCCTGGAGGATGTGTTCTGCAGTCTCGCCCACTACGTTGCAGCTGCAGGCAGTTGATGGAGCTAGTCCAAGCTTCCGACACATATGGAAGTTCAGGCGGTTATGCCCTGTTCTAAGCCGGAATATCGTGACTTGCTCCTGTCTGGTGAGAAGGTGGTAGTCATCCTTCTCGACTGTTGACTTTGATGCAGATTTGATTATGGTGCATTTCTCCTTGTAAGTCAAATCTTTGTCTGGTTGCCTCTCGGTAGAACCTTGCTTGGCAAGCTGGTCAGCGGCTTCATTGCCAGGAATGCCTATGTGTGCAGGTACCCACTGGAGGACAGTTCTTTTAGATACGCTGACTGTTCGAAGGGCTTCCATCAGGTGGGGTTCTTTGTTGTTAGACAGGGCATCCAGAACTGAGAGCGCATCAGTCAGGAAGACAACCTGGGAACACTCTACAGTGTTGTGTACTAGAGATGCTGCTGTTTCAAGGGCCTGTACTTCTGCCCCATAGTTGCTGCAGTGTACTCCAGTAGGTAGAGCAACTGACTGTTTGTGTCCATCTGGGTGTCGGACATACACGCCTGCTCCTCCGTTTGCTACTGCTCTTGTGGCTGAACCATCTGTGTAGACTTGTAGCCATGCTTCTCCAGGATAACTCTTGTCGATGTGTGCTAGTGTGAGGGCACGGTTGACGTCATCATGTTGTCTATCTCTGGATGTCATGTATGGGATTGTACTGCAGATGGTAACCTTGGATTCATCGCTAGTCAACCATGGCTTGGATAGACATGGCGTTGGAGGCAATGTCTTGGCTGGGAGATGGCTGGTGTGCTTTCGAGCAAGCTTCTTGGACTGGTGGATGAAACTGCTTCGCTTTAGACGATTTTTCGTTAGTGCCTCAACTCTCTGCTTCATCGGTTGTTCTTCCTGACATCGAAACTTCTCTGTCTGTAGAAGAATTCTTGTGTCGCGACGTTCTTGCAGTGGCTGGATGGAAGTAATTTTCTCCATGGCCTTGATTGTAGTGCTCTTCATTGCACCTGTGATCAGCCTGAGAGCCTTGTTCTGAACCTTGTCGAGTGTCTGTTGGTTGGTCTTGGCTGATGATGTCCAGGCGGTGGATCCATATTCCAGGTGAGGCCTGACCACACCTTGGTATATAGTCTTCAGGATGTGATCATTGGCACCCCAATCCGAAGGATTGCAAGCTTGCGCTTGGCTTTGGCCTCTGCTTTCTGGATATGTGGCTTCCATGTCTGCCGTCTGTCAAATGTCATCCCCAAGTATGTTGGCTCGTTGTCCGTCTTCAAGGCAGTTCCACCGACTTTGATGGTTCCAGCTTTCTGTTTGGTGGAAAGTGTGAAGAGTGTGGTTGACGATTTCTCCTTATTAATAGAGATGCACCAGTCTTCTGCCCATACTGTGAGCTTGTCTGCGGCCATCTGCATTCTGTATGTGGCAGTCGTTGCATATTCTTCAACACACCACATGACCTAGTCGTCAGCATAGAGTGCTGCTTTGATACCATGTGGCAGCTCTGCAAGCAAGTCATCGATGAAGATGAGGAACAGCGTAGGCGAGATCACTCCTCCTTGAGGATCACCATGTCGGATGAGGAATTTCTTGCTCTTCCGGTTGTCAACAAGTACTCTGGCTCTGCGATTGTGTAGGAAGGATTTGGTCCATCGGAGCATCTTGTCGGCAATTCCACATCGTTGCATCTTGACCAGCAGCCCATCAGTCCAGACTTTGTCAAAAGCCTTCTGGAGGTCTATCCAGGTTGCAAAAACTACCTTCTGGCCTTGGAATGCATCCTCAACTTCCTGAGCGAGGTATGTTGCTTGGTCCTCTGTGCATCTGAACTGTCGGAATCCTGCTTGTTCCTTGGATAGGAGGTTTTCTGTCTCAAGGTACCACATGAGTCTCTTGTTAACTATCCTCTCCATTGTCTTGACCACACAGCTAGTGAGACTAATAGGGCGATAGCTGGAAGCTTTCTTTCTATCCTTGCCATTCTTGTAGATTGGGATAACATTGGCTTCCTTCCAGATCTGCGGAACTATGCCTTCTTTCCAGCTAAGATTGAAGATGTCAAGAAGTTTCAGCATGGCTGAGCATCCAAGATGAGTTAGCATCTCATTGGAGATTCCATCTGGTCCAGGTGACTTCCTCTTTTTCAGTTGTCTGAGCGCTGTGTACAGGTCCTGGTATGTAAGTGGAAGTTTCATGGAGTCTTGTTCCGTATGCGTTTTACTTCTATCCTTCTGTTCTTTCCGTGCCTCTCTTTGCTGTTGGCGTGTGACTTTGATGTTGCCCTCTTTCTGGTAGGCTTTGGCGAGACAGTATGCAGTCTCTTTGCCGGTCAACAGTTTCCCATCCTCATCCAACGTGATTTTCTGTCTGCTATTTCCTTCATCGTTTAGCTGTTTCGTGAGCCTCCACAACTTCCTCCCGTCCTTCTCAATGTTCAGGGCAGCAGTTTTCTCCCTCCAACTTCGTCGTGTAGCTTCCAGTTTAGATTTTTGAAACTGTGCCTTTGCTTTCTGAAGTTGTTCATGGTTTTCTTGTGATGGCTGTTCTTCTGCCCTGTTCCTTGCTTCAGTGAGTTCATCTGGGAGGGACTGAAACTGATTGGTCCAGTAGGGCTTGTATTCTCTGCTCGCACCTCTAGGGATGGTTTCATGGGCAGCTTTGAGTATGCAGCTGTTGAACTCTTTCACCACGTTGTTGACATCTCTTCCTTGTACCTGTATGCCTCGAGTAAGAGAATTGGACCGAATAGCAAAGGGAATCCACTTGGCTTTCTTGTAGTTCCATCTAGGGTAGGGATGGTCTGTCTGTATCACTTCACTGCTGAGTGTGAGGAACACTGGTTTGTGGTCACTTCCACCAAGTTGATCGCCAACTTCTCTAACCGTACCTTTCGGGATGTCCTCTGTGCAGAATGCTAGATCTGGAGAGGTAGTAGTGTGCCATCGCCTAGAGTAGAAGGTTGGTACATCATAGGGCTGGTTGACGAGAATCAAGTTGTGCTCATCCTACCAGTCCTCCACTTCATCCCCACGCCTATCAGACTGTGCATATCCCCAACTCTGGGAATGACTATTGAAGTCACCAACAACCATGCATTGACTGTTTGAAACTCCAATAGTGTCAAGGGCAAGGGCTTTGTCATGTGGGCAGTAGTAGTTGACGAGGTTCATCTCAGTTGATTTGATCTTGATCTTGAACTCCTGGTATTCTGCTCCTTCAAGGTAGGTTTTCACTTCGCTCACATTGATGTTGTTCCGGATTAGAGTGAGCACATCACCCTTGTGTCTGTCTTGTCGGTCTGCTCGGAGGCACTTGTAGCCTCGTACTTTGAACGTCTTGTCTTTGTTCAGGTGTGTTTCCTGTATGCAGCAAACACTTACCTCTTTGTCCTGTAGTACTTGCTCAAGTTCAGTCTTTTTGTTAAAGACTCCTTCAGCATTCCACTGCATGAGCACAAGAGGTTTCTGCTTCACGTTTCGGCCAGGAGCTGTCCTTCGCCGTCCCCTGGCTCCACAGGGCGGCTTAGGGTGACCTCCAGTAGCTAAGGATGGGTTCCTTCGAGGTATGGAACCCGGCACTGTACCTGCCTGGCGGGTCTTCACAGGTCCAGCACCATCTCGGTTTACTCTTTCTGTCATTGTGATTCATGTTGCGTTATGCGTAGTACCGTGGTTTATTAGAATGCGCCATGCGGCCCAGTACTTCCGGCTTCAGCATTCGAGGTTTCTGTTGGGGTTACCTCACCCTTAGGCTAGGACTTTTAAGGCGGTCCATATGTTCGCCTGATGCACCCGTTGTGGGACACGTGGAGTATTTAATAGGAGTAGCTTTGCCATGTGCTATCCTGCCCCGTCCTGGTAGGTACACCGCCATATGGTCCAGGACTGCTTATTTGATTCACAGCTAACCCCCATATCTGAGGGCCGTTTCCCCTATCCGCCACCTGAGGACCCGCTGGGTAGGGGATGGTCGCCCCACTACTGAATTGGAAGCAGCATGGACCCAGATTATGGATATTATAGCGGCGATATTTCTATAACACGACTAAACGAAACGTGCTTAATTTCAGCCGAACATATTTTGTTGGATATATGAGTATTTTCAATACTCCGGTTTCCTCCCACGCGAATGACCACATTTACACTTTCATCCGCGCCAACAAGAGTGATTAATATAAGTTGTTAGAACTTGCTTCGCAATCGTTGTAAAATAAATAAAGTTTAAATTTTATGTTTAATTTTCAGACCAGAAGATGCCGGTAAATACACATGTGTTGCCACGAACAAAGCGGGCAATTCTCGCGTAGACATGTCTTTAATTGTACAAGGTAAGATCTTGTTCCTTTACTGTTGCAATTATTTATTATGAAATCAAATGAATTCAACTCAAATTTTTTATTTACTATTTATGACTTTGATCTACAGTCAAACCTGTATTAGTGGTCACCTCCATTAAGCAGCCAACCTGTGTTAGTGGTCACCTCCATTAAGCAGCCAACCTGTATTAGTGGTCACCTCCATTAAGCAGCCAACCTGTATTAGTGGTCACCTCCAATAAGCAGCCAACCTGTATTAGTGGTCACCTCCATTAAGCAGCCAACCTGTATTAGTGGTCACCTCCATTAAGCAGCCAACCTGTATTAGTGGTCACCTCCATTAAGCAGCCAACCTGTATTAGTGGTCACCTCCATTAAGCAGCCAACTGATAAGTGGTCACCTCTTAAGCAGCCAACCGTATTAGTGGTCACCTCCATTAAGCAGCCAACCTGTATTAGTGGTCACCTCCATTAAGCAGCCAACCTGTGTTAGTGGTCACCTCCATTAAGCAGCCAACATGTATTTGTGGTCACCTCCATTAAGCAGCCAACCTGTATTAGTGGTCACCTCCATTAAGCAGCCAACCTGTATTAGTGGTCACCTCCATTAAGCAGCCAACCTGTATTAGTGGTCACCTCCATTAAGCAGCCAACCTGTATTAGTGGTCACCTCCATTAAGCAGGCAGTTTCCAGATTTCCAATATGTTATTTTATTATACATTTGATTCTATTAAGCAGCCACCCTGCTCTAAGCAGTCACTTTCTGTGATTCCCTTGACTGGCTGCTTAACATAGGTTTGACTGTACTTAGATCTATGGTTTTAGAATATGAAATGTTCCGCAAACATGTTATCATTTCAATTTGGTTTTGGGAATTATAGTCGCACCAACAGGCTGCTTAGGTCATACGGCGACTCTCCAGATACTATTGGTGGAGAGAGACCCATTGGACGGACACCCTGATAGAACCACCGACCTACCGCAAGCAAGCTGGATAGCCTCCTTACAGGAACTAATTTGACACCCCCGATGGGATTTGAACCTACAGCATCATGTGATTTGAAGTAAACAGCTGTAACCACTTGGCGCCGTGGCCATTTCAATCCTTGTATAATATTAGTAAATGGAACCAAGAAAAAATACACACCCTTTGTCAATTGGTGAATGAAAATCAAACAAATTCGTCCTAAGCTTTATGTACGCACATACAAAACACGTTATTTTTCTAAAAAATTCCTTTGTAACGATCATGTAATGTTTTTCCCGCCGACATAAGATAATCGCGATTCAATGCACATATCCATTATCGACGTCACAGTGCTTTGATAGTGAAGGAACTCGCTTGTTTTTCTATTACCTCCCTTGGTAGATAAAGTCCGCTTTATCCCATAATGTATAGCGGTCCTTTCAGTTGGAATCCTTTGTTTTTACAGTTATTCCCTAACCAGATGTTGCGTTATGATAAATGTGATTTTATCCAAATCATGTTAATTAATTGATAAAAAAAATGTTACAGAATTTTTACCCATTGGATATACTGTAGGATATCTGTCGAGATACAGTAACATAATAATTATAAGATGAGAAAGTGGAAGAAAATTGATAGCATGTTGTGCAATGGAAACAACGATAAAAACAGAGGAAACAACTTAAAGAGGACCTACATACTTTTAAAGAGTATTCAGGGGCAGTAACTGACCGATGTCTCTCATTGAAGCGAAAAAAAGTAAATAATAAATGCCTTGCCTAAGGGCACAATCGTAATGGCACCAGTGGGGCTCGAACTCCGTGCCTTTCGCACCTGAAGCGAACATGCTACCATTTTAGAGAGTATTCAGGGGCAGTAACTGACTGTCTCTCATTGAAGCGAAAAAAAGTAAATAATAAATGCCTTGCCTAAGGGCACAATCGTATCAGCTCCAGCGGGGCTCGAACTCTGGGCCTTTCGCACCTGAAGCGAACACTTTACATTGCGCTATCACGACTTCCACTAATTTATTCTTGCAGTGCCCCCACAGATTGGAGAGGCGAGTCGGCTGCTGACATACACAGTCGGTGACACAGCGGATATACAGTGTGCCGCTATAGGTATTCCACCGCCTACTATCCGCTGGTTGAAGGACGGCCGAGACATTGATACAGATTCACGGAAGTATCAGATGACGGAGTTCGGTAGTCTTTTGATTCATGAACTGAAGGTAGGTTTTAGTTCTCATAGCCTAGAAACATCGATATATTTTGCTATGTCCGTTAAATAGAACAATTTGTATTATTACCTAATGCTCTATATAACTTGTAATTCGTTATTTTTGCCTGTTTCATTGCATTTTTTATCCTTCGCTCAAGTCTGGGCAACAGTTCGAACTGTTGACCGGGCAATAGTTTGAGCTGTTTCATACTAGACTTTTGAACCAATCATACTCTGAGTATGCTTTCACTGTGCGCAGTTGGATTGCGCAATAGGGTGTTATGGAAGTCAAAGTAAAAAATACGTCCCGAATACATTTTAGCTCTGACTGCGCTTGAAGTCATCGATATACATTATGTGAAGCCCTCCTTTCCGTTCATTAATTCCTTTCCGTATTTTATTGCATACTTACCGGCATACCGGCTTTTAGACCAAAACCAAGCGTTTACTAATGATGATTGATTAGTCATCAGCCGACAAACTGGGAAAAACAGAAATTTATCTTGAATTATGGCCCAGGCTAGGTTTGAAGACACGACTGAGGATGAACTCAATGTTTTATTAGAAAATAGGGACTCTCTGAGTACAAAAAACGTTATAAAGCATTAGGTAATAAAACAGTTGTATACACACTGATTTTAAACACACTCCTCTGTGACATTTCTAAGAATCTAGCAATCATCACCGTAATTGCTTTAGTACATGAATACATTATTGGCAGTGAAAGGTTCTGTAGTCCAGTGGTAACACGTTGGACTGGTAATCCAGGGATCGCAGGTACGATCCCCCGTCTGACCCTATTAAAGTAACAGCCTATCAGATGGGACGTTAAACCGAGGTCTTGTGTCGGTGCTTTACACCGTGCATGTAAAAGAACCAGAGGAGACTCTGAATGGGTAGCTGTCTGTATCATTGCACTATCCTCCAAAATTCTAAAATTACTAATCTCTTCAGGAGGTGTCACTCATATGGGCAACCGGTAGCGACGATAAATAAACGTAAAACACTGAGAAGATGGATGCTTTCTAAAATGTTCATATGGCAGATTCCAATTCAGATACTGTCGTCATTGTCAGATCAACTTAAACACACTTCTCCGGTGACATTTCAAAGAATCTAGCAATCACCATCGTAATTTTTTTAGTACATGAATACATTATTGGCAGTGAAAGGTTCTGAAAAGATTGATGCTTTCTGAAATGTTCATATGGCAGATTCCAATTCAAATACTGTCAACATTAAATAGTTTATACAAATTTATTTTAGCTCGATTGCGAAACAAGTTCTTACAACTTATAATAATCGCTCTCGAGACCTCACTCCTGATGGAATCCATCGCCACGATGGAAAGAGAAGAGGCAACGTGGAATTTAAATGCCTCGTAACGGCTCCAGCTGGGCTCGAACTCCATACCGTTCACACCTAAAGCGAATGCTCATCCACTGCGCTATCACGACTTCCACATCAACTGGTTTATTTATCCAAGTAGCTCAGATTTGATATGTTATGTTCTTGGACTTACTTCAAATATTTATTGGAAGTCGTGATAGCGCAGTGGCGCGTTCGCTTCAGGTGCGAAAGGTCCGGAGTTCGAGCCCCACTGGAGCTGTTACGATTGTACCCTTAGGCAAGGCATTTAAATTCCACGTTGCCTCTCTCTCCCTCGTGGCGATGGATTCCATCAGGAATGAGGTCTCGAGAGTGATTTATATAAGTTGAAATAACTTGTTATGCAATCGAGCTAAAAATAAATTTGTATAAACTAAATATTTATTTAAGTGTTAACCATTTTCTTTTTTAACATCCTCAAATATTTACACACTTAATAATATCAATAGTTTTACGTAAAAATTAGAAATTGTGTAGTATATAATATTTATCAAGTAATTTCAGTGTGTTATATATATATATATATTGTATAACAACCAAATTGATAGGGAGAATGACTACCGGGTATATAAGTTTTCTTTCGTTCTAATCCCTTTCATGTGTTTTACGTTTATTTATCGTCGCTACCTGTCGCCAATATGAGCGACACCTCCTGAAGAGATTAGTCATTTTAGATTTTTGGAGGATAGTGCATGATACAGACAGAGACCCATTCCAGAATCTCCTCTTGTTCTTTTACGTGCACGGTGTAAAGCACCGACACGAGACCTCGGTTTAACGTCCCATCTGAAAGACTGTTAATTTTTATTAGGGTCAGACAGGGGGAAGTTACTCATATAAATTTTATATACGCACTACATGTTGTAATGATCTTAATGAGCGACATCTCTAATTTTCTATTACCTCCCTTGGCAGATAAAGTCTGATTTATTCCAAAATGTGAATAGGTCCATTTAGGTAGACTCCTTTGTTTTTATTGTTGTTCCCTAACCAAATGTTGCGGAATGATAATTGTCATTTTATCAAAATCGTGTTAATTAACTGATAACATTCTTTTACAAATACGTACCCATTGTATTTACTGCATGAGATATGTCGAGATAATTATAGTAATTTAATAATCATATGAAACGATAGTGGAATAAAATTGCTAGCATGTTGTGCAAAGGAAACAGCGATAAAAACAGAGGAAAACACTTAATAGGATATATATACCTTTAGGGAGTATTCAAGGGCAGTAACTCTAATTGCATATTGTTATTACTACGAACAGGAGCAAGACACTGGGAGTTACATGTGTTCTGCCTCAAACATTGCTGGACATGCTACACAGGCACGTCTGCTTAGAATCCAAGGTATGGTTAATATATAGCTTGCTTCTGTGTTGTTGTGTACAGAAGAATAAAATTAATACGTAAAATATGAAAATTGAAAACCATAAAAATCATGCTTTCATTTTGTTTTCATTTATTAGATCTATTTACAGAATGTCGGGACTACAAAAAAGGTAGTCTGTTCAATTTCATATTTCAGCTTTTTTGGAGATATGTACCGTACATATATAGAGTTGATTGGTGGATTCTGAGAATTACACCCAGCTGAACCAATCAGAAGCTTGAGACTGAATTTGATATTGGAGAAAAGTTTTATAACCTCCGAGTCAGACAGGACTACCCTCCATACTCGCCTATAAGACAAGTTTTTTACCACCAGATTATGGCCTCAAAGTGGCTTCCAGTCCATACTCGCCTATAAGACGTGTATTTTACCACCAGATTATGGCCTCAAAGTGGCTTCCCGACCATACTTGGCTATAAGACGTGTATTTTACCACCATATTATGGCCTCAAAGTGGCTTCCCGTCCATACTTGGCTATAAGACGTGTATTTTACCACCATATTATGGCCTCAAAGTGGCTTCCCGTCCATACTTGGCTATAAGACGTGTATTTTACCACCATATTATGGCCTCAAAGTGGCTTCCCGTCCATACTTGGCTATAAGACGTGTATTTTACCACCATATTATGGCCTCAAAGTGGCTTCCCGTCCATACTTGGCTATAAGACGTGTATTTTACCACCATATTATGGCCTCAAAGTGGCTTCCCGTCCATACTTGGCTATAAGACGTGTATTTTACCACCATATTATGGCCTCAAAGTGGCTTCCCGTCCATACTTGGCTATAAGACGTGTATTTTACCACCATATTATGGCCTCAAAGTGGCTTCCCGTCCATACTTGGCTATAAGACGATCTTTTTACCACCAAATTATGGCCTCAAAGTGGCTTCCCGTCCATACTTGGCTATAAGACGATCTTTTTACCACCAATTATGGCCTCAAAGTGGCTCCGTCCATACTTGGCTATAGACGATCTTTTTACCACCAAATTATGGCCTCAAAGTGGCTTCCCGTCCATACTTGGCTATAAGACGATCTTTTTACCACCAAATTATGGCCTCAAAGTGGCTTCCCGTCCATACTTGGCTATAAGACGATCTTTTTACCACCAAATTATGGCCTCAAAGTGGCTTCCCGTCCATACTTGGCTATAAGACGATCTTTTTACCACCAAATTATGGCCTCAAAGTGGCTTCCCGTCCATACTTGGCTATAAGACGATCTTTTTACCACCAAATTATGGCCTCAAAGTGGCTTCCCATCATATAAATGTGTTATATGGTATCGGTATCCATAGTTACGTTTCAGAAAAGAAACCACTATGACAATTTCTTCAACTTGCACTGCCCAAACATGCAATTTATTCTTAGTGTGGTGTCCATTTTATCAACCCGTCTTATATGTGTGTGCATGCCAAAACCCACAGATTTCAGGACCAAAGTAGGGGGGGGGGGGTCGTCTTCTAGGCGAGATGGACGGTATGTGTTGAATGCTGACAAAAACCGCCGGGGTTAGGTAAAGTTGTCAGGTACCGGTACATGAAGAGAAGCGTGACATACTTTGTAAGGAGATTACAGCTTTCAAGGTGTAACTATATCGCGGGGCTATTGTGGACGCAGATGTTGACTTACTTACATTTGCTTGAATAGTTGAATTTTTCACTATGTGTCACACTATTAATTGGTGCAATGTATCGTGTATACAGTCAAACCTGTCTTAAGCAGCCAGACAAGGGAGTCAGAAAAAGTGGCTGCTTAGCAAAGGTGGCTGCTTAATAGAGGTCAAATTTATAATAAAGCAACCAATTGGGAATATTTAAACTGGCTGCGTAATACAGGTTGACTGCTTAATGGAGGTGACCACTAACTAAGGTTTGACCGTAGAGAACAAAATATATAAATACCACTGGTTGTGATCATATTTTAGGTCATACATGTATATAACTAAAATTTGGCAAACTGCCTTCATGTCCCGAATAAAAGCTAAATCTGAGGAAGGAGGTTAGCGATTGGCTGTTAATGTACATGTGATGATAATAACGCATTTGATTGGACGAACCTGGCAGACAACAACACCGTCTATTAATAGACATGAATAATGATTCATAAGCTATTAAATCACTAAAAAACATAATATTTTTATGTGACCATTAAATACATATATCACATGACTTATTCTAGAGGGCGACTTGGGCGAAACAGTCGCACTAGGGAACCTGACTTTGCCACCTGGGGACCCCACTTCACCCTAAAAAAAACATTTTCATACAAAATATTATCCAGTAACATGTGCTGGCCCAATATAACGCACTGCTATTCAAAATTGTCAAATTGCGACTTTTAACCCTATTTTGTTGAGATTTATTAAAGCGACAATACATCGCCAAAAGCAAAGAAATGAATTTGTTCACGTATAAATGCATTGCTACTACAAATTCCTCGTAATACATTCAAACACTAACATCGAATCAATAAACAGTGTTTTAGTGGTCTACACATTTACAAAAGTGAAAGTAGTATTTCATATAACGATCATCCATGCTTCTGAAATGACATTTGTTTGTCATCAGAGTCAATACTTAACGCGTGGTACTGTCATTTAGAGATAATTTAGCTAATATTAGCCTACAAATAAATATGCATAGGCACAAATGTGAGATATAACGGTAAATCTGTAACATACATGTAAATCGTGTTGTTCAAGATATGCGCATTGTATTACACATGGATGTCGACACTATTTACATTATTTTGTTATGTCAACAAATCGAGTATACGACGTTTGTTTATTAGTTGAAATACTCAGATTCTGTGGCAAATATTTGGAAACAAATTATACCATATGATAGGAAATTATAACATGTAGAACATTGCGTTTTCACTGATGTAGTGTCGCTTTAAATAATACAATTTAAAAGGGTGCAATCGCGCGCTGTCTCACTTCCTCCCAAACATTATGACCTAGAATGAGTCCTGTTATCATCTATGTCATATAGCCGGGCTCCAGCCATATCAAATAATCCTTGCAATTCTATCTGAAACAAACATACGTCTTTTTCAACCATGACATGAACAGTTTTATCTACAATACTATCTTGAAACAAACATACGTCTTTTTCAACAATATTTACAATGCTATCTGAAACAAACATACGTCTTTTTCAACAATGACATGCAAAGTTTGATCTACAATGCTATCTGAAACAAACATACATCTTTTTCAACAATGACATGAAAAGTTTGATCTACAATGCTATCTGAAACAAACATACGTCTTTTTCAACCATGACATGAACAGTTTTATCTACAATGCTATCTGAAACAAACATATGTCTTTTTCAACCATAACAACAAAAGTTCCAATTTGTTTTTATTTACATATGTTATTGGTAGTGTGAAACAAAACCCAAACATAAATGTTTAAATAAAGTTGTTTGAACTTGCAGTTCCGCCATCATTTATCAAAGTACCTCAGATACAAGAGGTACTATTAGACAGACGACTAGAACTGGGGTGCACAGCCGATGGTATACCTACACCCACTATCCACTGGAAGAGAAATGAAATACCAATACAGAGTATGCATCCGTAATTTATACAAATTTATTTTAGCTGGATATACCGGTAACCAAATAAATTTTAATGTTGGTGAAATGGGTCTAGTATTGTCGTGGTAATTATTAATTTATCCGGTATGTGGCGTCCGTGGTCCAATGGTAGAGCGTCGGATTTGGAACCGATCGGTCCGGGTTCGATACTCAGTCAGGCCACGTATGTAGTGTCTTTGAGCAAGGCACCTCACACACATTGCTTAGTACTGGTTAACCGCTATGGTCGGCTTAGCATACCCAGGAAAACATGTCTACGTCCCCGCAAGGGGTTTGACATTAATGGATCATACATACATACAATGGCTGTCTATTCATTATCATTTTATCTATTTCTATAAAATTTATTTTAGCTCGATTGCGAAACAAGTTCTTACAACTTATATTAATCACTCTCGAGACCTGATTCCTGATGGAATCCATCGCCACGACGGGGAGAGAAGAGGCAACGTTGAACTTAAATGCCTTGCCTAATGGCACAATCGTAACAGGGGGCTCAAACTCAGGGCCTTTCACACCTGAAGCGAACGCGCTACCACTGCACTATCACGACTTCCAGCGATTTACCGCTGGTGGTACATATATACATGTTATACATGTGAAAATGAATGAATAGTTATTCGTCATGTAATAACATGGGTGTTCGACATTACAGGAAGATAGATAGTTAGTAATAACCAAGGTTACATGAGAAGACTTTTGTTAACATTTGTTACTTTCTTATTGTTTTTCTTGTTTGCAAAACTGTAGAATTGAGTGAATTTGAGTTGTAGGCCTACAAAGTTACGAAAGTAGTGTTTGTTTTATTTCTTAGTTCGAGTTTTACGTCTGCATCAGCACCATTTTGGGTTATATTGCCGGCGGGCAGTTTACCTAGCAACACCTTTCCTGGGCAGGCTCCAGCAGTTAACTAGTACTTGGTGCACCAACCTCTGTAAGAAACTGCCAACTCTTTTCATATAAATGAGACACGGCCTGAGCGGGGCTCGAACCTGTGACCATCAGTGATGATAGGTTACAGTGGTATACAAGTCAGTGACCTTCACCACTCGACAACGGAGGCGGACCCGAAAGTAGTGATATAGCAGGTGAGAAGTGAATTGTTGTGTATTGACACTATAATTATTAGCTATCTCTTGTTTTTATTTCAGCACCATCTAGTGTGAACGGACGGAGCATTTACATAGTTTACAATGCAAGACCGGAAGATGCGGGAGTCTATACATGTCTAGCACAGAACCCAGCGGGACAAGCCGAGGTTAACACCATGGTTACAGTGAAAGGTTAGAGTTATGTACTCATATTGATGATGTTCATTAAACCGTTGCCTGCTGAGTAAATAAAATCATGTTTGCAAACAACATAGATCCAGATCAGCCGCGGCGTAGCGCTGCATCTGATCAGAATCGATGTTGTTTGCTATTCAGCCAAATATTTTAGCTCCACTATCTGAAATAGCAAACAGCATAGAGCCTGATCAGTTTGCAAAAGTGATCTTGTCTGCCGCTAGGGTTAATTGACCTTTCTGCAAACGCTACTTAGGCACGCCCCCCCATAGTTACAGGTGCTCGCTGTAACCACGCGAGACAAGCTATCTAACAAAATGGCGTCTAACGCAGACCTGCATCGAGTTAATCTAGATAAAATTCCGTCGAATTTCTCGGTTTTATTTCACCCAGATAAGAAATCTCGTTGAAAGCAAGAAGGCAAGGGTTTTAGGTGAATTCAGGTGATTTCGTATAATCCCTTGTTCATCTAATGGTAGTTTCGTATACTAGTGCATTCGTTTAATCACAGGTTCGTATTTTATAGTCAAGTCAAAATCCTTTATTTCTCTCAATTCATGTTAGCATGAACACATGAGGTTATACATGTAAATATGTTACAAGAGGCTCTTTGAACGACATTACAAACAATATATAAAACACACTGATTTACAGTAGCATATTACATGTAATGCAAATATAAGTACAAAGGAATTATCCCAATATCATATCCCAAGCAAAATTGTTTTCATGAATTTGCACAGTTTCAGAAATTCTGATCTGTTCATAGTATTTATGAGCTGTTCCATCTTAAATGTGTTTGGACGATGGTAATAATATGGCTTTATATACTTTTTCCTGTTATCAATTAAATTCGGACATTCTAATAAATAATGTAATTCGTCTCCAATCTTGTCATTACAAAAATTGCAAGTTCTAAGGTTAATAGGGATTCTGGCCCAAGCTCCTGTTTCAATTGGAAGACGGTGATTTCTAGTCCTAAATCTAATTATATACGGTAGAACTGCCTTAGGAGTAGATGACAAATAACTTTCAAATTTCAACTCCTTTTTGAAAATCCTATAGAAGGTACTATTGCTCGAGTTGTCAACTTGTGAGTACCACTCATTTATGAACAGGTCCTGCAGTTTTTGCTTAACTGTCAATCTAAGCCATTTAGTGTTTTGAGGGTAATGGTCATACCAAATATTGATTAGACCGCATTTATACAATATATTTCTGACATTAAAAAGCCATGGGGATTTTTTCTTAAGTGTCTCGTTTGTGTAGTTATTTGACTTACATATATGCTATTATACATAACGGTGCACAGTTTTTCTGGTACGTTGTTTATGTTATAGTTGATTATTCGTGTCCAGAAGGCTATTATTCGTGATTCTATCTCTATTCGTAACGTCATACTACCAGTTTCCCCATAGACCATGTAATTTGGTGAGGATCTTTTCATATTTAAAATGTATTTCAAAATTTTTAGTTGTACACGTTCAATGACTTCTAAATTTCCGTACCCCCAAATTTCTGAACCATATAGTAAAATAGGCTTTACAGTTTTATTAAACAGGTCAATTTGTATATCAATAGGTAGACTTAATCGATTTGAATTCCTTATCAAACTATACATCGCTCTAGTGGCCTGAGAAGCAATATGATTTTTACATCTATAAAATGAACCACTTCTACAAAAGTAAATTCCTAAATATTTATATTCATTTACTATTTCTAATGGTAGGTCGTTAAACATAAAATTATAGACTGGTTGTCTTCCTTTTGAAAAAATGATAATTTTAGATTTCGATGTATTGACTGTTAGTTTCCATTCATTGCAATAATTTTCATAAGTCTTTAGAGCTTGTTTAAATTCGTATTCTGATTCTGATAAGATAACAGTATCATCGGCGTACAGCAAAATAAATATTTTGAAAAAATTATGTAATTCATTTACTTGTTCTCCAGTTGCAATACTAACACCTTCGTTATTCTGGTTTTGCAAAAAATAAGTGTTTAAATCATTTAGAAATAGAGAAAAGAGAAGAGGAGACAGGTTCTCCCCCTGACGTACGCCAATATTACTTGGGAAAAAGTTTGAATTATATATATATAGTACTGCACTATACAGGCCCATTATAATAATGCTATTATTAACTATTTAGGTAATTAGACACAATTATGAATGGGACTATGTAGCCGTGTGTTTGCCATACCAGGAGTGATTATCTATCTAGGTTTCAGGCCACTAATCAAGATTAATTAAAGTGAATGGGGGAGAATAAATAAATCTTTCCGCATTTTCGATGATTCCAACGGTGGCACTTATCGCAGCTAAGAGCATGCATACGGCTGGAAACGTGACGAGAGCAAAAAACGCATGGAAAAATAGACGCCATGGTTGTAATGAAATTGATGTGAAGAGCATGATATTTATACATGATTCAAGGGCTTGGACATATGGCACGACTCAGCTCTCAAGCTGATAAAACATGGGCATACAAGCCAGCATCACAAATGTTTGAGCCGACCAATCAAGGTGTGAACAATAATATATTCTCCAGTAATTGATTAATTTGTCAACAGCCCATCTCATAATAGACGTAGGTGTGAAGGTTATTTCTCTAAAGTACAGATATACGGATGAGGACGTGTTAAGTGTTCGTGGTAAATGCTTGCGCAGTCAACGGATGAGTGAACAACCACATCGTGTCAACTTTGACATCAAAAGAAATGAAATATGCTACCGTCTTGAGAGACTCGACCCTATGCCTCCTAGAAGACTCGAACATTAGGCCCAAAAACTGAACACCAGTACGTTCACTGAGCTAATATGGGAATCCCACAGCTCTGCACATGCATGGGTACTATTACTACTATCTGATCCCTAGTCCACCATACACGACAATATGTATGAACCACATGTATAATCACCACTATACTCACATATCTCTTGTGAACGGTAGATCTATTAATGCAGAATATATTTTTTCGAAATATTTTTATTATGCATAAATAAATTAATTTCAACTTACTTTTGTGCAAATATATCTGTTTGCATTAATTTTGGATGTATTCAGCTGGTCGTTTGGTCGTTCACACAACTTAATCCACCTTAGACATGTTTTCAAGATTTGTCTTAAGTTTTGAAAATGGCACGAATTTAACGTCACCTATCAATCGATCTGGATATCTACATCACTGTCACACAGCCCGTAACTACATCTTTTCACCATTGTCAATGACAGACAGCATTAATTAATTTTAAATATTTTTCAAAAATTAATTTTCAGATCACGATCACTCGTTATCAGATTTGATTAAAATTTTACTACATAACTCGTTTATCTAACAGAACGATAAAACAATGACTCGGTGTAGTAATCAATATTATAATTATGTGCACACATTTTATAATTGACCAATTAGCACAATCAGTGCTAAATTCCGATGTGAAATACTTTGATCTTGATAGCAGTGGCCCCTATCGGGTATTATAACTCGGCGGTCTCTGTGATGTACCGTTAGTGGGTAAGTTGTTGATTGCTCTCAATAAACAGTGTGACACGCTTAAATTTGATTGCTGTGTTTGTGAGAAAAGAATGACTATATGGGGTCAGTCAGTGTTTTTATAGATGCATTGTTTTTAAAGCAGCTGTCTGGTATTTTGTGGTTAATATACACACTTAGATTTGTCCAAGGATTTTGAAATGGGTTGAATTTAACGTCGATCACCAGGATATCGACTAATTTTGTACTATAACTAACCCACACACCAAAGCTACACATTTTCAACATCATTAAAACAATTTTAAACCCGTATTTTCGATCAAATTCACGACTTTTCAAATTTGTCTACTCGTTACTAGTGTGTCTAATATGCATTGTTTGTCTAACAAGATGGTGGCGATAAACCGTTGCCGGGGGTGTGCGCGAATGGTGCGATACGATTGGCTAACGCCAGCTGTCAATCAAAATCGGCAGAAAGGTCAATTATGATGATTTAGAATTTTCTGGATATGCAAATAATAATATAGTATTCAGTTAAAATAATACCATATTAAATAGCACCATTTAAATAAGCATTGGCTTTCAAAACAAATTATAAAAAGAAATGTAAAGTTCAGCATGGATGTTATACAGTACATAGTAGGTTGGTCAATTTGAGCTGTGTGTGTTTTTACGTTTATTTATCGTCACTACCGGTTGCCCATATGAGCGACGCCTCCTGAAGAGATTAGTTATTTTAGAGGATAGTGCAATGATACAGACAGAGACCCATTCCAGAGTCTCCTCTGGTTCTTTTACATGCACAGTGTAAAGCACCGACACGAGACCTCGGTTTAACGTCCCATCTGAAAGACTGTTAATTTTATTAGGGTCAGACAGGGGATCGAACCTGCGATCCCTGGATTACCAGTCCAGCGTGTTACCACTGGGCTATAGATCCGTCTGTAATTTGAGCTCACCTATGCCATTGCTTTAAAACAACTGTTGTATTCAATATTTTACAGTTCCACCAGAAATCCTGGCACCGCCAGGCAACAAAGCTGTTACTATAGCCGAGCGTGTAGTACTGACATGCTCTGTTGGAGGCGACCCTCCACCAAAAGTTATATGGTTGAAGAATGGTTACCCAGTGACACTCACAGATAGGATTTGGCAGCTCAATAATGGCTCTCTCGTCATCGTCGATTCTACGGTTTGTATTTTAATGGCTCTCTCATCTTCGATTCTACGGTTTGTGTTTTAATGGCTCTCTCGTCATCTTCGATTCTACGTTTTGTGTTTTAATGGCTCTCTCATCTTCAATTCTACGTTTTGTATTTTAATGGCTCTCTCATCATCTTCGATTCTACGGTTTGTATTTTAATGGCTCTCTCATCATCTTCGATTCTACTGTTTGTATTTTAATGGCTCTCTCATCATCTTCGATTCTACGGTTTGTATTTTAATGGCTCTCTCATCATCTTCGATTCTACGGTTTGTATTTTAATGGCTCTCTCATCATCTTCGATTCTACGGTTTGTATTTTAATGGCTCTCTCATCATCTTCGATTCTACGGTTTGTATTTTAATGGCTCTCTCATCATCTTCGATTCTACGGTTTGTATTTTAATGGCTCTCTCATCATCTTCGATTCTACAGTTTGTATTTTAATGGCTCTCTCATCATCTTTGATTCTACGGTTTGTGTTTTAATGGCTCTCTCGTCATCTTCGATTCTATGTTTTGTGTTTTAATGGCTCTCTCATCATCTTCGATTCTACGGTTTGTATTTTAATGGCTCTCTCATCATCTTCGATTCTACGGTTTGTGTTTTAATGGCTCTCTCGTCATCTTCGATTCTACATTTTGTATTTTAATGGCTCTCTCATCATCTTCGATTCTACAGTAATTGTTTTCTTGGCTTTCTCATCATCTTCGATTCTACGGTTTGTGTTTTAATGGCTCTCTCATCATCTTCGATTCTACAGTTTGTGTTTTAATGGCTCTCTCATCATCTTCGATTCTATGGTTTGTGTTTCATTGGCTCTCTCATAACTTTTTACTCTACAGTTAGTGTTTAATTCGCTCTCTCGTCATCTTCGATTCTACAGTTTACTTTTCATTGGGTCTTTCCCTACTTTTATTCAACATTTTCCGTAGTGTTCTATTGACTCTAAGTCATCTTTGAGTCTACAGTAATTGTTTCCTTGGCTCTCACATCACCTTCGATTCTATTGTTATAGTTTTATACGCTCTCTCATCATATTTGATTATATTGTTTAATTCACTCTCTCGTCATCTTTATTTCTCCGGTTAGTGTTCTATTGCTCTTATATGTTTCATTCTATAAATATGGTTTTATCGACTCTCTCAACATCTTTGATTGTCTTAATAGCTCTCTCGGCATATTTAATGCTTTAGTCTGTGTTTATTATATTCTTTGATTCTACATTTAGTGTGCTATTGGTTCTCTCAGTATCTTTGATTTTACTATTTGTGCTTTATTGACTCTCACGTTATCTTGGAATCTTCTGTTTGTGTTTTATTGACTCTAACATTATCTTTGAATCTTCGGTTTGTGTTTTATTGACTCTAACGTTATCTTTGAATCTTCGGTTTGTGTTTTATTGACTCTAACATTATCTTTGAATCTTCGGTTTGTGTTTTATTGACTCTAACGTTATCTTTGAATCTTCGGTTTGTGTTTTATTGACACTTAATTTCTTTGATTCTACGATTAGTGTCTTATTGAATCTCTCCGTAATTTTTGTTATAAGTGATATATTTGACTCAATTGGTATTGCATTAACATTTGGGGTTGATTGTTATTTGTAAATTACTACCCTTTATGGATATTTTTTAACAAAGTAGGCTGCTAGTTCATTAACCAAAATATATTTCGCATAGCCTTGTCATATTTTCCTCATTTTTCAAATGACAGTGTAGAATATTTGGAAGGAATTTCAACTAATTGTATGTATGTATATTGCATTAATGTCAAACCGCTTGCGGGGGACCTAGACATGATTTCCTGTGCAGGCTTAGCCGACCTAAGCGGTTAACCAGTACTAAGCAATGTGTGTGAGGTGCCTTGCTCAATGACACCACATACATTGTATGTGGCCTGAACAAGTATCGAAACCGGGACTGTTCGATTCCAAATTCGACGCTCTACCACTGGACCACAGAGACCACACTATTTAATGGATCATTTACGTGTATGCTTTATGCTACATATAATGTGGATATTGTTAATATACCAGTAAAAGTGTGTACAGTATATGACACCATTTAGTGCACAGAAAATTGGTGCAATTGATAAATATTATTATAGCTTAGATAACTTTTGGGTGATGCTTTCTGTTGTGTAGAGTTCAGATGCTGGTGAATACAAGTGCATAGCAACCAATGATGTTGGTATATCAGAGGGCGTTGCAATGCTTACTGTCAGAGGTAAGTTGATGCCTTGCAACCAATCATGTTGGTATATCTGAGGGCGTTGCAATGTTTACTGTCAGAGGTAAGTTGATGCCTAGCAACCAATCATGTTGGTATATCTGACGGCATTGCATTGCTTAATGTCAGATGTAAGTTGATGCCTAGCAACCACTAATTTTGATATATCTGAGGGCGTTGCAATGCTTACTGTCAGAGGTAAGTTGATGCCTTGCAACCAATCATGTTGGTATATCTGACGGCGTTGCATTGCTTACTGTCAGAGGTAAGTTGATGCCTAGCAACCAATCATGTTGGTATATCTGAGGGCGTTGCAAAGCTTACTGTCAGAGGTAATTTGATGCCTAGCAACCAATCATGTTGGTATATCTGATGGCGTTGCAATGCTTACTGTCAGAGGCAAGTTGATGCCTAGTAGTCAATCATGTTGGTATATCTGAGGGCGTTGCAATGCTTACTGTCAGAGGTAAGTTGATGCATAGCAACCAATAATGTTGGTAGATCAGAGGGTGTTAGTTTATATCATTTTATTTTAGCTCGATTGCGAAACAAGTTTTTACAACATATTAATCACTCTTGAGACTTCATTCCTGATGGAATCCATCACCACTTGGGAGATAGAAGAGGCAATGTGGAATTTAAATGCCTTGCCTAAAGGCACAATTGCCACGACTATAGGTGGGTGCGAACCTCCGGGCAATTCGCAGCTGAAGCCAACTCGTTATCACAACTTCCACACATGACTTTGGTCATGAAATCCATGTGTTTTGGCATGCACTCGTATATAAGACGGGTTGATAAAATGGACACCAAACCATGTATAAATTGTATGTTTGTCCAGTACAAGTTGAAGACATTTTCAGTGTCAGTGTGCTACAACAAAATTAGGGATACCATTTAACACAAAAATTAAAAACAAAATATTTAAATTTTATTTTTTAATTTAGCGCTCAACCGTTTCAACACCACATACCTCTAAATAGGCTTACAAAAAGTGTAGATCCAGATGAGCCGGCTCGTGACGAGCCGTCTCATCAGGATCTGCACTTTTTGCCAGTGATTTGACTATTTTTAGACATAATTACCCATTTTGATAAATGAACTTGTCCAAATGTGATTTTCTGATTCATTTATTGGTTTATGAATATCATGGACCAGTCCATGTGAGTTACTTGGTGTTGAATGGGTTAAGACCAGAAGCCACGTTTAGGCCACAATCTGGTTGTAAAAAACTCGTCTTATATGCGAGTATGAATGGTAGTCTTATTGTTGTATTATATTTCCAGAGCCACCATCGTTCCTGATAGAACCCAAGCATACACACGTAGACCAGGGTAGAAACGTGCGTGTAGACTGTGTCGGGTTTGGAGAGCCTACGCCGACCATGGACTGGATGGTTGGTTGGGATATACTACAAGATGAAGGAAGACTGTCGATATTACCTAACAATTCACTCAGGTATTTATTTGAAAGTCAAGACACTATCATAGGAAATTAATCATTAACCTGCCAATCACGACAAAATAGAGCCATCTGATCTGATCAGACTCTATGATGTTTGCTATTTGGATAGCGGGGCTAAAATACCTGTCTGAATAGCAAACAAGATAGATCCTGATCAGACACTCTGTCAATATTACCTAATATATTATATATTACCTATTTATTTAGTTTGTTTATACACATTTATTTTAGCTCGATTGCAAAACAAGATCCTACAACTTATATTAATCACTCTTGAGACCTCATTCATGATGAAATCCATCGCCACGAGGGAGAGAGAAGAGGCAATGTGGAATTTAAATGCCTTGCCTAAGGGCACACTCATAACGGCTACAGCGGGCTTGAACTCCGGGCCTTTCGCACATGAAGCGACCGCGCTTCCACTGCGCATTCATGACTTTCACTTACTGGTTACTACTTCTACAAAGAACACCAAGAAATAATATGTTGAAAATGTCATTTATTTTTAATTTTAAAATGACGCAAAATCAAGTTTATATCTACTAAAACTGATTATTGACATCATTAAATATAGCAAAGCTATTAAATACGCCCAATTAATGAGTTGCAAACACGTAGGTGGGCTACATAATCCGCGGGCTACATAATCCGTGGGCTACATAATCATAATCTGTGGGCTACATAATCCGCGGGCTACATAATCCGTGGGCTACATAATCCGTGGGCTACATAATCCGCGTGCTACATAATCCGCAGGCTACATAATCCGTGGGCTACATAATCCGCGGGCTACATAATCCGTGGGCTACATAATCTGCGGGCTACATAATCCGTGGGCTACATAATCCGCCACCAGCAATCACACCCAAACATTGATATGGATTACATTGTTTGCTTAGGATAGTGGCAGCGCAGCTCTCCGATTCTGGTACATATAGATGCCTGGCTAGCAACAATCTCGGTAAAACATTTGTGGAGATCAACATCACAGTTATAGGTAAGTGTGTGTTTTTACGTTTATTTATCGTCGCTACCGGTTGCCCATATGAGCGACGCCACCTGAAGAGATTAGTCATTTTAGATATTGGAGGATAGTGCATGATACAGACAGAGACCCATTCCAAAGTCTCCTCTTGTTCTTTTACGTGCACGGTGTAAAGCACCGACACGAGACCTCGATTTAACGTCCCATCTGAAAGACTTAATTTTATTAGGGTCAGATGGGGGATCGATATAGGTAAGTATTTCTACTCTAACCTATATACCATAGCCAAGCCATATTAGATTACAGTTATAGGTAAGTACCGTACTACATGTAAAATAGTATTTCAGCTCTAACCTATATACCATAGCAATGCCATATTAGATTACAGTTATAGGTAAGTACCGTACTACATGTAAAATAGTATTTCTGCTCTAACCTATATACCATAGCAATGCCATATTAGATTACAGTTATAGGTAAGTACCGTACTACATGTAAAATAGTATTTCAGCTCTAACCTATATACCATAGCAATGCCATATTAGATTACAGTTATAGGTAAATACCGTACTACATGTAAAATAGTATTTCTACTCTAACCTATATACAATAGCCATGCCATATTAGATTACAGTTATAGGTAAGTACCGTACTACATGTAAAATAGTATTTCAGCTCTAACCTATATACCATAGCAATGCCATATTAGATTACAGTTATAGGTAAATACCGCACATGTAAAATAGTATTTCAGCTCTAACCTATATACCATAGCAATGCCATATTAGATTACAGTTATAGGTAAATACCGCACATGTAAAATAGTATTTCTACTCTAACCTATATACCATAGCCAAGCCATATTAGATTACAGTTAAGTACCGTACTACATGTAAAATAGTATTTCTACTCTAACCTATATACCATAGCCATGCCATATTAGATTACAGTTAAGTACCGTACTACATGTAAAATAGTATTTCTACTCTAACCTATATACCATAGCAATGCCATATTAGATTACAGTTATAGGTAAGTACCGTACTAAAATCGTATGGATTTACTATCATCAAAGGCTATATTGGAACAATCTCTCGATTTCATGTTGTAATTTCACACATATATTCATATGAATGCGACTACTTACAGTTTGACAAATGTTTCATTCTGTTTCAGTACACGGAGAGTGGTCAGTGTGGTCACGCTGGGAGATATGTAGCACTAGCTGTGGTAAGGGAAGACAACTCCGTCACAGACTATGTGACAGTCCAGAGCCAGCCAATGAAGGACAAGATTGCGTAGGCACACCAATGCAGTCCCGATCATGTGAACAGAGACAGTGTCCAGGTTTGTGTGTGTGTTTTACATTTATTTATCGTCGCTACCAATTGCCCATATGAGCGACGCCTCCTGAAGAGATTAGTCATTTTAGATTGTTGGAGGATAGTGCAATGATACAGACAGAGACCCATACCAGAATCTTCTCTGGCTCTTACCAGATTTTGCGTGCACGGTGTAAAGCACCGACACGAGACCTCGGTTTAAAGTCCCATCTGAAAGACTGTTATTTATTTTATTAGGGTCAGACGGGGGATCAAACCTGGTTTGTGTGTCATTGTCTTTTCATTGTTTTAATATATCTGCACATACTGAGAGTTCATCTAGGCACTATTTCCTTCCTTCTATATACATTCAGTCAAACCTATGTTAGCAGTCACCAGTATTAACTCTTTCAGCACCGAATAAATTCAGAGCATGTGCAAACAACATATATCCTGATCAGATGCAGCGTAAGACTCAATATTTTCGGACATGTGCTTCAGCTCCACTGTGTGATGAGCAATCAACATATAACCTAATCAGACGGCAGGTTATGTTCTGTCTGATCGGGTTCTCTGCTATTTGAAAATGTTTTATGCGACATTGGCGATGAAAGAGTTAAGCATACAATCTCCATTAAGCTACCAATTTCCAAATTATTTATCTTGCATATTATTACATATTACATTAAAATACTATAATTTTGCAAACACTTTATTTCGCGATTTTCATGATTTTGAACATTTTCAAGGAATTCACAGTTTTGAATTCGCGCATCTGTTGATATATCGTGAAAAATGAAGGCGAATGTTTATGTAGATCGCTTATAATTGTATTGACTTTCAAAATGTACATATTTACGGATATAACTCTACATTCACTAGAATCATGAATTCACGATCAACTTTGATCGCGAAAATTAGCAAAATATAAAATCTCACGAATAAATAGTTTTCTACAGTATGCTTCTATTAACTATGCATGCTGGGTAAAATAAAGGCTATAAATAGTTCAAATAATTGTAGCAGACGACAATTCATTGAGATTTTCTTATTTTGTAGTTGAAAACTGATGAATTCTAATGAAATTGCATGACATATTTGACTGCTATTTTCACCACTAGTATCAAATATGTTTAGCAGCCAACTGTTCTAAACAGCCGCTTTCTGTCTTTCTTTGACTGGCTGCTAAGCACACGTTTGACCGTATGCAAATCAAATAGTATCGCAATTGATTCTCGATATATCTGCCTAAATTCCCATCCCCCCAAATAATGTTGTTGTTGTCATTTGTTGCTCTTTCAGTTTCAGGAAACTGGGGTAATTGGTTGTCCTGGGAACAGTGTAGTGTGTCATGTGACAATGGAGAGCGAATCAGACGACGACTCTGTGATAACCCACCACCTTCGTATGCCGGGGAGACTTGCCTGGGGGATCATATAGACACAGAACCTTGCAATGAAGTCCACTGCTCCGGTACGTGACACGTGTTATGTAAACAAGAAACGTATTAGTTTATACAAATTTATGTTAGCTCGATTGCGAAACAAGTTCTTACAACAGTAGTTAAGTTGCTTTCGAGACCTCATTCCTAATGGAATCAACCGCTTTGAGGGAGAGAGAAGAGGCAATCTAGAATTTAAGTTCCTTGTCTATGGGTGCAATCGTAACGACTACAGCTTGGCGCAAACTCCGGGCCTCTCACACCTGAAGCGAGCACGCTACCACTGCGCTCTCACGACGTCCACAAAAACATATTTATTATCCATCCAAGGGAATCACAGAAAATGGCTGCTTAGCACAGGTGGCTGCTTAATAGAGATCAAGCGTATAATAAAACATCATATTGGGAATCTTCAATCTGGCTGCTTAATACAGGTTGGCTGCTTAATAGAGATCAAGCGTATAATAAAACATCATATTGGGAATCTTCAATCTGGCTGCTTAATACAGGTTGGCTGCTTAATAGAGATCAATCGTATAATAAAACATCATATTGGGAATCTTCAATCTGGCTGCTTAATACAGGTTGGCTGCTTAATAGAGGTCAAGCGTATAATAAAACATCATATTGGGAATCTTCAATCTGGCTGCTTAATACAGGTTGGCTGCTTAATAGAGATCAAGCGTATAATAAAACATCATATTGGGAATCTTCAATCTGGCTGCTTAATACAGGTTGGCTGCTTAATAGAGGTCAAGCGTATAATAAAACATCATATTGGGAATCTTCAATCTGGCTGCTTAATACAGGTTGGCTGCTTAATGGAGATCAAGCGTATAATAAAACATCATATTGGGAATCTTCAATCTGGCTGCTTAATACAGGTTGGCTGCTTAATAGAGGTGACCATTAACACAGGTTTAACTGTATAATAGAGGTGACCATTAACACAGGTTTAACTGTATAATAGAGGTGACCATTAACACAGGTTTAACTGTATAATAGAGGTGACCATTAACACAGGTTTAACTGTATAATAGAGGTGACCATTAACACAGGTTTAACTGTATAATAGAGGTGACCATTAACACAGGTTTAACTGTATAATAGAGGTGACCATTAACACAGGTTTAACTGTATAATAGAGGTGACCATTAACACAGGTTTAACTGTATAATAGAGGTGACCATTAACACAGGTTTAACTGTATAATAGAGGTGACCATTAACACAGGTTTAACTGTATAATAGAGGTGACCATTAACACAGGTTTAACTGTATAATAGAGGTGACCATTAACACAGGTTTAACTGTATAATAGAGGTGACCATTAACACAGGTTTAACTGTATAATAGAGGTGACCATTAACACAGGGTTGACTATGGTTGTATTTAGTTGATGATGTATTACCTTTATAGTCTTCAATTGTTGGTGAATTTCCCATATTGTTTTAGTCAATGTTCAGCTTACATTATTGTGCTTAGCCAAAGCTGGGTTTACGTTATTGTGTTTAGTGGATGGCGGTTGGAGTGAGTGGGCGCCATGGCAGTCCTGTTCCAGCACATGTGGTGACGGTATCCAGGAACGGCTACGCGCATGTGATAGTCCTCCACCAACCAACCAAGGCGACTTCTGTATGGGGTCAGAGGTGAACAGACAGAGGTGTAAACTCAAGGAATGTCCAGGTACGTACAGTCAAACCTCTCCAGAGCAAACACCATCTGGATACACCCAAGATTGGTTGTTGTAGAGAGGCTATTGTTCTAGGGAGGTTCAGATCGTATGTTTGATTTAATTTCAGATATTTGGTGTACATTTGTATATGTTATATCATTGTTTGAAATAAACTATGTTTAATCTAACCCTTTCCATCATAGAGATTTAGGTTAATATACTATTATATCTCCATACAAACGACAACCATTTAGCTATTATGCAGTGGATAAGTAGTCGCCATATCTATCCCACCTCCATAGATATTGCTGGGACTACATGAGATTCTGGCCATTATAATGAACATTGGTTTGGCTACTACATTGTCAATATATGTCATATTGGTAAGCAAGTTCTAACAACTTATATTAATCACTCACGTTGTCGCGGATGAAAGCGTATATGTGGTCATTTGTGTGGGAGGAAACCGTAGTACCCGGAGAAAACACACCTGTCCGATCTGGCGACCATCGTACCATCTCACATACTTCCGGTCCGAGGATCGAACCAGGGTTGCACTTGTGAGAAACGAGCGTACAAACCAGTAAGAGAAGCTCTTCTATGAGGGAAAGGGTTAATGTAAATAGCCAATGTAACAGTCGTATGCAAATTTAATATTGCTTCGTGATGTATTACATGTTTGAATACTTTCAGTTGATGGACTGTGGGGAGGTTGGGGTCATTGGGCACCATGTACGTTATCATGTGGCGGAGGTACAAGAACTCGAGCCCGCATGTGTAACCAGCCCGAGCCCCGGTATGGAGGATTGTTCTGTATCGGAACTGATATGCGACTTGACTACTGCAACAGTGAACCATGTCCTGGCAAGTATTAAATGTAGATATACCATAATTATAGGAACTGATATGTGACTTGACTACTGCAACAGTGAACCATGTCCTGGCAAGTATTAAATGTAGATATACCATATAGGAACTGATATGTGACTTGTCTACTGCAACAGTGAACCATGTCCTGGCAAGTATTAAATGTAGATATACCATATAGGAACTGATATGTGACTTGACTACTGCAACAGTGAACCATGTCCTGGCAAGTATTAAATGTAGATATACCATATAGGAACTGATATATGACTTGACTAATGCAACAGTGAACCTTGTCCTGGCAAGTATTAAATGTAGATATACCATATAGGAACTGATATGTGACTTGACTACTGCAACAGTGAACCATGTCCTGGCAAGTATTAAATGTAGATATACCGTATAGGAACTGATATGTGACTTGACTACTGCAACAGTGAACCATGTCCTGGCAAGTATTAAATGTAGATATACCATATAGGAACTGGTGACTTGACTACTGCAACAGTGAACCATGTCCTGGCAAGTATTAAATGTAGATATACCATATAGGAACTGATATGTGACTTGACTACTGCAACAGTGAACCATGTCCTGGCAAGTATTAAATGTAGATATACCATATAGGAACTGATATGTGACGTGTCTACTGCAACAGCGAATCATGTCCTGGCAAGTATTAAATGTAGATATACCGTATAGGAACTGATATGTGACTTGACTAATGCAACAGTGAACCATGTTCTGGCAAGTATTAAATGTAGATATACTGTGTAGGAACTGATATGTGACTTGACTACTGCAACAGTGAACCATGTCCTGGCAAGTATTAAATGTAGATATACCATATAGGAACTGGTGACTTGACTACTGCAACAGTGAACCATGTCCTGGCAAGTATTAAATGTAGATATGCCATATAGGAACTGATATGTGACTTGACTACTGCAACAGTGAACCATGTCCTGGCAAGTATTAAATGTAGATATGCCATATAGGAACTGATATGTGACTTGACTAATGCAACAGTGAACCATGTCCTGGCAAGTATTAAATGTAGATATACCATATCGGTGACTTGACCAATGACCAAACAAAATATTTCCGACATAACCGAAGTTTGACTTAACGAAATTCTATATAAACGGAGCCCGTTATATCTAAAATGATAGTGTCTGAAACGGGACTTTCATCCGACTTCGAGATAACCAGAGAATTCAACATAACCGACTTTTTTTTTTATTATACACATTTATTTTAGCTCGATTGAGAAACAAGTTCTTATAACTTATATTAATCACTCTCGAGACCTCATTCCTGATGAAATCCATCGCCACGAGGGAGAGAGAAGAGGCAACGTGGAATTTAAATGCCTTGCCTAAGGGCATAATCGTAAAGGCTCCAGTGGGGCTCGAACTCCGGACCTTTCGCACCTGAAGCGAACCGACTTTGACATAATGGATGTAGACTGTATGTAACATTGGAACATTTTCCAAAGTGTGTTTTATTATGCTCTTGTGCAGAATGTTAATTAACCGAACATGGTCCGAAATATTTTGCAGTACATATGGAAAGGACCTACGATGGTTAATTGAAATCATACAAGGTAGTCAATATGTGTGACTTTGAATGGTTAAATGAACTTATGCAGAATATTTAGAGTTGCATGAAATGTAGTATGGGATTTGGAAGGTTAGTTTATACAAATTTATTTTAGCTTGATTGCGAAACAAGTTCTTACTTATATTAATCATTTTTGAGATCTCATTCCTGATGGAATCCATCGCCACGAGGGAGAGAGAAAAGGCAACATAGAATTGAAGCGAACACGCTACCACTGCGCTATCACGACTTACACAAATTTGGAAGGTTAAATGAAGTTATAAATGATTTTTGCAGTGCATGGAGGGTGGTCAGTTTGGGCAGATTTTGGACAGTGTTCTGTAAGCTGTTATGGAGGCCTTAGACGAAGGTTCCGTACATGTTCCAACCCGTCGCCTAGCAACAATGGCAGGCCGTGTACAGGTCAGGGAGATGATACAGATACCTGCAACCAGGTGTCATGCCCAGGTAATGTCAATTAAGTCATGTAGACATCAAATAGCAACAATGGTGGCCATGTAGAGGTCCGAGGATTGTATGACCTGCAACCAGGGTCACATACACGTCACCTAGCAACAATGACAGGCCGTGTACAGGTCAGGGAGATGATACAGATACCTGCAACCAGGTGTCCTGCCCAGGTAATGTCAATTAAATCATGTAGACATCAAATAGCAACAATGGTGGCCATGTGTGTACAGGTCCGGGGGAGGGGGGGGTGATATGACCTGCAACCAGGTACCATACCAGGGGCACATACACGTCACCTAGCAACAATGATGCTGTGTGACTGGCTTCCTTTCATGATTAGAATGTCCGGTTTAGAGGGGTCATTTTGTGTTGAAAGTACACAAAATATGATAACATTTCAATTTCGGATTAGAGAGCTTCTAGATTAGAGGGTTTTTTGTTACACTGAAAATAGAAGGGGAAAATTCGGGACCAGAAATAAAGTGCGATTTGGAGGGGATTTCGGATGAGTGGGGTCCGGATTACAGTGGTTTTACTGTAGTATAATGTTAAGAAATTTCGTGATACTGTGTAAATATAGAGTAACTGAATAAAAGACTTATTAGATTTGCTTCACATGTAATTTGTATGTACCATATTTGCTCGAGTATAAGACGATCTCGACTATAAGGCGACCTCCCAACTTTGGTCTTAATTCAATGGTATTTTTCATAGACCCGCATATAAGGCAGTCTGAGAAAATAGAAGCCACTCGGAAGTAAAGATCAAACAAATTGTACTGTTAAAGCACAGTAAATTATGTCAAATCATAATAAACTGCACTGATGCATAACAATAAATTTGATTTTACAGATAGAACTATGTTTTTGTTACACCCTTACACTTATTTCAAATGTTATCAAATATTGAGTTGGAACAAACTAATTAAAAAAAAAAGTTTTTAATTGTTAAATTATTTTTATCACTTTCCTATCACATGCCACTTTGAGACAATAATCTGGTGGTAAAAATCCTGTCTTATAGGCGAGTAAGCACATTACATAACCATTTGTGTTTATAAGTTGATGGAGCCTGGTCAGACTGGGCACACTGGAGCAGATGTTCGACTACCTGTGACCAAGGTACCAGAGAACGTGTGCGCACATGTCGCCGACCTAAGCACGGCGGCGAAGCATGCAGGGGAGATAATAAGCAGATCATGGATTGTAATGTAGAACCTTGCTATAGTAAGTTTCATCTATTCAACATAATGTATCTATGAATCGAGTTTAGTCTATTAAAATTTATTTTAGCTTCTTTGTGAAACAAGTTCTTACAACTTATATTAATCACTCTCGAGACCTCATTCCAGTTCGATCCCCTGTCTGACCCTAATTAAAATTAACAGTCTTTCATATGGACTTGAAACTGAGGTCATCATATATATATATATATATATATATATATATATATATATATATTACTAGTTCCCTGTTAGGAGCAATCAACATATAATAAACAATATTGATTGTAAAAAGATTTCGTATTGTTATGGTGAACTGGATATTGTAACCAAGAGAACTATGAGCTCAACTGCAGCTATACCATACTATGTGAACATTACACGTCACAGAAGCAATATTGCATATATATATGAAACCTCTATTTTACAGCCATTCCTACGGTAGCAGAAGGGAACATGATAGGCTATGTGAACAATATAAACATCCCATCGGCAACCTTCCATGTAGATATGATGCCTCTACCAGATGATACAGCTACCCACTTCAATGCAACTATCAGAAATGTACCAAGTTTGTTGGGTGTGTGATCTATATTTACTTGTATTCTTGTTCCGAGACGATTTTAGAGATTTTGTGAATAAGTACATTATATATACTTTATCTAATCATTAAAGCGACACTACATTGGTGAAAAAAGTAAATTTCTACAGAATGTAATTTCTTATAGTAATCGGTGAAAAAAGCACATATCTACAGAATGTAATTTCTTATAGTAATCAGTGAGAAAAGCACATTTCTACAGAATGTAATTTCTTATAGTAATCAGTGAGAAAAGCACATTTCTACAGAATGTAATTTCTTAAACCGGTAGTAATCGGTGATAAAAGCACATATCTACAGAATGTAATTTCTTATAGTAATCAGTGAGAAAAGCACATTTCTACAGAATGTAATTTCTTATAGTAATCAGTGAGAAAAGCACATTTCTACAGAATGTAATTTCTTATAGTAATCAGTGAGAAAAGCACATTTCTACAGAATGTAATTTCTTATAGTAATCAGTGAGAAAAGCACATTTCTACAGAATGTAATTTCTTATAGTAATCTGTGAAAAAAGCACATTTCTACAGAATGTAATTTCTTAAACCGGTAGTAATCGGTGATAAAAGCACATATCTACAGAATGTAATTTCTTATAGTAATCGGTGAAAAAGCACATTTCTACAGAATGTAATTTCTTATAGTAATCAGTGAAAAAAGCACATTTCTACAGAATGTAATTTCTTATAGTAATCTGTGAAAAAAGCACATTTCTACAGAATGTAATTTCTTATAGTAATCAGTGAAAAAAGCACATTTCTACAGAATGTAATTTCTTATAGTAATCGGGGGAAAAAAGCACATTTCTACAGAATGTAATTTCTTATAGTAATCAGTGAAAAAATCACATTTCTACAGAATGTAATTTCTTATAGTAATCAGTGAAAAAAGCACATTTCTACAGAATGTAATTTCTTATAGTAATCGGGGGAAAAAATCACATTTCTACAGAATGTAATTTCTTATAGTAATCTGTGAAAAAAGCACATTTCTACAGAATGTAATTTCTTATAGTAATCGGGGGGAAAAAGCACATTTCTACAGAATGTAATTTCTTATAGTAATCAGTGAAAAAATCACATTTCTACAGAATGTAATTTCTTATAGTAATCGGGGAAAAAAAGCACATTTCTACAGAATGTAATTTCTTATAGTAATCAGTGAAAAAATCACATTTCTACAGAATGTAATTTCTTATAGTAATCTGTGAAAAAAGCACATTTCTACAGAATGTAATTTCTTATAGTAATCGGGGGAAAAAAGCACATTTCTACAGAATGTAATTTCTTATAGTAATCTGTGAAAAAAGCACATATCTACTTTCACTTTTGAGAGAGTACGTAGACTACAAAACACTGTTTAATGATTGAACGTTAGTGTTTGAATTATTTCGGAAGTAATGTTATTTATACATAAAATGCATTTGTATTGCTTTTTGCAATGTAATGTCGCTTTAATATATATTTTCTTATATAATGATATACGGACACACTCCGATATGTCACGCTAATAATTAAACTATAATACTCCTCAAAAGGTTACAAAAGTAATTTAATAAATATGTACGTAATCAGACGGATCTGTAGTCCAGTGGTTAACATGTTGGACTGGTAATCCAGGGATTGCAGGTTCGATTCCCCGTCTGACCCTAATAAAATGAACAGTCTTTCAAATGGGACTTTAAACTGAGGTCTAGTGTCGGTGCTTTACACCGTGCACGTAAAAGAACCAGAGGAGACTCTGGAATGGGTCTCTGTCTGTATCATTGCACTATCCTCCAAAAATCTATAATGACTAATCTCTTCAGGAAGCGTCGCTCATATGGACAACCGGTAGCGACGATAAATAAACGTAAAACACACACATGTCGTTATGTCCTGTTAATAAATAAACTATAATACTCATTAAAAGGTTAAAAAGTAATTCTGTCGAAGCGTTTAAAACAACTATCGGGTGTTTGCAGTTCCTCACTTCCGTCACCTGTTATCAGTACTCAGTCCCATATCTTCAAAAGATTAAAAAGTAATTCTGTCGAAGCGTTTTAAAACAACTATCGGGTGTTTGCAGTTCCTCACTTCCGTCACCTGTTATCAGTACTCAGTCCCATATCTTCAAAAGGTTAAAAAATAATTCTGTCGAAGCATTTTAAAACAACTATCTGGTGTTTGCAGTTCCTCACTTCCGTCACCTGTTATCAGTACTCAGTCCCATATACTGGACGACAGCTTTGGAGATAGATGGAGCGTATAACGGTTACAGTCTGACCAACGGTGACTTCACGAGAGAAGTGCTGGTACAGTATACCACAGGTGAGCAATGAGTATGTGTAATGCTGTATGCTAACAAATACTGCTTCAACATAAATTTGAAAGAGAGACATCAGTGAGTTGCCTCCCCTGAATACTCCCTGAAAGTAGATAGGTCCTATTAAGTGTTTTCCTCTGGTTTTCTCTTTGTTTCCTTTGCACAACATGCTAACAATTTATTGGGGTTATATAAATCTTGCAGGTGAAATACTGAAGATGTTATTGGGGTTATATAAATCTTGCAGGTGAAATACTGAAGATGTTATTGGGGTTATCTTGCAGGTGAAATACTGAAGATGTTATTGGGGTTATATAAATCTTGCAGGTGAAATACTGAAGATGTTATTGGGGTTATCTTGCAGGTGAAATACTGAAGATGTTATTGGGGTTATCTTGCAGATGAAATACTGAAGATGTTATTGGGGTTATATAAATCTTGCAGGTGAAATACTGAAGATGTTATTGGGGTTATCTTGCAGGTGAAATACTGAAGATGTTATTGGGGTTATCTTGCAGGTGAACTACTGAAGATGTTATTGGGGTTATCTTGCAGATGAAATACTGAAGATGTTATTGGGGTTATCTTGCAGATGAAATACTGAAGATGTTATTGGGGTTATATAAATCGTGCAGGTGAAATACTGAAGATGTTATTGGGGTTATCTTGCAGATGAAATACTGAAGATGTTATTGGGGTTATCTTGCAGATGAAATACTGAAGATGTTATTGGGGTTATATAAATCTTGCAGGTGAAATACTGAAGATGTTATTGGGGTTATCTTGCAGGTGAAATACTGAAGATGTTATTGGGGTTATCTTGCAGGTGAACTACTGAAGATGTTATTGGGGTTATCTTGCAGATGAAATACTGAAGATGTTATTGGGGTTATCTTGCAGATGAAATACTGAAGATGTTATTGGGGTTATATAAATCGTGCAGGTGAAATACTGAAGATGTTATTGGGGTTATCTTGCAGATGAAATACTGAAGATGTTATTGGGGTTATCTTGCAGATGAAATACTGAAGATGTTATTGGGGTTATATAAATCTTGCAGGTGAAATACTGAAGATGTTATTGGGGTTATCTTGCAGGTGAAATACTGAAGATGTTATTGGGGTTATCTTGCAGGTGAAATACTGAAGATGTTATTGGGGTTATCTTGCAGGTGAAATACTGAAGATGTTATTGGGGTTATCTTGCAGGTGAAATACTGAAGATGTTATTGGGGTTATCTTGCAGGTGAAATACTGAAGATGTTATTGGGGTTATATAAATCTTGCAGGTGAAATACTGAAGATGTTATTGGGGTTATCTTGCAGATGAAATACTGAAGATGTTATTGGGGTTATATAAATCTTGCAGGTGAAATACTGAAGATGTTATTGGGGTTATCTTGCAGGTGAAATACTGAAGATGTTATTGGGGTTATATAAATCTTGCAGGTGAAATACTGAAGATGTTATTGGGGTTATCTTGCAGATGAAATACTGAAGATGTTATTGGGGTTATCTTGCAGATGAAATACTGAAGATGTTATTGGGGTTATATAAATCTTGCAGGTGAAATACTGAAGATGTTATTGGGGTTATCTTGCAGATGAAATACTGAAGATGTTATTGGGGTTATGTTGCAGATGAAATACTGAAGATGTTATTGGGGTTATATAAAGCTTGCAGGTGAAATACTGACGATGTTATTGGGGTTATCTTGCAGGTGAAATACTGAAGATGTTATTGGGGTTATATAAATCTTGCAGGTGAAATACTGAAGATGTTATTGGGGTTATCTTGCAGATGAAATACTGAAGATGTTATTGGGGTTATCTTGCAGGTGAAATACTGAAGATGTTATTGGGGTTATATAAATCTTGCAGGTGAAATACTGAAGATGTTATTGGGGTTATATAAATCTTGCAGGTGAAATACTGAAGATGTTATTGGGGTTATCTTGCAGGTGAAATACTGAAGATGTTATTGGGGTTATATAAATCTTGCAGGTGAAATACTGAAGATGTTATTGGGGTTATCTTGCAGGTGAAATACTGAAGATGTTATTGGGGTTATATAAATCTTGCAGGTGAAATACTGAAGATGTTATTGGGGTTATCTTGCAGGTGAAATACTGAAGATGTTATTGGGGTTATCTTGCAGGTGAAATACTGAAGATGTTATTGGGGTTATCTTGCATGTGAAATACTGAAGATGTTATTGGGGTTATCTTGCAGGTGAAATACTGAAGATGTTATTGGGGTTATCTTGCAGGTGAAATACTGAAGATGTTATTGGGGTTATCTTGCAGGTGAAATACTGAAGATGTTATTGGGGTTATATAAATCTTGCAGGTGAAATACTGAAGATGTTATTGGGGTTATCTTGCAGGTGAAATACTGAAGATGTTATTGGGGTTATATAAATCTTGCAGGTGAAATACTGAAGATGTTATTGGGGTTATCTTGCAGGTGAAATACTGAAGATGTTATTGGGGTTATATAAATCTTGCAGGTGAAATACTGAAGATGTTATTGGGGTTATCTTGCAGGTGAAATACTGAAGATGTTATTGGGGTTATGTTGCAGATGAAATACTGAAGATGTTATTGGGGTTATATAAATCTTGCAGGTGAAATACTGAAGATGTTATTGGGGTTATCTTGCAGGTGAAATACTGAAGATGTTATTGGGGTTATATAAATCTTGCAGGTGAAATACTGAAGATGTTATTGGGGTTATCTTGCAGATGAAATACTGAAGATGTTATTGGGGTTATCTTGCAGGTGAAATACTGAAGATGTTATTGGGGTTATATAAATCTTGCAGGTGAAATACTGAAGATGTTATTGGGGTTATTTTGCAGGTGAAATACTGAAGATGTTATTGGGGTTATCTTGCAGGTGAAATACTGAAGATGTTATTGGGGTTATATAAATCTTGCAGGTGAAATACTGAAGATGTTATTGGGGTTATCTTGCAGGTGAAATACTGAAGATGTTATTGGGGTTATATAAATCTTGCAGGTGAAATACTGAAGATGTTATTGGGGTTATCTTGCAGGTGAAATACTGAAGATGTTATTGGGGTTATCTTGCAGGTGAAATACTGAAGATGTTATTGGGGTTATCTTGCAGGTGAAATACTGAAGATGTTATTGGGGTTATCTTGCAGGTGAAATACTGAAGATGTTATTGGGGTTATCTTGCAGGTGAAATACTGAAGATGTTATTGGGGTTATATAAATCTTGCAGGTGAAATACTGAAGATGTTATTGGGGTTATCTTGCAGATGAAATACTGAAGATGTTATTGGGGTTATATAAATCGTGCAGGTGAAATACTGAAGATGTTATTGGGGTTATCTTGCAGGTGAAATACTGAAGATGTTATTGGGGTTATATAAATCTTGCAGGTGAAATACTGAAGATGTTATTGGGGTTATCTTGCAGATGAAATACTGAAGATGTTATTGGGGTTATCTTGCAGATGAAATACTGAAGATGTTATTGGGGTTATATAAATCTTGCAGGTGAAATACTGAAGATGTTATTGGGGTTATTTTGCAGATGAAATACTGAAGATGTTATTGGGGTTATCTTGCAGATGAAATACTGAAGATGTTATTGGGGTTATATAAATCTTGCAGGTGAAATACTGAAGATGTTATTGGGGTTATCTTGCAGGTGAAATACTGAAGATGTTATTGGGGTTATATAAATCTTGCAGGTGAAATACTGAAGATGTTATTGGGGTTATCTTGCAGGTGAAATACTGAAGATGTTATTGGGGTTATCTTGCAGGTGAAATACTGAAGATGTTATTGGGGTATATAATCTGCAGGTGAAATACTGAAGATGTTATTGGGGTTATTAAATCTTGCAGGTGAAATACTGAAGATGTTATTGGGGTTATCTTGCAGGTGAAATACTGAAGATGTTATTGGGGTTATATAAATCTTGCAGGTGAAATACTGAAGATGTTATTGGGGTTATCTTGCAGGTGAAATACTGAAGATGTTATTGGGGTTATATAAATCTTGCAGGTGAAATACTGAAGATGTTATTGGGGTTATCTTGCAGGTGAAATACTGAAGATGTTATTGGGGTTATCTTGCAGGTGAAATACTGAAGATGTTATTGGGGTTATCTTGCAGGTGAAATACTGAAGATGTTATTGGGGTTATCTTGCAGGTGAAATACTGAAGATGTTATTGGGGTTATCTTGCAGGTGAAATACTGAAGATGTTATTGGGGTTATCTTGCAGGTGAAATACTGAAGATGTTATTGGGGTTATCTTGCAGGTGAAATACTGAAGATGTTATTGGGGTATATAAATCTTGCAGGTGAAATACTGAAGATGTTATTGGGGTTATCTTGCAGGTGAAATACTGAAGATGTTATTGGGGTTATCTTGCAGGTGAAATACTGAAGATGTTATTGGGGTTATCTTGCAGGTGAAATACTGAAGATGTTATTGGGGTTATCTTGCAGGTGAAATACTGAAGATGTTATTGGGGTTATCTTGCAGGTGAAATACTGAAGATGTTATTGGGGTTATTCTTGCAGGTGAAATACTGAAGATGTTATTGGGGTTATCTTGCAGATGAAATACTGAAGATGTTATTGGGGTTATATAAATCTTGCAGGTGAAATACTGAAGATGTTATTGGGGTTATCTTGCAGGTGAAATACTGAAGATGTTATTGGGGTTATCTTGCAGGTGAAATACTGAAGATGTTATTGGGGTTATCTTGCAGATGAAATACTGAAGATGTTATTGGGGTTATCTTGCAGATGAAATACTGAAGATGTTATTGGGGTTATATAAATCTTGCAGGTGAAATACTGAAGATGTTATTGGGGTTATCTTGCAGATGAAATACTGAAGATGTTATTGGGGTTATCTTGCAGATGAAATACTGAAGATGTTATTGGGGTTATATAAATCTTGCAGGTGAAATACTGAAGATGTTATTGGGGTTATCTTGCAGATGAAATACTGAAGATGTTATTGGGGTTATCTTGCAGGTGAAATACTGAAGATGTTATTGGGGTTATCTTGCAGGTAAAATACTGAAGATGTTATTGGGATAATATAAATCTTGCAGATGAAATACTGAAGATGTTATTGGGGTTATATAAATCTTGCAGGTGAAATACTGAAGATGTTATTGGGATTATATAAATCTTGCAGGTGAAATACTGAAGATGTTATTGGGGTTATCTTGCAGGTGAAATACTGAAGATGTCGCATTATTCAAAGGGAGTGGATCATGAAGGCAAACTACAACTGGATATTGTTCTACGTGGGAATGTCCCGGACATTTCCGAGTCTCAGATTGTGAAAATCACACCGTATTGGGAACAGTATACACAGTCTGGACCAGGTATGATCCTGTCACGAGTTTTGTTCGTGCATTTGGTAGAATTGTAAAGCACATTAAGTGGAAGTCGTGATAGTGCAGTGATAGAATGTTCGCTTCAGGTGCGAAAGGCCCGGAGTTCGAGCCCAGCTTGAGCCGTTACGATTGTGTCCTTAAGCAAGTCTTTTAAATTCCACGCTGCCTTTTCTATATCCATTGTGGCGATGGATTCCATCAGGAATGAGGTATCGAGAGTGATTAATATAAGTTGTAAGAACTTGTTTCGAAATCGAGCTAAAATAAATTTGTATGAACTAATACACATTACTGGCTGGCATTTTGTCCGATTAGTGCAGTGGTTAGCACTCTCTCTTCTCACCAATACAACCCAAGTTCGATCATCAGACTGGGAAGTATGTGAGATGATACGATGGTCGCCATAATGGACAGGTGGGTTTTCTCTAGTTTCCAGCCACATGAATGGCCACAAATAACATTTTATCCGTAACAACCAGACTAATTAATTAGTGAAATCATGTTTCACATTCGTTGTAAAATAGATAATGTTTATACATTTGTGGGCGTGTTACGCAAAGATACACTAACACTGTCAATGATTTTGAACTTGTTTGTTTGTTTGTTTGTTCGGGTTTTACGCCTGCATCAGCACTATTTTGGGCTATATCGCAGGTAGGCAGTTTACCTAACAACACCTTTCCTGGGCAGGCTCCAACGGTTAACCAGTAGGTGCATGCACCAACCTCCGTAAGAAACTGCCAACTTTTTCATATCAACATGAAACGAGGCTCGAATCCATGACCATCAGTGATGATAGGTGACAGTGGTATACAATTCAGCGACCGTAACCACTCAACCACGAAGGTGTCCATCTAGTTTGTGACTTATTTCATTAACAACATTTCAGGTAGCGTACACGCGCATTCCACCCGACTGATGCATGTTGATGGGTACATGTTGCCGTATGCCTGGAATCACAGCATCGTGTATAACCATGGTGACAACAAGATGCCGTACCTTGTACAAAGACTGTATGCTAGAAACCTCGAAGTGGAGGTGCACCCGGAAATGGGAATTGTGCAATTCCGACTTGATACGAGCATAGCTCCAGGTACATATGTGCATAAGTGTGTGAGGATAAAGTCGAGTTTATTTACCCTTGCCACTCGCATATGAGCCGTCAGCCTCCACGCACTTTAAACACACTCATTGTAGTTCATACCCCAATGGAAACTCAATTCAATATATTTATATGAGCATAGCTCCAGGTACGTATGTGCATAGGTGTGTGAGGATGAAGTCGAGTTTATTTACCCTTGCCACTCGCATATGAGCCGTCGGCCTCCACGCACTTTAAACACAGTCATTGTAGTTCATACCCCAATGGAAACTCAATTCAATATATTTATATGAGCATAGCTCCAGGTACGTATGTGCATAGGTGTGTGAGGATGAAGTCGAGTTTATTTCCTGAAGAGATGAGTCATTTTAGATTTTTGGAGGATAGTGCAATGATACAGACATAGACCCATTCCAGAATCTCCTCTGGTTTTTTAAGTGCACGGTGTACAGCACCAACACGAGACCTCTGTTTAATGTCCCATCTGAAAGACTGTTAATTTTATTAGGGTCAGACAGGGGATCAAACCTGCGATCCTTGGATTACCAGTCCAGCGTGTTACCACTGGACTACAGATCCGTCTGTTGTAGAATTCTCTTGTTGTCTTATGGATTTTATAGCTAAACTCACACCTAGGTACTGTTAGTGGTATGCAATGTTATTTGCTTTCAGGATCACCAAGTAACCAGTGCCCTGATGGATTTACTCTTAACCCGGACGGACCTTACTGCCAAGGTTAGTGTACATCTACTTCTTTGAGTATGTATTCCAATTAACCTGTATGAATGAACTACAGTCAAACCTGTCTTAAGCAGCCAGCAAAGGGAATCACAGAAAGTGGCTGCTTAGCACAGGTGGCTGCTTAATAGACATCAAATGTATAATAAAACAACATATTGGGAATCTGGAAACTGGCTGCTTAATACAGGTTGGCTGCTTAATAGTAAAATGTATAATAAAACAACATAATGGGAATCTAGAAACTGGCTGTTTAATACAGGTTGGCTGCTTAATAGAGGTGACCACTAACTGTATTTTATTTAGTGATCCGACCTGTGTTAAAAAAAACACGACATAGTATGTGTCATTTTTTTTTTTAAAGTTTATTTATCAACGCTACCAGTTGCACTATCATTCAAATAGAAATAAATATGCATAATTTAAAGATTAATTTACAAATTACAATGTATACGGATTATTCTCTCAACCAATTAGAATCCTTCCAGGTGTTATTACACGTGTGTTGATATAAGAAAATATGTGATGGCTGTGTTACACTGAATACAAGCAAAGTTATGTGATAAATGGTGTTATTGTGTAAATATATTTTGTTTGGAAGTCGTGGTAGCGCGATCGCTTCGGGTGCGAATGGACCAGAGTTTGCGCCCCCACTGGAGCCGTTACAATTGCACCCTTAGGCAAGGCATTTAAATTCCATATGCCTCTTCTCTCTCCCTTGTGGCGATGGATTCCACCAGGAATGAGGTCTCGGGAGTGATTAATATAAGTTGTAAGAACTTGTTTTGCAATCAAGCTAAAATAATGAACTAAATGTTTTTTCTATCAGATGACGACGAGTGTTCACGATTGAAGCCGTGTTCCGACTATTGCCATAACTCTGCTGGCAGCTACTACTGCTCCTGTCCGCTCGGATTCATACTCAATATCGATGGCAGACAATGTATAGGTAAATAATTAAACTTGTGATAGCAGTGGTAGCGCGTTCGCTTCAGGCCTGGAGTTTGCTCCCATCTGTAGCCCTTATGGTTGTGCCTTTAGGCAAGGCACTTAACCCTTTCTCCCATAGAGTTGTAGTTTTATTTCATACATTTGGCTGCAATTTACCAATAGTAAGCAATGGATAAGCTGTGAATTTGCCTACTCCACCTTCATGGAGGTTACTAGGAAATATTACGTGTTGTATACACTATGTTGTTCCGATCTTTATTATAGCTTGTTTGACTACTAATGTGCCGTTCTATGTCAAAGGCATTGGCGCCGAGGGGCGCTTCTAAGGGGGAAAGGGTTAAATTCACATTGCCTCTTCTCTCTCCCTCATGGCAATGGATTCCATCAGGAATGAGGTCTCGAGAGCGATTCATCTAATGTTGTAAAAATTTATTTCACCATCGAGCTATAATAAATTTGTATAAACTACTAAACTATATCTAAATACAGGACATTAGGGCTCAATACATTGTTATGAGTGTGTCTGAAGTTACCACACAATTTAACCCTTTCAACACCACATACCTCTGACTAGGCTTACAAAAAGTGTAGATCCAGATGAGCAGGCTCATGACGAGCCATCTAATCAGGATCTGCACTTTTTGCCAGTAGTATTATACTTTTTAGACAAAATTACCCATTTTGATAAATGAACTGGTCCAAATGTAGTTTTCTGATTAATTTTAGGTCTAAAAATATCATGGACCAGTCCATGTCAGTTACTTGGTGTTGAATGGGTTAACTAATTAGATAAATGCATACAAAAACTTTAACAGCCGTTCAGTCATATACCACAGCTCACCTTGTCAATGGCACGTTCTGAGCCATCTGCTCTGGCTCTATGCCATTTGCAAAATCGATTTTAGTCGTGATTGGAATTTTAAGGGTTAACATACTGGGGCATTCGTCATCTACTGTGATAGTTCTTGTTGAATTTCATATTCTAAGCTCTGCTCAATGTACCTGGATACTCGCACTATTTAATCTTCTTTTATATATTTCCAGACATTGACGAATGTAGCACCGCTTCAGCTGGCTGTCCAGGAGACCAGGAATGCACGAATACTATTGGTTCATTCTCCTGCCACATAAAATGTGGGAGGGGTTACGCACCATCACAGGATGGTCAGAAATGTCGTGGTAGGTAATCTTAGGAATATATCTGCCATTTCTGACAAACCACTGCACAATATATGACACACTTTGATCAATGGAATTCAATCTTGCACAATATATGACACGCGGGTCAATGGAATTCAATCTTGCACAATATATGACACGCGGGTCAATGGAATTCAATCATGCACAATATATGACACGCGGGTCAATGGAATTCAATCATGCACAATATATGACACGCGGGTCAATGGAATTCAATCATGCACAATATATGACACGCGGGTCAATGGAATTCAATCTTGCACAATATATGACACGCGGGTCAATGGAATTCAATCTTGCACAATATATGACACACTTTGATCAATGGAATTCAATCTTGCACAATATATGACACACCAGGGGACGAAAGTTTTCAAATTTCTTATTCATCCCGCAGGATAAGTACCCAAAAATGTCCACTCGTCCTGCACCAAGTATCACTAGTCCTGGTTATACGTTATAAAATATACATATTATATATATCTAAAATGACTAATCTCTCCAGGAGGCGTCTTGACGTTAAATAAACGTCAAACACACACAATGCCCTCCAAACCGGACTTTTTGTCTGGTCCGAAAGAAGTCCGGATAATAGAGGTTTTACTTATTAGTTATCAGGACTACATTTCAATGCTATTTACCGGTATGTGTATGCAACCTGCATCAACCTGATTTGAACACTAGTTCAATAAAATTCACTGTTTTGATTTACTCTGTTCATATACATAATATAGCATTATTCCATAAGCACTGACTTTTTATACAAATTTATTTTAGCTCGATTGCGAAACAAGTTCTTACAACTTTAATTAATCACTCTCGAGATCTCATTCCTGATGGAATCCATCGCCACGAGGGAGAGAGAAAAGTCAATGTGGAATTTAAATGCGTTGCCTAAGGGCTCAATCTTAATGGCTCCAGCGGGGTGCGAACTCTTTCGCACCTGAATCGAATGCGCTACCACTGGGCTATCACGACTTCCACAAACTGACTGAGTACTGATACAGTGTTGTATGTGTTTTACAGATGTTAATGAATGTGAAGATACAACAGGCGTTTGTGATCATATCTGTGTGAATAGATATGGTGGATATAAATGTAGATGTATGCCGGGGTACAGGAGGGTGTCCAGGGGAAGATGTATCGGTAGGTCAATATTTAAAACGATTGCGAACATTTCATAATCTAACACATTTTTATATAATGTCGCTTAGTTTAAACTTTATTTATTTTACAAAGATTGCGAAGCAAGTTCTAACAACTTATATTAATCACTCTCGTTGGCGCGGATGAAAGCGTAAATGTGGTCATTCGTGTGGGAGGAAACCGGAGTACCCGGAGTACCCATCAATATTGTTGTTATATTGGTGTGCGATGGAGATTTATGTGAACAAATATGGCTGATTTAGGTGTAGATACTTTACAAGTGTGTGTATATATAGATGAATTTTGCTATTAAAAAGGCTCGCTTAACCCTTTCAACACCACAGGCCTCTAAATAGGCTTACAAAAAGTGTAGATCCAGATGAGCCTTTCTCATCAAGACCTGCACTTTTTGCCAGTAATAGTAGTAATTTTTAGACAAATATTTACCCATTTTGATAAATGAACTGGTCCAAATTTAATATTCTTATTAATTTATTGGTCTAAAATTATCACGAATCTCTTCCGAAGGCATTGCTGATATGGGCAACCGTTAGCGACAATAAATAAATGTAAGAAAATAGATAATTTGGAAATTTTATGGATTTGTCACCTATGTTGTTCTGACTATTTTCTGTTTCTGTTTTCTGTGTATTTGACAATTAACCCTTTCCTTCATAGAGATTTAAGTTAATATACTATTATATCTCCATACAAACGACAGCCATTTAGCTACCGTGCAGTGGATAAGTAGTCACCATATCTATCCCACCTCCATAGATATTACTGGGACTACATGAGATTTTGGCCTTTATTATGAACATTGGTTTGGCTACTACATTGTCAATGTTTGTCGTATTGGTAATGGCGTCAAGAGGTGCTTCTTTGAGGGAAAGGGTTAAAGTGTCAAGTGTGGTCCCTCCAAATAGCTGAATAAATTGATAAATACTCTTGTATACAATTCCAAAGATATGACTTTAGAAAAATGCAATTTGAATATTGTAAATTCATTTTATAAAAGCCATACATGAAATTTGTATTAATTTTAGATATAGACGAGTGTGAATTAAGCAATACACCGTGTGAGCAAGTGTGTGCAAATGCCCAAGGAAGCTATATGTGTAGCTGTAGACAGGGCTTCGAACTTGTATCGAGAGGAAGGTGTAAGGGTAGGTACCTGTCTTGGCACATAACAGAGCTTGTATCTAGGGGAAGGTGTAAGGGTCGGTACCCGTCTTGGCACATAACACAGCTTGTATCTAGAGGAATGTGTAAGGGTACGTACCTGTCTTGGCCGATAACAGAGCTTGTATCTAGGGTAATGCATAAGGGTAGGTACCTGTCTTGGTCGATAACAGAGCTTGTATCTAGGGGAAGGTGTAAGGGTAGGTACCTGTCTTGGCACATAACAGAACCTGTATCTAGGGTAATGTGTAAGGGTAGGTACCCATCTTGGCACATAACAGAGCTTGTATCTAGGGGAAGGTGTAAGGGTAGGTACCTGTCTTGGCCGATAACAGAGCTTGTATCTAGGGTAATGCATAAGGGTAGGTACCTGTCTTGTTCGATAACAGAGCTTGTATCTAGGGGAAGGTGTAAGGGTAGGTACCTGTCTTGGCACATAACAGAACCTGTATCTAGGGTAATGTGTAAGGGTAGGTACCCATCTTGGCACATAACAGAGCTTGTATCTAGGGGAAGGTGTAAGGGTAGGTACCTGTCTTGGCCGATAACAGAGCTTGTATCTAGGGTAATGCGTAAGGGTAGGTACCTGTCTTGGTCGATAACAGAGCTTGTATCTAGGGGAAGGTGTAAGGGTAGGTACCTGTCTTGGTACATAACAGAACCTGTATCTAGGGTAATGTGTAAGGGTAGGTACCCATCTTGGCACATAACACAGCTTGTATCTAGGGGAATGTGTAAGGGTAGATACCTGTCTTGGCACATAACACAGCTTGTATCTATGGGAATGTGTAAGGGTAGATACCTGTCTTGGCACATAACAGAGCTTGTATCTAGGGGAATGTGTAAGGGTAGATACCTGTCTTGGCACATAACAGAGCTTGTATCTAGGGGAATGTGTAAGGGTAGATACCCGTCTTGGCACATAACATAGCTTGTATCTAGGGTAAGGTGTAAGGGTCGGTACCCGTCTTGGCACATAACACAGCTTGTATCTAGAGGAATGTGTAAGGGTAGGTACCTGTCTTGGCACATAACAGAGCTTGTATCTAGGGGAAGGTGTAAGTGTTGGTACCTGTCTTGGCACATAACAGAGCTTGTATCTAGGGGAATGTGTATGGGTATATACCCATATTGGCACATAACACAGCTTGTATCTAGTGGAATGTGTAAGGGTAAGTACCCGTATTGGCACATAACACAGCTTGTATCTAGTGGAATGTGTAAGGGTAGATACCTGTCTTGGCACATAACAGAGCTTGTATCTAGGGGAATGTGTAAGGGTAGATACCTGTCTTGGCACATAACACAGCTTGTATCTAGGGGAATGTGTAAGGGTAGATACCTGTCTTGGCACATAACACAGCTTGTATCTAGGGTAATGTGTAAGGGTAGATACCTGTCTTGGCACATAACAGAGCTTGTATCTAGGGTAAGGTGTAAGGGTAGGTACCCGTCTTGGCACATAACAGAGCTTGTATCTAGGGGAATGTGTATGGGTAGATACCCGTCTTGGCACATAACAGAGCTTGTATCTAGGGGAAGGTGTAAGTGTTGGTACCTGTCTTGGCACATAACAGAGCTTGTATCTAGGGGAATGTGTAAGGGTAGATACCTGTCTTGGCACATAACAGAGCTTGTATCTAGGGGAATGTGTAAGGGTAGATACCTGTCTTGGCACATAATAGAGCTTGTATCTAGGGGAAGGTGTAAGGGTAGATACCCGTCTTGGCCGATAACACAGCTTGTATCTAGGGTGTAAGGGTAGGTTTATTGGCATTTAACCCGTAACCTACCGAATAAATTGGACGGAATGTGCAAACAACATAGATCCAGATCAGCCGTCTTATCAGGATCTATGTTGCTAGTGTTTTATCCAAGTTGACTAGACTGACTAGGTATTGACAAGAGAGTCACATAAGGTTACATCAATGTCTTAATTTATAAGAAACTACAATCTACATCCGTTATGTCGAATTCCGTCGGACCGAACAAAATACTTCGACATATCCGAAGTTTGATTTAACAAAATTCTATATAAACTTAGCCAGATATATGTAAAATGATAGTGTCTGAAATGGGAATTTGGTCTGACTTCGAGATAACCGGAGAATTCGACATAACTGACTTTGACATAATGGATGTAGACTGTAAATAGGTTATAAGAGTTTAGAATAATTTGATTCTTGTTTCAGATGTAAATGAATGTAAGATAGGAACAGACAGCTGTGGGAATGGTCAAAATTGTGTTAACTCACTCGGTAGTTACAGATGTATAACATTGTGTCCCAAGGGTTCAACGCATGTTGATGGTAGATGTAAAGGTATGTAGCCATGCATATATAACATTGTGTCTTATAGAATCTACACATGTTGATGGTAAATGTAATACAAACTGAAAACTCCTCCAAACCAAAAACCCTCCAAACCCAAAACCCTCCAAACCAAAAACCCTCCAAATCAAAAACCCTCCAAACCAAAACCCCTCCAAATCAAAAACCCTCCAAACCCCTCCAAATCAAAAACCCTCCAAACCCCTCCAAATCAAAAACCCTCCAAACCCAAAACCCTCCAAACCAAAAACCCTCCAAACCCAAAACCCTCCAAACCAAAAACCCTCCAAATCAAAAACCCTCCAAACCAAAACCCCTCCAAATCAAAAACCCTCCAAACCCCTCCAAATCAAAAACCCTCCAAACCCAAAACACTCCAAATCAAAACCCCTCCAAACCAAAAACCCTCCAAACCCCTCCAAATCAAAAACCCTCCAAACCCAAAACCCTCCAAACCAAAACCCTCCAAATCAAAAACCCTCCAACAAAACCCCTCCAAATAAAAACCCTCCAAACCCCTCCAAATCAAAAACCCTCCAAACCCCTCCAAATCAAAAACCCTCCAAACCCAAAACCCTCCAAACCAAAAACCCTCCAAACCCAAAACCCTCCAAACCAAAAACCCTCCAAATCAAAAACCCTCCAAACCCAAAACACTCCAAATCAAAACCCCTCCAAACCAAAAACCGTCCAAACCAAAAACCCTCCAAACCAAAAACCCTCCAAACCAAAATCCCTCCAAACCAAAAACCCTCCAATCCAAAAACCCTCCAAACCAAAAACCCTCCAAACCGAACTTTACCTCTGGGGGACGATGGGTTTCACTGTGCTTGTAACAAGAGTGTGTTTAACACTTATCCTTGAGGAACACCTACTGTATCATTTAATTATTGTGGTGTTTATGGTGTTGGTGACTTGAAATTCTCACATGTACAAACTAAAGGTAGCATAAACGTTTCTAGACTGAAGTTTCTTTTAATACAACAACAACAACAACAACAACAACAACAACAACAACAACAACAATAGTTTATTGCGTAAAACATCTATAAGATGCTTAGAGCAAATACAATAGTTACACATTGTAGTGGATACACAAAAATAATTACCGAGAGGTTTTTAATAAATCTTGTGAAAAGATAACAGTTCGAATTACAAGGATCTGTTCTGCATAAATATATTTACGGTGAGTTGTATGTATTAATATGATTATTTAAATATTAGAATGTATTAATGTCTAGTCCTACTGATTAATGCATAATATATGAACTTAGAAGTATTAAGAATACATCGTTTTGAATGTTCCGACATGATCTGTTCAAGCTTAAATGTTGGGCCAATGGTTATAATATGGTTTAAGATATAATCAATCATTTGCATATGGTTTAAGATATAATCAATCATTTTTAGCACATAAATGTGGAGCTCACATAGGCTACACTGAACAACGTTAAAAATGTACCACCTATATATGGGTGATTTTTGCACATTTGAAATTTGCGGAATTTTTCCTCAAATTTGGTACAGACTAAGACTGACTACTGCTCTTGACATCTCTATAAGATTTATTTCGACAGAATTTACGGTAGACATACCATGTTCCTCTAAAGCACATGACCCCAGTTATAGTATACCCCAGACACAAGTGGTGCATATTTAAAGTCATTCTGTAGTCATGCATAGCTGTGTATAATTGTTTATTTTAGATATTGACGAATGTCGTTCTGGTGTACATAGATGCTACTACAATCAGAAATGTGTAAACAGAGTGCATGGCTATAGATGTGTGTGTCCTAGGGGTTACAGGTCGGCTGGGCCCGGTACACCATGTCTAGGTAAGTCTGAAAATTGTTGCCTGAAAATTGTTGGGTGCAATATATGTGATATATGTCGAATTATACCATATGAGAAAGCTATATGTCTGATTTGAAGAATGTTTCCCTTTAAGTTGACCCAGTCTTGCAACCACCATTTGGATATTAGAAGAATGTGTTCCTTTAAGTTAACCCAGTCTTGCAACCACCATTTGGATATTAGAAGAATGTGTCCCTTTAAGTTGACCCAGTCTTTGAATACCATTTAGATATTAGAAGAATGTGTCCCTTTAAGTTGACCCAGTCTTTGAACCACCATTTGGATATTAGAAGAATGTGTCCCTTTAAGTTGACCCAGTCTTTGAATACCATTTAGATATTAGATGAATGTGTCCCTTTAAGTTGACCCAGTCTTTGAATACCATTTAGATATTAGATGAATGTGTCCCTTTAAGTTGACCCAGTCTTTAAACCACCATTTAGATATTAGAAGAATGTGTCCCTTTAAGTTGACCCAGTCTTTGAACCACCATTTGGATATTAGAAGAATGTGTCCCTTTAAGTTGACCCAGTATTGCAGCCACCATTTAGATATTAGAAGAATGTTTCCCTTTAAGTTGACCCAGTATTGTAACCCAGTGAAACCACTTGTATCTTTCACTAAGCTGTAGGAGCTGCATTTCATTTTCAACTACAGTCATGTTCTTTCATAGGTGTTTATCCCGTCTTAAACATATAGAAACTGCATGAAAGTGCTAAGAAGTACTCATGAACAATTTGTAAATGCCTCTTCAGTTTTTGCACAAAATCCAACTAGAAACTGCATGCAAATACTAAGAACTACTCATAAATAATGAGAAACATTAGTCAGTTACTGCCCCTGAATACTCCTAGTAGTATATTAGTCCTCTTAATTGGTTTCCTCTGTTGTTATCGTTGTTTCCTTTGCACCACATGTTTTCCATTCTTATCCGTATTCGAGTCTTATAGTTATGAAATTATTAAATCTCGACAGATATCCAATGGATACCTTACTGTAAAAATTGTTTCAATTAATTAACACGATTTTGATAAAATTACATTTATCCTAACGCAACATCTGTTTAGACGGCAACAGTAAAAACAAAGGATTCCAACTAAAAGGACCAATATACATTTAGGGATAAATCTGACTTTATCCATCAAGGGAGGTAAATAGAAAAACCAGTAATGTCTCTCATTTGTAAATGCCCCTTCAGTTATTGCACAAAATCCAACTCTGAGGCATCGTCGTACAATTACATATATATAGGATATTATACGAGTGGTCCTTTGTTATTTAATTTTTTTAACGATAAAAACGATCCACTAGAAGAGGAGTTTATTCAAAGAGTAAATTCAATAATAAATGAACACGAAGTTAAATAGTTAAATAAAATAGAATTGTTAAAAATATCTAAGTATATAAAGGAATCTATGTTTCTAAGAAAAAATACCCTAGATAATATCACTGTTTCTTAAAATGTGTATTTGTGTATGTCTTTGCTATAGTTTATACTTATGTAAATGGCCAAAGGCAAGTATTGCTGATAATGCCAATAAACTTGAAACTTGTTAATATCCTATTTATAACATAATCTTCCAAAAAGCTGTAAATTTACTGAATTTCAAAAGTTTCATGTACCTGTACTTCACAAACAATCAATGAAGTGCGTTATTGTTGGTGAATTACAACAACAACAACAACAATAACAACAACAACAACAACAAAGAAACAACACTTACGGTATATATATGTGTATATGTAGGTAATATATATATATAAGTAAAAGAGTCTACTATTGATTACGGTTAATTGCATCTCATATAATTGTCATATGTTTTATGTTAATGATCGCATGTATTTATGTATAATTATGTACTTGTATGTGAATAAAAGGGGCTTTGTCCGAGAAAAAAATGAAGTGCGTTATGTGGTCGGTTATAACTGAATAGGCAAGAGCATCAAAACGTAGTTCACATTTTATTTTGTAATTTTACTTTGCTTACGTGATAATCAACTTTTAAATTTATGAAACTACATTAAAACTAAAAACTTGTAAATGTATACATACTACACAACAGTGTGGGTTCTACATGTATATTATTATGTCAATCTTGTGACTGGAGCATGGGCTACTATGACATCACAAGTACTTTACTATGACATCACAAGTACTTTACTATGACATCACAGGTACTTTACTATGATGTCACAAGTACTTTACTATGACATCACAAGTACTTTACTATGATGTCACAAGTACTTTACTATGACGTCACAAGTATTTTACTATGATGTCACAAGTACTTTACTATGATGTCACAAGTACTTTACTATGACGTCACAAGTACTTTACTATGACATCACACGTACTTCACTATGACGTCACAAGTACTTTACTATGACATCACAAGTACATTACTATGATGTCACAGGTACTTTACTATGATGTCACAACAAGTACATATTTATCAACTCTGTCAAAATGTGTATACCAAATACCGGCCATTTGCACAACATTTAGGAAGTTTTACATTGGAATTGCTACTGTAGCTGGGCATGGCTGTTGAAGAATTCAAAGATTCTACGTACTAGACAACATTTGTAATGTGCAGGATTTGTAGCGTTTATAGCTAGATGATTGTTTCCAGTACCACTGGATTTTCGACGCCATGTTGTTTTTGTTTATTTTGATGACAGACGTATGACATTGCTCATTTGCATAATTATTTAAGTTTTAAACTATTTATTTTACAACGATTGCGAAGCAAGTTGTAGCAACAATATTAATCACTCTCGTTGGCGCGGATGAAAGCGTATATGTTGTGTTTAGTGTGGGAGGAAACCGGAGTACCCTGAGAAAACCACCTGTCCGATCTGGCGACCACTGTACCATCTCACATACTTCCCGGTCCGAGGATCGAACCTGGGTTACATTGGTGAGAAGCGAGCGCGCTAACCACTGCGCTAATCGGCATAGTTATTGCACTAGTGAAACACGAAAAATATTTAATATCGATATTACCAGTCTGCAGCACAAATTATGTTATATAGTACATTAAGATATACAGTCTACATCCGTTACGTCGAATTCCGTCAGACCGAACAAAATATTTCGACATAACCGAAGTTTGACATAACTAAGTTCGATATAAACGGAGCCAGTACTATGTACAATGATAGTGTCTGGAACGGGACTTTGATCCGACTTCGAAATAGCCGGAGAATTCGACATAACCGACTTTGACATATCTGTTGTAGACTGTGGTACATTGCAAAGCAGAACGATCTGGTATAAACACAATGTAAACTCTCTACTGATATTCTAGATATCGATGAGTGTTCTGAGAGTGACGCACCCTGTTCATATCACTGTGAGAACACATACGGAGGCTACGAGTGTATTTGTGCTCCTGGACAAGTGAGATTGGCGGATAGAAAATCATGTGCTGGTTAGACCCTTATTAATACGGAAAAACAATTAACCTGTCGGCGAAATGCACAGATAACATGTGGACTTTTTCTCTCTCTAGAAATTAAGGCTTGTTTCATTCAAATCATCCCGTTGGGTCCTACAGAATGACACGTCACAAGCACAGGGATTCGGCACGTTTGGGGGTACTAGTATATATACTTAAATATATATACTAGTACCCCCAAACGTGCCGAATCCCTGTGGTCACAAGCCCTACTTTCTATGAAAAATAAGTAAAATATTTCACATTTGATATCTTCTCATTTTGCCTACATGTACAGCGTGCTAAACTTGGCTAATTTTGATAAACATAATCAATGAAATAACTTTTATTAGTTTATATCAATATTACATATTTACAGTACCGTAGCCAGAGGCAAATTACAACCGAGGCTATCTAGGGGCAAGGGGAGTCGGGGCAAAATTGTTGGGGTATAGAAGCGATTTCCTGCGTTTTCTGATTTAATGAGTTTAGATGTATAATTATGTATTGATATTAAGTGATATTTTTACATTTTATTATTTAATTTTTCATTTATTTTTTTTGGCTTCGGAGATTTTAACCGAGGCAGCAGCCTCAGTATGGCTACGGGCCTAATTTAAGATGGACTATCATCTTATGTCAATCTTATTTTTAGAATCAAATTTTATGAATCCATCTTACAGTCATTGACATGAATAACCTCGATCGTTAATAATTGGGCTCTCTAATAGCTTTCAGGGATTCGTTACCTCAACAGTGTCATCTAATTTCGCGGGTGTGACATAGCCTAATGTATCTGTACATCGTAAGCACTTATTCTGACAGATAAAGTGTCTAAGCCACTATCGTTATTGATCATATTACAACCATATGGTTGTAATTCTTTCCTTGCATTTTTAAAAATTGAATTAAATTAAATTAAAAGATCCGTGATATGACATGGTAATTGGTAGTATACGGAGACGTTGATGTGTGTTACAGGTCTAGAGTTCCTGGAACCAGCTAAGGTGATTGATGTGGGCTCTCAACAGACCAACACACGTAATCACATATATCACAGGCGTAATACAAGGGAGTCGCGTCGAAAATGCCCCAACGGGTGGAGGTATAATGTCGGGACTAGGAAATGCATAGGTACTGTGAAGTGCGAGAGAGAGAAGCTTAGTTTATATGGTGGTTTCATGTGGCACATGAGAAGCTTAGTTTATATGGTGGTTTCATGTGGCACATGAGAAGCTTAGTTTATATGGTGGTTTCATGTGGCACATGATTTTCTTTCCTGTCATACATGTACATTTACTGTCATTCTCGCCAGTTTGTCAGAAACTAGCACATTGCAATCTCCAAGCACAATTAACTGTCCAATTAGCTCAGTGGTTAGCACGTTCGCTTCTCACCAATGCAACCCGGGAAGTATGCGAGATAGTACCGTGTTCGCCAGATCAGACAGGTGGGTTTTCTTCGGGTGCTCCGGTTTCCTCCCACACCAATGACCAATTTAGGCGCCAACGAGAGTGATTAATATACATGTAAGTTGTTAGAACTTGCTTCGCAATAGTTGTAAAATAAATAAAGTTCAAAACAAAACAAACAAAAAACAAAAATAAATGAACGTAGTAGGACTAGTCTACAGATATGTTGGTATATACATAAACGCATCCCAAAAGGTTGCATGCAATTGCGAATGAGAGACATTACTAATTTTTCTATTACCTCCCTTGAGAGACATTACTGGTTTTCTATTACCTCCCTTGATGGATAAAGTCAGATTTTTCCCTAAATGTATATTGGTCCTTTTATTTGGAATCCTTTGTTTTTACCGTTGTCGTCTAAACAGATGTAATTTTATCAAAATCGTGTTAATTAATTGAACCAATTTTTACAGTAAGGTATCTATTGGACATGCTAAAGGATATCTGTCGAGATCTAATAATTTCATAATTATAAGACGAGCATACGGATGAGAATGGAAAACATGTGGTGCAAAGGAAACAACGATAAAAACAGAGTAAACCAGTTAAGAGGACCAATATACTATAAGGAGTATTCAGGGGCAGTAACTGACTAACACTGAAAACGCTGACTGCAACTTGCAATCTGCAGAAATATCTGCGTTTTATATCTACCCCATTTACTGTGAACAATTGATCCAAAGTCAAGTAAATAAAAAAAGCAAAACAAAATTATTCTTACGTAACAAATATTGCACCAGGCTTGAATAACATGTTGCAAATAATAAACATTATAATACTATTATTGTTGACATAGTGAATTATTGTGAATTATTGTGAATTATTCGATTTTCAGATACAGTATATTTGAGTAAATCGTCAAAATGAACATTTTTTTCTTTTCATTGGTACAAGAATATTAATAAATTTGGGATCGACGGAGAGTCAAGCATTAAGTTTTGTCAATAAAGTTTTTTCATAACTTAGAAATAATTGGCATCTAAATACTAAATGGTAACATATCTAAGATGGGGAACTTATCAAAGATTGTGATCGACACATTTAGTGGTATTTTTTCGAGCCCCGCTGGAGCCGTTACGATTGTGTCCTTAGGCAAGGCATTTAAATTCCACATTGCCTCTTCTCTCTCCCTCGTGGCGATGGATTCCATCAGGAATGAGGTCTCGAGAGTGATTAATATAAGTTGTAAGAACTTGTTTCACAATCGAGCTAAAATAAATTTGTATAAATTAATGGCTTTTTGAGAAGATTTGTATGGCTAAATAAACCTTTAGAGTCTCTATATATGCGCATTTTCGAAAATGGAAAAATATAAAACTAGTTCCTTTGGGAGTGGATCAAGGTATTGGATTTGGTGTAACAGAACACGATTCAATTGATGTTTGTGTTTTGTTGGTTCTAGAAATGTTTGTATTTTAATTATTTTAATCGATCTTTGTATTTGTTGTATCATATTCTATGACCTAAAGCTGTTGGTATAACTTCAAACCCAAAAACAATCAAACAAACAAAAACAATTTTAAAGATCTGCCCACAAATGAAATAGTTTAGGTATACATTTTATTTGTAAACTAGCTCCCTATATAATAACGTCTCACTTCCCTATTATTACTTACAAACTTTTATAAGTAGTGTTTGGCTGAAGTCCATACTAGCTTAATTTTGCATATGAAATATAGCTTTATTAACTAACTGTTCTAGACTGTACCTGCCAAGCATAATCATAATAGACTGTCCGATTAGCTCAGTTGTTAGTGCGCTCGCTTCTCACCAATGCGACCCAGGTTTGATCCTCGGACAGGGAAGTATGTGAGATGGTACGATGGACGCCAGATCGGACAGGTGGGTTTTCTCCCACACGAATTACCACATTTACGCTATCATCCGAGCCAACGAGAGTGATTAATATAAGTTGTTAAAACTTGCTTCGCAATCGTAAAATAAATAAAGTATAAAAAAAATCATAATCATGACTGATTGTTCGACAGTAAGAAGTTGAAGTTGAAATTTATTTTTCCATCGGAACCTTTATTGCTTTAAGTATATTCGTATTCATTAATATATGATTTACAGACATGAATGAGTGTTCGGATGACCCAGACATAATTATGTCAACATAACTGTACAAACCTTTAAGTATATTCGTATTCATTAATATATGATTTACAGACATGAATGAGTGTTCGGATGACCCAGGCATATGCCAACATAACTGTACAAACCTTTAAATATATTCGTATTCATTAATATATGATTTACAGACATGAATGAGTGTTCGGATGACCCAGGCATATGTCAACATAACTGTACAAACACAGTTGGTTCCTACAAGTGTACCTGTCCGCCAGGTTATAGAGTTTCAAAGGATCGGTCTACATGTGAAGGTACTTATAAACATTCTTATCGGGCAAATTGTGTTACCAATATTATTCATGTTTTTTTTAGAGGGGTCATTTTGTGTTGAAAATACACAAAATGTTACGAACTTGTGTCTGGTTTCCGGAGTAGAGGGGTTCCGGATTACAGGGGTTTATATTACAATGAAAATAGAAGGGGAAAATTCGGGACCGGAGAAAAAGGCCGGTTTGGAGGGTGTTCCGGATTAGAGAGGGGTCCGGTTTAGAGGGGTTATACTGTACCCATATTATTCATGTTCAATCCACACGTGAGGGTACTGATATAGATTGTTATTAGGCAAATCATGTTACCCATATTATCCCTTTCCTTCATAGAGATTTAGGTTGATATACTATTATATCTCCATACAAACGACACGTCATTTAGCTACCATGCAGTGCTTTTATACAAATTTATTTTAGCTCGATTGTGAAACAAGTTATTTCAACTTATATAAATCACTCTCGAGACCTCATTCCTGATGGAATCCATCGCCACGAGGGAGAGAGAAGAGGCAACGTGGAATTTAAATGCCTTGCCTAAGGGCACAATCGTAATGGCTCCAGTGGGGCTCGAACTCCGGACCTTTCGCACCTGAAGCGAACGCGAACACTGCGCTATCACAACTTCCACAATGCAGTGGATAAGTAGTCGCAATATCTATCCCACCTCCATAGATATTACTGGGACTTCATAGAGATTTAGGTTAATATACTATTATATCTCCATACAAACGACAGCCATTTACCATAGCTATCAAGCAGTGGATAAGTAGTCGCCATATCTATCTCACCTCCATAGATATTACTGGGACTACATGAGATTCTGGACTTTATTATGAACATTGGTTTGGCTACTACCTTGTCAATGTATGTCGTATTGGTAATGGCGTCAAGAGGTGCTTCTATGAAGGAATGGGTAATTCATGGTTTTTCCTCCAAAGGATCAATCCATATTCAGGATACATTAACCCTTTCCCTCATAGAAGCACCTCTCAATACCACATACATTAACCCTTTCCCTCATAGAAGCACCTCTTGTTACCAATACCACATACATTAACCCTTTCCCTTACAGAAGCACCTCTCTTTACCAATACCACATACATTAACCATTTCCCTCATAGAAGCACCTCTCATTACCAATACCACATACATTAACCCTTTCCCTCATAGAAGCACCTCTCAATACCACATACATTAACCCTTTCCCTCATAGAAGCACCTCTCATTACCAATACCACATACATTAACCCTTTCCCTCATAGAAGCACCTCTCAATACCACATACATTAACCATTTCCCTCATAGAAGCACCTCTCATTACCAATACCACATACATTAACCCTTTCCCTCATAGAAGCACCTCTCATTACCAATACCACATACATTAACCCTTTCCCTCATAGAAGCACCTCTCAATACCACATACATTAACCCTTTCCCTCATAGAAGCACCTCTCAATACCACATACATTAACCCTTTCCCTCATAGAAGCACCTCTCAATACTACATACATTAACCCTTTCCCTCATAGAAGCACCTCTCAATACCACATACATTAACCCTTTCCCTCATAGAAGCACCTCTCAATACCACATACATTAACCCTTTCCCTCATAGAAGCACCTCTCATTACCAATACCACATACATTAACCCTTTCCCTCATAGAAGCACCTCTCAATACCACATACATTAACCCTTTCCCTCATAGAAGCACCTCTCGTTACCAATACCACATACATTGACAATGTAGTAGCCAAACCAATGTTCATATTAAAGGCCAGAATTTTATGATCTCTATGAAGGAAAGGGTTGGTCAAATTAATTTTGAAACATCTGTGGCAATTTATGTGTACAGTCAAACCTGTGTTAGTGGTCACCTCCATTAAGCAGTCAACCTGTATTAAGCAGCCAGTTTCCAGATTCCCAATATGTTGTTTTATTATACATGTGACCTCTATTAAGCAGCCACCTGTGCTAAGCAGCCACTTTCTGAGATTCCCTTGACTGGCTGCTTAAGACAGGTTTCACTGTATTTATGCTTAAATCAATGTGGATGGTTGGTGGTTCTACCTGGTTTGACTTGTATTCAAACTTTATGTGTTTATCCGAGATTTGATGCCGCAGTAACAATTATTAATCTAAATTTCATATTGTAATCCGGCAAATTCGCAATTGACTCTTTGCATGCTGGGTAAAAATAAATGCTATAAATAGTTCAAATAAGAAAAGCAGGCATCAAAAGCAGGCGTCAATTCATTAATATGTTTTTCTTATTTGTAATTAAAAACTCTGGAAATATGTCAGGGAATTTCCTTAGAATTATGTCGTTAAGACACAGTTCTAATGAAAATACACGACATATATGACAGCTATTTTCACCGCTAGGGTGCAAAAAGTTAAGCTGCATAATTAGTATCTCATATTAATGAAGTACAGTCAAACCTGTCTTAAGCAGCCAGCCAAGGGAATCTCAGAAAGTGTCTGCTTAGCACAGGTGGCTGCTTAATAGAGGTCAAATGTGTAATAAAACAACATATTGGGAATCTGGAAACTGGCTGCTTAATACAGGTTGGCTGCTAAATGGAGGTGACCACTAACACAGGTTTGACTGTACAGTAAAACCTGTCTTAAGCAGCCAGCAAACGTAATCACTGAAAGTGGCTGTTTAGCACAAGAGGTCAAATGTATAATAAAACAACATATTGGGAATCTTGAAACTGGCTGCTTAATGCAGGTTGGCTTACTTAATGGAGGTGACAACTAAGACAGGTTTGACTGTATATGCAAAATATTAAAAAATGTTGGTTAGAATAAAATTACCTTGCATGGCTGTTGCAATCTGTGGGGCACATTATGTTCCCCCCTATCTAGCGAGTATGTACTCTGACTTGGTGGGTTGAAGCCCTGCTTCTGTCGAGTCTGAAAGTATAATAATAAATATTTATCATCAAACCTGTCCATAAAACCACCAATATCTATAAATACCCCCAATATTTAAAAAAACCAACTAATGTCAATAAACACCACCAATGTCCATAAAACCACCAATATCTATAAATACCCCCAATGTATATAAACACCATCAACAATAATCACCACCAATATAGATATATATAGATCTATAAATACCACCATTGTATACACAACCTGCCGGATTACAATATGAAATTTAGATTAATAATTGTTACGATGACCACTAACACTGGTTTGACCATGCTTAATGAGGTGACCACTAACACAGGTTTGACATACTTAATGAGGTGACCACTAACACAGGTTTGACATACTTAATGAGGTGACCACTAACACAGGTTTGACATACTTAATGAGGTGACCACTAACACAGGTTTGACATACTTAATGAGGTGACCACTAACACAGGTTTGACATACTTAATGAGGTGACCACTAACACAGGTTTGACTTTACTTAATAGAGGTGACCACTAACACAGGTTTGACATACTTAATGAGGTGACCACTAACACAGGTTTGACATACTTAATGAGGTGACCACTAACACAGGTTTGACATACTTAATGAGGTGACTACTAACACAGGTTTGACATACTTAATGAGGTGACCACTAACACAGGTTTGACTTTACTTAATGAGGTGACCACTAACACAGGTTTGACATACTTAATGAGGTGACCACTAACACAGGTTTGACTTTACTTAATAGAGGTGACCACTAACACAGGTTTGACATACTTAATGAGGTGACCACTAACACAGGTTTGACATACTTAATGAGGTGACCACTAACACAGGTTTGACATACTTAATGAGGTGACCACTAACACTGGTTTGACATACTTAATGAGGTGACCACTAACACAGGTTTGACATACTTAATGAGGTGACCACTAACACAGGTTTGACATACTTAATGAGGTGACCACTAACACAGGTTTGACATACTTAATGAGGTGACCACTAACACAGGTTTGACATACTTAATGAGGTGACCACTAACACAGGGTTGACATACTTAATGAGGTGACCACTAACACAGGTTTGACATACTTAATGAGGTGACCACTAACACAGGTTTGACTTTGCTTAATGAGGTGACCACTAACACAGGTTTGACATACTTAATGAGGTGACCACTAACACTGGTTTGACATACTTAATGAGGTGACCACTAACACAGGTTTGACTTTACTTAATAGAGGTGACCACTAACACTGGTTTGACCATACTTAATGAGGTGACCACTAACACAGGTTTGACATACTTAATGAGGTGACCACTAACACAGGTTTGACTTTACGTAATAGAGGTGACCACTAACACTGGTTTGACCATACTTAATGAGGTGACCACTAACACAGGTTTGACTATACGTAATAGAGGTGACCACTAACACAGGTTTGACTGTACATGTGACCACTAACACAGGTTTGACTGTACATGTGCCCACTAACACATGTTTGACTGTACAGGTGACCACTAACACAGGTTTGACTGTACAGGTGACCACTAACACAGGTTTGACTGTACAGGTGACCACTAACACAGGTTTGACTGTACAGGTGGCCACTAACACAGGTTTGACCATACTTAATAGAGGTGACCACTAACACAGGTTTGACTGTACAGGTGACCACTAACACATGTTTGACTGTACAGGTGACCACTAACACAGGTTTGACTGTACAGGTGACCACTAACATAGGTTTGACTGTACAGGTGGCCACTAACACAGGTTTGACTGTACATGTGACCACTAACACAGGTTTGACTGTACAGATGACCATTAACACAGGTTTGACTGTACAGGTGACCACTAACACAGGTTTGACTGTACAGGTGACTACTAACACAGGTTTGACTGTACAGGTGACCACTAACACAGGTTTGACTGTACAGGTGACCACTAACACAGGTTTGACTGTACAGGTGACCACTAACACAGGTTTGACTGTACAGGTGACCACTAACACAGGTTTGACTATAGAGGTGACCACTAACACAGGTTTGACTGTACAGCTGACCACTAATACAGGTTTGACTGTACATGTGACCACTAACACAGGTTTGACTGTACAGGTGACCACTAACACAGGTTTGACTGTAGAGGTGACCACTAACACATGTTTGACTGTACAGGTGACCACTAACACAGATTTGACTGTACAGGTGACCACTAACACATGTTTGACTGTACAGGTGACCACTAACACAGGTTTGACTGTAGATATGACCACTAACACAGGTTTGACTGTACATGTGTGTACAGGTGACCACTAACACAGGTTTGACTGTAGTGACCACTAACACAGGTTTGACTGTAGTGACCACTAACACAGGTTTGACTGTACATGTGTGTACAGGTGACCACTAACACAGGTTTGACTGTACATGTGACCACTAACACAGGTTTGACTGTACAGGTGACCACTAACACAGGTTTGACTGTACAGGTGACCACTAACACAGGTTTGACTGTACATGTGACCACTAACACAGGTTTGACTGTACAGGTGACCACTAACACAGGTTTGACTGTACAGGTGACCACTAACACAGGTATGACTGTACAGGTGACCACTAACACAGGTTTGACCTCTACAGGTGACCACTAACACAGGTTTGACTGTACAGGTGACCACTAACACAGGTTTGACTGTACTTAATGGAGGTGACCACTAACACAGGTGTGACTGTACTTAATGGAGGTGACCACTAACACAGGTTTGACTATACCTAATGGAGGTGACCACTAACACAGGTTTGACTGTACTTAATGGAGGTGACCACTAACACAGGTTTGACTGTACTTAATGGAGGTGACCACTAACACAGGTTTGACTGTACAGGTGACCACTAACACAGGTTTGACTGTACAGGTGACCACTAACACAGGTTTGACTATAGATATGACCACTAACACAGGTTTGACTGTACAGGTGACCACTAACACCGGTTTGACCTCTACAGGTGACCACTAACACAGGTTTGACTGTACAGGTGACCACTAACACAGGTTTGACTGTACGGGTAACCATTAACACAGGTTTGACTGTACAGGTGACCACTAACACAGGTATGACTGTACAGGTGACCACTAACACAGGTTTGACTGTATTTACTTTAATCTAGACATCAATGAGTGCATAGAGAACCAGATCAAGTGTGGCAACAACAAGATGTGCTTCAACACGTTGGGCGAGTTTACATGTATTCATATTCCGTGTCCTTCAGGATACCAGCGTGACCCAATTACTAAGTATGAAACATTTTCCATTTTACTCCGGGTGTGTCAACGTGTGTCTGTTCGTCATCCAGTCAGTGTGTGTTTTACGTTTATTTATCGTCGATACCGGTTGCCCATATGAGCAACGCCTCCTGAAGAGATTAGTCATTTTAGATTTTTGGAGGATAGTGCACGGTGTAAAGCACTGTTAAACTTTATTTATTTTACAACGATTGCAAAGCAAGTTTTAACAACTTATATTAATCACTCTCGTTGGCGCGGATGAAAGCGTAAATGTGGTCATTCGTGTGGGAGGAAACCGGAGTACCTGGAAAAAACCCACCTGTCCGATCTGGCGACCACCGTACCATCTCACATACTTCCCGGTCTGAGGATCGAACCTGGGTTGCATTGGTGAGAAGTGAGCGCGCTAACCACTGCGCTAATTGGACAGCCGAACAGCACGAGTCAAACTCTTTTACCAGTCCAGCATGTTAACCACTCGACTACAGATCTGTCAGCAATCATGTCACAGTTAAAATACTGATAAGGTGTTCTGAAAATAGCGAATTTCAAAATGTGGTCACCAAGTCTACAAGATACCAGCACAACCCTATTACTAAGTATGAACATTTTTCATTTTACTCCGAACGAGTCAGCGTCTGTTCCTCGTCCCATCAGCAATCATGTCACAGTTTAAATATTGATAAGGTGTTCTGAAAATAGCGAATTTCAAAATGTGGTCAAGGCAACAACATTGGTATAGAGGGTTGGATGCATGTGCTGACACACTGGGGAAGTCGTGATAGCGCAGTAGTAGCGCCGTTCGCTTCAGGTGCGAAATGCTGGGAGTTCGCTCTCCGTTATAGCCGTTAATGATTGTGCCCTTGGGCAAGGCATTTACATTCCACATGCCTCTTCTCTCAAGGCATTTACATTCCACATGCCTCTTCTCTCAAGGCATTTACATTCCACATGCCTCTTCTCTCAAGGCATTTACATTCCACATGCCTCTTCTCTCAAGGCAATTACATTCCACATGCCTCTTCTCTCAAGGCATTTACATTCCACATTCCTCTTCACTCAAGGCATTTACATTCCACATGCCTCTTCTCTCAAGGCAATTACATTCCACATGCCTCTTCTCTCAAGGCAATTACATTCCACATGCCTCTTCTCTCAAGGCAATTACATTCCACATGCCTCTTCTCTCAAGGCATTTACATTCCACTTCTCTCAAGGCAATTACATTCCACATGCCTCTTCTCTCAAGGCATTTACATTCCACATGCCTCTTCACTCAATGCATTTACATTCCACATGCCTCTTCTCTCAAGGCATTTACATTCCACATGCCTCTTCTCTCAAGGCATTTACATTCCACATGCCTCTTCTCTCAAGGCAATTACATTCCACATGCCTCTTCTCTCACTGCATTTACATTCCACATGCCTCTTCTCTCAAGGCATTTACATTCCACATGCCTCTTCTCTCAAGGCATTTACATTCCACATGCCTCTTCTCTCAAGGCATTTACATTCCACATGCCTCTTCTCAAGGCATTTACATTCCACATGCCTCTTCTCTCAAGGCATTTACATTCCACATGCCTCTTCTCTCAAGGCATTTACATTCCACATGCCTCTTCTCTCAAGGCATTTAAATTCCACATGCCTCTTCTCTCAAGGCATTTACATTCCACATGCCTCTTCTCTCAAGGCATTTACATTCCACATGCCTCTTCTCTCAAGGCATTTACATTCCACATGCCTCTTTTCTCAAGGCATTTAAATTCCACATGCCTCTTTTCTCAAGGCATTTAAATTCCACATGCCTCTTCTCTCAAGGCATTTAAATTCCACATGCCTCTTTTCTCAAGGCATTTAAATTCCACATGCCTCTTCTCTCAAGGCATTTAAATTCCACATGCCTCTTCTCTCAAGGCATTTAAATTCCACATGCCTCTTTTATCAAGGCATTTAAATTCCACATGTCTCTTCTCTCAAGGCATTTAAATTCCACATTCGTGATGATGGATGACACCTTGCCTTGCGTGTTTGTTGTTTGTGTTTCTTTATCATCGCTACTGATGAATGCTACATGAGTGATGCCTCCTGAAGAGATCAGTCGTGATAGCGTAGTGGTGCGAAAGACCCGGAGGTTATGCCCCGCTGGAGTCGTTACGATTGTGCCTTTAGGCAATGCATTTAAATTCCACGTTGCCTCTTCTCTCTCCCTCGTGGCGATGGATACCATCAGGATTGAGGTATCGAGAGTGATTAATATAAGTTGTAAGAACTTGTTACGCAATCGAGCTAAAATAAATTGTATAAACTAAACTTGTGTGTACAACGTGTAGAATTACATGGTAACAAACTTAGATAAGTGTGACAACTATTCCAAATAACTGACAAGTCAAACATTAGGCTGCCCGATTAGCACAGTGGTTAGCACGCTCGCTTCTCACCAATGCAACCTAGGTTCGATCCTCAGACCGGGAAGTATGTGAGATGGTATGGTGGTCGCCAGATTGGACAGGTGGGTTTTATCCGGGTACTCCTGTTTCCTCCACACGAATGACCACATTTACGCTTTCATCCACGCCAACGAGAGTGATTGATATAAGTTGTTAAAACTTGCTTCGCAATCGTTGTAAAATAAATAGTTTAAAAGTCAAACATTGTTAACATCATTAACTTCATTGTGTGTGTTTTACGTTTATTTATCGTCGTTACCGGTTGCCCATATGAGCGACGCCTCCTGAAGAGATTAGTCATTTTAGATGTTTGGAGGATAGTGCAATGATACAAACAGATACCCATTCCAGAATCTCCTCTGGTTCTTTTACGTGCACGGTGTAAAGCACGGGTGATCGAACCTGCGATCCATGGTTTCCCAGTCTATTGTGTTAACCACTGGACTATGAATCAGTCTATATGCAGTCTGCAGAAACATTTGCATTTTAAATATACAGTCAAACCTGTCTTAAGCAGCCAGCCAAGGGAATCACAAAAAGTGGCTGCTTAGCACAGGTGGCTGCTTAATAGAGGTAAAGAATAATAATAAAACAACATATTGGGAATCTGGAAACTGGCTGCTTAATACAGGTTGCCTGCTTAATGGAGGTGACCACTAACACAGGTTTGACTGTACCCTTTGTTTACTTTGCAGTAACTGTGTATTGGAGTGTATAGATGCAGAGATAGCCTGCCCGGAATTCGCGCCATTTGCTGATGTCATCGAGTTCCGGACCCTAGCCCTGCCAAGTGGTGTTCTAGCACAACAAAATCTTATCAGACTTACCGCTTATAACCAAGACAACGAGATACTGAGGAATACAGTTTTTAAGATCCTGGTCAATGATCAGAGAGTACCGTTCCGTATCAATCTAGAGGACGGTATTGGCATAGTGTATACACCTCAACCCCTGGAGGACAGCCACCTTTACAAGATCAAGGTCCAAGCAAAGTCATTCGATAACTCACAAATCAACATCCAATATCAAACGACATTCTTGATACATATTGCAGTGTCTGCATACCCATATTAGTCACGTGTTTGTAGGATTAGTTTATGTTTATTTCTTGGCGAAAAGTTCTGGATTAATATTGCAGTACCCATATTAGTACAAGCCACGTGTTGTATGTTTATTTCTTGACGAAATTCTGGATTAATATTGCAGTACCCATATTAGTACAAGCCACGTGTTGTATGTTTAGTTTATGTTTATTTCTTGACGAAATTCTGGATTAATATTGCAGTACCCATATTAGTACAAGCCACATGTTGTATGTTTATTTCTTGACGAAATTCTGGATTCATATTGCCATGTCTACGTACCCATATTAATACAATCCACGTGTTTGTAGGATTAGTTTATGTTTATTTCATTACGACATTCTGGATTCATATTGCAGTGTCTACGTACCAATATTAGTACAAGCCACGTGTTGTATGTCTAGTTTATGTTTATTTCGTGACGAAATTCTGGATGCATATTGCCATGTCTACATACCAATATTAGTACAAGTGTTGTATGTCTAGTTTATGTTTATTTCATTACGAAATTCTGGATTCATATGGCCATGTCTGCATAACAATATATCGTGATAACGGAGAGCAATGGACCTGGGGACACATATATGGGACAAGACAGCACTGGCAGACAATTCTGTTCTTTATACCTGCGTTTTCTCGGAGCGTTGCCCGAGTACGTGTATACCGGTGCAGGAATAAGCGTCATGGCAACAGAAGAATGGTGCAATGTGTTTACAATCAGGGCTCAAGCTAGACCCAAATTTATGGGTGAAGTGAGAAAACGCGCGATTGCGTTATCTAATGGTATTATAATTCTATTATTAAATAAATGTCAACATAATAGGGTTAAAATACACAATATGACCATTATGTACAATACTTGAATAGGAGGAGTGCTTTACAAAGCCAGTGTATCTTATTTGACAATATTTTGTAAAAAAAAAAAGGAGAAATGGTGCCACCAGGGGGCGAAGTCAGGGTCCCAAGGGTGACTTCTAGAATGAGCCCTGTAAAATACATAAAAAGTGGTCATCAACGTTATTTTGGCATAATGTGTTACATAACATGCAAACAGCAAATTTATGTCTTAACCCATTCCTTTATAGAAGTTAATATACTATTATATCTCCATACAAACGACAGCCATTTAGTTATCATGTAGTGGATAAGTAGTCACCATATCTATCCCACCGCCATAGATATTACTGGGACTTCATAGAGATTTAGGTTAATATACGATCATATCTCCATACAAACGACAGCCATTTAGCTATCATACAGTGGATAAGTAGTCGCCATATATATCCCACCTCCATAGATATTACTGGGACTTCATAGAGATTTAGGTTAATATACTATTATATCTCCATACAAACGACAGCCATTTAGCTATCATGTAGTGGATAAGTAGTCGCCATATCTATCCCACCTCCATAGATATTACTAGGACTACATGAGATTTAGGTTAATATACTATTATATCTCCATACAAACGACAGCCATTTAGCTATCATGCAGAGGATAAGTAGTCACCATATCTATCCCACCTCAATAGATATTACTGGGACTTCATAGAGATTTAGGTTAATATACTATTAAATCTCCATACAAACCACAGCCATTTAGCTATCATGCAGTGGATAAGTAGTCGCCATATCTATCCCACCTCCATAGATATTACTGGTACTTCATAGAGATTTAGGTTAATATACTATTATATCTCCATACAAACGACAGCCATTTAGCTATCATACAGTGGATAAGTAGTTGCCATATCTATCCCACCTCCATGGATATTACTGGGACTACATGAGATTTAGGTTAATATACTATTACATCTCCATACAAACGACAGCCATTTAGCTATCATGCAGTGGATAAGTAGTCGCCATATCTATCCCACCTCCATAGATATTACTGGGACTTCCATCAGGAATAAGGTCTCAAGATTGTAGAAGCTGTATGAACTTGTTTTCGCAATCAAGCTAATATAAATTTGTATGAAGTAAACTATGGCATCTATTTAGTTTGTCTAAATATTTTTTATCCAACGGTCTTGCATTGTTCCACATGATTACAGTACAATGTAGGTGGCAATTGTAGAACCAAAATGCATTTATACTAAGAAACAATCAAACATTTATGGAAGTCGTGGTAGCGTAGGTTCGCTTCAGGTGCAAAAGGCCCGGAGTTTGAGCCGTTACGATTGTGTCCTTAGGCAAGGCATTTAAGTTCCACGTTGCCGCTCCCCCTCGTGGTGATGGATTCCATCAGGAATAAGGTCTCAACAGTGATTTATATAAGTTTTTATATTCCTTTAAAGTGACATTACATCACAAAAAGCAAATAAAATGCATTTTTTCACGTATAAATGCATTGCTACTACAAATTCTTCCGGAGTCAATACTAAACGCGAGATAATGTCGTTTAAAGATAATTTAACTAAGAATAGTCTACGAATAAATATGCATAGGCACACATGTGAGATATAACGGTAAATCTGTACCATCAATCGTGTTATTCAGGATACACTAGTTGTATTACGCATGGATATCGACACTATTTACATTATTTTGCTATGTCAACAAACCGTGTATACGACGTTTGCTTATTAGTTGAAATACTCAGTATTTGAGGCAAATATTTGGAGACAATTTATACCATATAATAGGAAAATACATTCTGTAGTAATTTGCGTTTTCACTGATGTAGTGTTGCTTTAAAAATCAACAATGAGATAATTACTGGGATGTAACAATGAGATACTGGATGTAATTACATGATGAACAAGATGAATTACTGGGATGCAACAATGTGTTGAATTACTGGGATGTAACAATGAGATGAATTACTGGGATGCAACAATGTGTTGAATTACTGGGATGTAACAATGAGATGAATTACTGGGATGTAACAATGAGATGAATTACTGGGATGTAACAATGAGATGAATTACTGGGATGTAACAATGAGATGAATTACTGGGATGTAACAATGAGATGAATTACTGGGATGAACTACTGGGATGTAGCAATGAGATACTGGATGTAACAACAAGATGAATTACTGGGATGTAACAATGAGATGAACTACTGGGATGTAACAATGGGATGAATTACTGGGATGTAACAATGAGATGAAGTACTGGGATGTAACAATGAGATGAACTACTGGGATGTGACCGAGTGGTATAACGGGCTGTCACACTGTCGTTTGAACTCGCCTTTCACCGCTATCATCAGGGCTGCATGTTCGCTCCATATCAAGGACAAGCGATTAAAAAAATGGTGATATGTGAGAAAGTCGTGAATCGCTTACGTAGAGTTGAGTACTGGGCCAGAGGTTATAAAACTTTTCTCAGATCTAGAGCTCGAACTCAAGATATTTTATTGGTGGATTCTGAGATTTAAACTCGGCTGAACCAATCAGAAGCTAGAGACTGAGTTTGAGATTGGAGAAACGTTTTTATATCCTCCAGGTCAATGGTTCTTACCCAGGAAAGGCGGGTGGTCTACTCTGCCAGAACAGACTGGTGCCAGTAACACTCTACTCTCTGCCAGAACAGACTGGTGCCAGTAACACTCACGAGAGGAGTTGGCAGTATTCTGGGATAAATAGATAATAAAATGTTCCCGATGCCCTTGCCAAGCATGTTAACCAAATCTTTGGACCCCCACACACCAGCTGAAGACCCTGGCTTGTGGGCATACACATCAATTTATGCTTAGCTGTGCTACTGAAAATCAGCGATAACTTTGTAGTTGGTGGCTTAAAGGCATATGCTACAAAATAGCTCTAATATTATAAACATAGAGAGAGTTTTGGCGTTTTGCACTTTTAATCAACTTATATAGTACAAAATAAAGGTAGAAAAAAATATATGGGTCACCGAGCTAGTTTTTTTGTAAATTTACTGTAAAATATTAGCCCTTTTGTCAATTTCGCGATATTTTAGACACATATACCACACACTGTATAGCGGTTCCTAAGTATACAGTATGTTGCATTAGAAGACACAAGTTATTATTTTCATGACCCTATGTGCCTGCAGCAAGGAATACAGCAGCAAACTATAGAAAACTGCATGAATATAAAAATTTATGAGCCAAATAGTGCTATCTCACCAATATTTTACTTATCGTTTTTGAGAAATTATTTTGAAATTTGGACCAACATTTTTGTTTTTATCATAGAAATTGTCATTAAATTGCTCTAAATAAGTTTATCTATATATATGCTAAGTATAACTGATTAAAAAAACATAGGTTACCAGGATATTTATTCAAATATCTGAAAATTTAGATCCCTACCCCCATTATTTTCTCAAATGGGGGTGTTTCATATAACACACTGACCAGTATCTGACATCACACCAACACTGCCATGTCCTCACTAAACTACTTGACTGTACACAACACATATAACCCAACTAATACTATGTACATAAGAGTAAGTAACAACATCAGCTGTACTTGAAACAAAATAGAGAGTAGACCACAATTAATACTAGTATACAAAATAGTTGTCGGCGACTCGGAAAAAGTGAAAATTTGAAAGTTGTGCTCCCAAACAAAACCAGACACAAGAGGCTGGTACTCTCAGTACAGTTCACAGTGCCCACCAGTACTGTAGATGCATATACACTATAGTGTAAGGGAGATAACTCTGTGCCCATTGTCAAATATGTCCAGTCAATGTAAGAATATAGAAATTCAGTTACAAAATCTCCACTGCAACAAGCGACAGTCAGTTTTATGTTCCAGTTTATGTCTCTAAATATCGAGCAATGTTTTCAATCACACGCTTTGTGCCAGTTGCCCTCACTTTGCCATTGACTTTCTCACCCAGCAGATTTCTCAGACCCTCCAGTCCACCTCGGGTGAATGATAATTTCAGATGAGGCAGCTGAAGTCCGCTCCGGCCAATTTTCGCTGCCATGCACTTGGATAATACCTTGGCTTCAACCAACTGCTGTAGTGAATCTACATTTTTTGAAGCTTGCTGCTGAAACTTCAACATCTCAAACCCCCATGAAGTGGTGAAGCTGTGGCTGAAGAATGCATTATCATCAATGTTAGCTGCACTGAACAGCTTCTGTAGACTTCTTACATCAGCTAACGAATTGTGTGCCTCATAATGTTGTTATCTCCCCTGACTGCGCAGAAAGTTGCGCACTGGCAATTACCGCATATGCCTTTAAGCAAAGGTAAAACTAGAATAAATTTGCATATGTATTATAGTTTTATTTTGACATTTGAAAAGAGAAAACACATCAGAGAATACCTACTCTAAGTCACAAGCATGTCCCAGACATATCAGTGTTTTCATAGCATAATTGGGGCTGAATAAAGGTTTTTAAAAAAAGATAACAAAATTTCTTGATTGATTGATATTCCTGGTTCGCTTGAATGATATTCCTGGTTCGCTTGGTTGATATTCCTGGTTCGCTTGATTGATATTCCTGGTTCGCTCGATTGATATTCCTGGTTTGCTAGATTTTTTTGGCTGAACTTTCATATCTTTTATTTTTGTTTTACTTTTTTAGCCCAAATTATTCTATCAAAGCACCTCCTGTGCCGTAAGTTGGTAAAATATACTGCAATTAAATAACATGAGACAATTATGTGAAGATATTAATTATTGAAAAAATAATTGTGGGGTATGTCCACCACAGCACTTCAATACAGTAGACTGTCCGCTTAGAACAGTGGTTAACTTGTTCCTCGCTAATGCAACCCAGGTTTGATCCTCAGACCGGGAAGTATGTGTGATGGTATGGTGGTCGCCAGATTGAACACGAATGACTACATATATGCGTTCATCCGTGCCAACAAGAGCGATTAATATAAGTTGTTAAAGCTTGTTTCGCGATCGTTGTAAAATAACTAAAGTTTATACTGTTATATGCAGTATACAAAACACCTCAGGCGTTTGATGCAGAAACTTGATGCAATACACCACAGGTGTTGATGCAGAAACTTGATGCAATACACCACAGGCGTTTGATGCAGAAACTTGATGCAATACACCACAGGTGTTGATGCAGAAACTTGATGCAATACACCACAGGCGTTTGATGCAGAAACTTGATGCAATACACCACAGGCGTTTGATGCAGAAACTTGATGCAATACACCACAGGCGTTTGATGCAGAAACTCGATGCAATACACCACAGACGTTTGATACAATACACCATAAGGGTTTTGATGCAAATCACCACAGGCATTGGTGAAAAAACACCACAGGCGATTGATGCCTCAACAATAGATAAATAAATATTTTAATACCTTACCCCACCTACCTGCCAACACAGTTGAAGATCTTCAGTAAGTATTTTAACTTTAATGTTTATTTAATATCTTCACAGGAGCTTGAAATGTTATCCATAAGGCACTAAACGCCATGTACTGGGCTTGTACAGAGGTTTTGGTGCATTATGGATAAAAATTCACATAAGATGTCTGTCACAGGAGCTTGTAAACTTTTATACTACTGGTAGATGGGTGGTTCTAGGACAGAGGTACAAGATTTTTGGGGCCAGTTGGATAACATTTCAAGCTCCTGTGGACCAAGGAAGAGAAAAAAATACTGTGTATAAAACATATGTGGCAAGTACAAAAACACAATACATGTACACTGACATCAAAACGGTATGAATATCATAAATCGGGTAAAATTCACGTATTTACACTCAAATGCAAACCTGTTAACTAACTATATATCTCGTGAGAAAATGCAAATCCGTAACCTATCACTCGTGACAAAGAGTGATAAAGGACTGGTATTCCACATCCGTGGAAGTCATGATAGCGCAGTGGATGCGCGTTCGCTTCAGGTGCGAAAGGTCCGGAGTTCGAGCCCCGATGGAGTTGTTGGATTGTGCCCTTAGGCAAGGCATTTAAATTCCACGTTGTCTCTTCTCTCCCTCGTGGCGATGGATTCCATCAGGAATGAGGTCTCGAGAGTGATTAATATAAGTTTAAGAACTTGTTTCGCAATCGAGCTAAAATAAATTTGTATAAACTAAACTATTCCACTTCCTGTGGGATTGCTGGCCTGCCAAATATCAGGATTTAGGATTTTTCGCGATCTCGGGATTCTCAAGTTTTCAGATTAAAATGCTGAATAAATTGGAAGGAATGTGCAAACAACATAGATCCAGATCAGCTGCGACATAATGCCGCATCTGATCAGGATCTATGTTGTTTGCTATTCAGCCAAATGTTTTAGCTTCACTAACTGAATAGCAAACAGCATAGAGCCTGATCAGATGTCATGTTCTGTGCCGTGTGATATGGCTCTATGCTGTTTACAAAGTTAGATTAGTTGTGATTAGCTAGCCTGGGAGCAAGCGTCTATATATTTTGCCTGGTCAGTCAAATAAATATATTTTAACACCGAGACTATTAACCCATTTAACCCCAAGTAACTGACATGGACTGGTGCATGATATTTATAGACCAATAAATTAATAAGAAAATTACATTTGGACCAGTTCATTTATCAAAATGGGTAATTTTTGTTTAAAAATAGTAATATTACTGGCAAAAAGTGCAGATCCTGATGAGACGGCTCGTCACGAGCCAGCTCATCTGGATCTACACTTTTTGTAAGCCTATTTAGAGGCCTGTGGTGTTGAAAGGGTTAATTGGGCCGTATTGAGTTTCTGATCATATGTCATTTTGCAAGAAGTTAAAAACTGAGAAAAATCGACAGACTGGAACCGAGTCTAGCGATTAGCAGGTTACAGGTTAAATCCCCATTCAGCCCAATTTCCTCCGAATATTTTGCAATTTGACATTTTCAAAGAATTGGTTGCTTATCAATGATATAGTTTTGTATTTCCATTTTTCAATAATAATTTCGTTGAGACATTATAAAAGAATATGAATATATGTCACCTATTTAGTTTATACAAGTTTATTTTAGCTCGATTGCGAAACAAGTTCATACAACTTATATTAATCAATGTCGAGACCTCATTCCTGATCGAATCCATCGGCTCCAGCGGGGCTCAAACTCCGGGCCTTTCGCTCCATTTAAATTGTTACTAAACAATAGAAGAGCTCAATTACTGATTCTATCTCCATACTGCGGCTAAGCAATAGCAACGCTGCTCAACATAATCAATATCTATGGGAATAACTAACAGCGTGTAATGGTGGCTATATGTGGGAAGCCATTAAGATGTATGGCAGTTATGTATAGGATATAAGCCAAAAACAATCCATTATGTCAAATATTGGACTGTGTGAGGCGCATAGTCAATATATTTTACATATTGGATCCGTTTGAGGCTTATATCTTACCTAAAACACACATTTCTATAACAAGATCCTACTAATTAGAATTGTTAATTTCGCACAATTACGCATAGGAATTAACATAATACTCTGGCCTTTTGACAGCAGTCCAATATTAATAATAATGGACTGCAAGTACAAAGTGAAGTAAATGGTTGAGCGGTTTTTGTAAAATTATTGTTTGCAAATTATCTCCCTTTAGCTCGAGGTTATTGAGCCGTTACGATTGTGCCCTTAGGCAAGCAAGGCATTTAAGTTCCACGTTGCCTCTCCCCCTCGTGGCGATGGATTCCATCAGGAATAAGGTCTCGACATTGATTAATGTAAGTTTTTATATTCCTTTAAAGCGACATTATATCGCAAAAAGCAAATAAAATGCATTTTTTCAATATATTCAATATAAATGCATTGCTACTACAAATTCTTCCGAATACATTCGAACACTTCTCAGATCTCAAGCTCATATGATTTGATTGGTTGATTCTGAGTTTTACTGCCAGGTGAACCAATCAGAAAGCTTGAGAGACTGAGTTTGAGACAGGAGCAAAGTTTTATAACCTCAAGACTATGAAAATAAAGGCATAATATAGCACTTGTTTATCTGTATAGAGTGAATGTGGTGGGCGCTTCACGAGTGTACACAATGTCCGTGTGAATTGTTCACATGTGCATCGAATTCTGTAACAAGTCATGCAGACATGTCACATTCTGTGACGAGTCAAAGCATGAAATATTCATATATATATGTGTCGAATTCTGTAACGAGTCATATGTACATGTCGGATTCTGTGACTAATCAAAGCATGAAATATTTACATATATGTCGGATTCTGTGACGAGTCAAAGCATGAAATATTTACATATATGTCGGATTCTGTGACGAGTCAAAGCATGAAATATTTACATATATGTCGGATTCTGTGACGAGTCAAAGCATGAAATATTTACATATATGTCGGATTCTGTGACTAGTCAAAGCATGAAATATTTACATATATGTCGGATTCTGTGACTAGTCAAAGCATGAAATATTTACATATATGTCGGATTCTGTGACGAGTCAAAGCATGAAATATTTACATATATGTCGGATTCTGTGACGAGTCAAAACATGAAATATTTACATATATATTAGTCTAATTGTGCGATGAGCTAAGTCAGAATGTACATATGCGTCAGATTCTGTGATGAGTCATATTAGCGTGAAACAGTCACATGTGCGTCAGATTCTGTGACCGAGTCATGTTAGCATGAAACTTTCATTAGTGCGTCAGATTCTGTGACGAGTCATGTTAGTGTAAAACTTTCACATGTGCGTCAGATTCTGTGACGAGTCATGTTAGTGTGAAACTTTCACATGTGCGTCAGATTCTGTGACGAGTCATGTTAGTGTGAAACTTTCACCTGTGCATCAGATTCTGTGATGAGTCATGTTAGCGTGAAACATTCACATGTGCGTCAGATTCTGTGACGAGTCATGTTAGTGTGAAACATTCACATGTGCGTCAGATTCTGTGATGAGTCATGTTAGCGTGAAACTTTCACATGTGCGTCAGATTCTGTGACGAGTCATGTTAGTGTGAAACATTCACATGTGCGTCAGATTCTGTGACGAGTCATGTTACCGTGAAACTTTCACATGTGCGTCAGATTCTGTGACGAGTAATTCCATGTTATCGTGCAGATTGTTTTTAAATGCTTCAGCGACAGTTTTAGCTGCAGTGATGTGTTCCATTCCCAGCAGACTCTTGCCGTTTACTTCCAGGATCTTGTGACCTACTTTTAGTCCTCCAGATTCATACGCTGAACCACCCGGCTGTGAAATAAAAGGAAAGTATTAAAACTTTACGATTGCGAAGCAAGTTTTAACAACTTATATTAATTACTCAATCGTGTGGGAGTACCCGGAGAAAACCCACGTGTCCAATCTGGCGACCACCGTACCACCTCACATACTTCCCGGTCCGAGGACAAGGTGACATAATTTGACCAAATTTGGTAGAAATCGTTGATACACAGATGAATAATTGTGTACTAATCTGGGTCAATGAATAATAGTGTACTAATCTGGGTCAATAAATAATAGTGTACTAATCTGGGTCAATGAATAATAGTGTACTAATCTGGGTCAATAAATAATAGTGTACTAATCTGGGTCAATGAATAATAGTGTACTAATCTGGGTCAATGAATAATAGTGTACTAATCTGGGTCAATAAATAATAGTGTACTAATCTGGGTCAATGAATAATAGTGTACTAATCTGGGTCAATAAATAATAGTGTACTAATCTGGGTCAATGAATAATAGTGTACTAATCTGGGTCAATAAATAATAGTGTACTAATCTGGGTCAATGAATAATAGTGTACTAATCTGGGTCAATGAATAATAGTGTACTAATCTGGGTCAATGAATAATAGTGTACTAATCTGGGTCAATAAATAATAGTGTACTAATCTGGGTCAATGAATAATAGTGTACTAATCTGGGTCAATACATAATAGTGTACTAATCTGGGTCAATGAATAATAGTGTACTAATCTGGGTCAATGAATAATAGTGTACTAATCTGGGTCAATGAATGATAAATGTACAAAACTGGGTCAATGAATAATAATTAGTGTACACAATTTGGTTAAAAAATAATAATGTACAAAATTTGGTCAATGAATTAAACTGGAGGACCGAATCTAATGTTGTTATAATGTGTGGTCCAACATAACCCATTTGTGTATGTGTGTGTTTTACGGTTTTTTATCATCGCTACCGGTTACCCATATGAAGAGATTAGTTATTTTAGACTTTTGCAGGATTGTATCATATACAGACAGAGTTCACAGTGTAAAGCACAGACACGAGACCTCGGTTTAATGTCCCATCTGATCTGAAAGACTGTTCATTTTATTTGGGTCAGACGGGGGATCGAACCTGTGTATGTATCGGAATGTAATACTTGTAGCACGATTGTAATTGTGTTTACATATGTATACATAATTATACAATAATATTTGATTAACCCTTTCAACACCACAAACCTCTAAATAGGCTTACAAAAAGTGTAGATCCAGGTAACATGCCGTCTCATCAGGATCTGCACTTCTTGCCAATAACATTACTATTTTTAGACAAAATCACCCATTTTGATAAATGAACTGGTCCAAATGTAATTTTCTTATTAATTGATTGGTCTAAAAATATCATGGACCAGTCCATGTCAGTTACTGGGTGTTGAATGTGTTAAACTAAACTGGACAAGTATGATGAGTCAGACCTGTAAGTTGATGACTCGCGGTACAGGCTGCCTGGTGTTGGCTCCTCCTTCTATTGCCATACCAAGTGTGGGCTTGGTTTTGTACACGGGTATGATATACACAGGAATGTTGCCGTATTTCTTCTGAGCAACCTCTATTTGTTTGACTTCCTGTAAAGAATATACAACCATAACCGTTAACCCTTTGCCTGCTGAGTATGTAAAATAATTTTACATGTTATTAAATATACAACCTTAAAGCAACACTACATCAGTGAAAACGCAAATGTCTGCAGAATGTAATTTCCTATTATACAAATATTCCAAATATTTGCCTCAACAACTGAGTATTTCAACTAATAAACAAACGTCGTATATGCGGTTTGTTGACATAACAAAATAATGTAAATAGATTCGACATTCACGCGTAATACAATGCATTTATCCTGAATCCTTATTGTACAGATTTACCGTTATATCTCACATTTGTGCCTATGCATATTTATTTGTAGACTAATCTTAGTTAAATTATCTCTAAACGAAACTATCGTGCATTTAATATTGACTCCAATGACAAACAAACGTCAATTCAGGAGCGTGGATGACCGTTATATGTAATCCTACTTTCACGTTTGAAAGTTTGTAGACCACAAAAGCACTGTTTATTGGTTCAACGTTAGTGTTCGAATGTATTCAGAAGAATGTGTAGTAGCAATGCATTTATATGTGAAAAAATGCATTTTATTTGCATTTTGCGATGTAGTGTCGCTTTAACTCTGCCTGCTGAGTAAATAAAATCACATTTGCAAACATCATAGATCAGGATCTATGTTGTTTGCTATTCAGCCAAATGTTTTAACTCCACTATCCGAATAGCACGTTCTGCGCCGTCTGATCTGGCTCTATGCTGTTTGCAAAAATAATTGTATATGCCACTAGCATGCATAGGGTTATGATATATAATGGCGAGTGACAAACTCTGCACATTATATTTATTGGGAAAAGGTCAACATCGGTAATTATACCTTGTGGAAGTCGTGATAGCGCAGTGGTAACGTGTTGGCTTCAGGTGCCAAAGGTCAACATCGGTAATTATACCTTGTGGAAGTCGTGATAGCGCTGTGGTAGCGTGTTGGCTTCAGGTGCCAATGGCCCAGAGTTTGAGCCCCACTGCAGCTGTTACGATTGTGACCTTAAGCAAGTCATTTAAATTCCACATTTCCTCTTCTCTCTCCCTCAAGGCGATGGATTCCATCAGAAATGAGGTCTCAAGAGTGATCAATATAAATTGTAAGAACTTGTTTCGCAATCGAGCGGAAATAAATTTGTATAAACCAAACTAAATACCTGAGTTTCCCTATCTATAATAGCTAGTTCAAGATGCGAGTAGATCTGAGGGCGTGGTATCCTTATACATTCCACCGTCAAACACGAATCCATATTAATTGTTTACTATTTATTTCCTATTGTTACCAAAACACTAAACAATCCAATTTATGAATATAACGGGGATGTAAGAATGAAATGTTGGAGAGAAGGCCATCCGCAGTTTGTGGCTAAGAACCAGTACTCAGCCGTCCAACCGCCATAAGCGACTGACCAATTCCTCACAAGAATTAACACCCTTTTATCGCTAGCCCCTAATACAGAGCGAACTCTCTGAACTCAGCAGTGAAAAGTTAAGTGCGAGTTAAATGACAGGAGTATTTAAATCACTTGTAAACAGAGGCCCCTAATAGGGAGCGACCTATCTGAACTCAGCAGTTAAAGTGCGAGTTAAATGACAGAGTTTTAAATCACTTGTAAACAGAGCCTTCTGCTTATATTATTATTGTAAGTTCCATCTTTGTAAATCAAGTTAGCATAAAATATTCATGTCTACAAGAAATATAATCCGGTCTCCTCTATATAGATAACTGCTATGCAGCAATTTCATTAATAATTTTCCCTAACAAATCAGAACAAACGCCATTTAAACACTGATCAATGGAAACGCTATGTAACAAATAAACGCACCAGTCAACAAGTGAAAAGATTTCCATGGCAACACAGATGTATACAATTCATGCTGACAAATTATTGATTTCTGCCTTCTAACAGTGATACTGACTAGAATAGATGCATGCACTGGAATGAGAGACATCGGTCAGTTACTGCCCCTGAATACTCCCTAATAGCAGGGTTCATTCTAGGTCAGAATTTTTGGGAGAAGTGAGAAAGCGCGTGATCGCTTCCTTAAATGGTGTTCTTTAATAGCCTTCTGCAAAATAGGTTTAAAATGCACAGTACAACTATTAAATACAACATTTGAATAGAAGGAGTGCTTTATAATGGGCCAGTGTATCTTACTAGACAAAATTTTGTTTGAAAATCGTAAAAACCAACAACAACAAATTTAGGGAGAAGAGGGGCCCCCAGAGGGCAAAGTCAGGGTCCCTAGGGCAACAATTTCACCCACATCGCCCTCTAGAATGATCCATGAATAGTATGTAGGTTATCTTTAAGTTGTTTCCTCTGTGTTTATCGTTGTTTCCTTTGCACAACATGCTATCAAATTTCTTCCACTTTCTCATATTATAATTAGTATATTACTATATCTCGACAGATATCCTACAGTATATCCAATGGGTACCGTAATAAATCTGTAAACTCTTTTTTATCAATTAACGAACATGATTTGGATAAAATCACATTTATCATAACGCAACATCTGGTTAGGGAACAAAGGATTCCAACTGAAAGGACCGCTATACATTTAGGGATAAATCAGACTGTATCTGCCAAGGGAGGTAATAGAAAAGCCAGCGAGATCCCTCATTAGAAGAGTATATAGCAGTGAGTACATTGTTTTGCTTTATCTGTCCGCCTCCGTGGTCGAGTGGTTAAGGTCGCTGACTTGTATAGCACTGTAACCTATTATCACTGATGGTCACGGGTTCGAGCCCCGCTTAGACCGTGTCTCATTTATATGAAAAAGTTGGCAGTTTCTTACGGAGGTTGGTGCACCCAAGTACTGGTTAACCGCTGGAGCCTGCCCAGGAAAGGTGTTGTTAGGTAAACTGCCCGCCGGCGATATAGCCCGAAATGGTGCTGATGCAAGCGTAAAACCCGAACTATAACATAATTTGCATTATCTACAGGAATGGAGCAGACGACATCGGGTGTTCAACTAAAGGCGTAAGGTATTAGTACTAGTCAAACCTTGGACTCAGATATTGGGGCATCTGGAGTATCTTTGTACGCACCAATAATTATGTCAAAACATGTGCACAAAGTATCATTTCCATGTATTCTTACCGACATTAAAGCGACATTACATCGCAAACAGCCAATAATTACATTTTGACATATACATAATTGCTACTACAAATTCTTGGAAATATGTGATAATATGATTCGACCACTAACTAACTAATCAATAAACAATGAGGTTGAGGTCTACACATTCTCAAAAGTGAAAGTATGATTTCATATCGCAGTTAGCCACGACCATGCTTTTACATTTGTTTATTATTGGAGTCTATAGTAAACGTGTGATACTGTCGGTTAGAGTTAATTTAATCAGATTAGTTGAACAATAATTATGCATATATGTGAGATATAGTGGTAAATCTGTACCATAAATATTGTTATCCGAGATACATGCTTTGTATTACGGTACGCATGGATGTTGACCTTATTTACATTATATTGTTATGTCAACAAACGTCGTATACTCAGATTCTGCGGAATATATTTGGAACAACATGTAACAATACACACACTATGTAACAATACACACACTATGTAACAATACACACACTATGTAACACTACACACACTATGTAACAATACACATGCTATGTAACAATACACACGTTATGTAACAATACACACACTATGTAACAATACACACGTTATGTAACAATACACACACTATGTAACAATACACACGCTATGTAACAATACACACGCTATGTAACAATACACACACTATGTAACAATACACACAATATGTAACAATACACACACTATGTAACAATACACACACTATGTAACAATACACACACTATGTAACAATACACACACTATGTAACAATACACACACTATGTAACAATACACACGCTATGTACAATACAACACTATAACATACACACTATGTACATACACACTATTAAACACAATACACACTATGTAACAAACACACACTATGTAACAATACACACACTATGTAACAATACACACACTATGTAACAATACACACACTATGTAACAATACACACACTATGTAACAATACACACACTATGTAACAATACACACACTATGTAACAATACACACACTATGTAACACTACACACACTATGTAACAATACACACGCTATGTAACAATACACACACTATGTAACAATACACACACTATGTAACAATACACACGTTATGTAACAATACACACACTATGTAACAATACACACACTATGTAACAATACACACACTATGTAACAATACACACAACATGTAACTCACCGTGTAATTGTAAGAATCTGCTTTATCTAGAACCCTGTCCAACGGACTCACATAAAACTCAGAGTGATCTCCAATCTCAGAGTTTACTTCCCATGTTCCCTGTTCCTCTTCCTCCTCCTCATCATCATCATCATAATCTTCATCATCGGTATCAAACATCTCACGTCTCGGAGATCTTCTGTACGACTGTTCCATAAAGCTGCGTTTTGATTGGTTTACAAATCTTGGCGAGGTGTGGCTTTGAAGACTCATTGTATCAATGGATCCATCGCCATCGTTTATTCTTATTTCTATCGGGGGTCGTAGGTTTGAGTTTCTATGGAACGGCGAGTGTTTCGGTGATGAGTTTGCGCTGATGCTGTCGTTTGGAGGTGCTATTGTTTGATTGGTTAATAATGAAGCGATGGCTGGATGGGATCGAGTGCTGCGACTGGTCAATGTTGAGTGGTTGCTATGGCTGTTTCGCGGAATGATGAATGAACGACTCTGCAGGACATCATCGATATTAACAGGATTGTCGGATGATATAGTTACCCTGAAACAAACAATGATATAGTTACCCTGAAACAAACAATGATATAGTTACCCTGAAACAAACAATGATATAGTTACCCTGAAACAAACAATGATATAGTTACCCTGAAACAAACAATGATATAGTTACCCTGAAACAAACAATGATATTCGTTGCCATCCCTAGTATATATACATGTATACTAGTAAATCCATTCGCACCTGAATCGAACGCGCTACCACTGTGCTATCACGAATTCCACAGACCCGGAGTTCGCGCTCAGCTGTAGCCATTATGAATTTACCACTAGGCCAGGCACTTAAATACCACTTTGCCTCTTCTCTCTCCCCCATGGCGATGGATTCCATCAGGAATGAGGTCGCTGGGGTGATTAATCTAACGTTGTAAAAACTTGTATCACAATCAAGCTAAAATAAATTTGTATAAACTACAACGACAAGCTGTTACATAATTTTTATTCGAGGCCTATGGGGAAAAAAAACATTTGGTTTAGTACTACCTACATTTTTTTCACCGGGTTAGTATTATAGTTAGCTTATACAAATTTCTTTTACCTCGATTGCGAAACAAGTTCATATAACATTAGTTTAATTACTCATAAAAAAAAAAGCATTGCAAAACAAGTTCCAACAAGATTCGTTTAATTGTTCTCGAGACATCAATCCTGTCGGAATATATTGCCACGAGGGAAAGAGAAGACGCAATGTGGATTTAAGAGGCTCGCGTAAGGACATCGCCATTGTGGTTCTGGTGGGATTCGAACTCACAGTCCCTCAATTATGAAGTGAACGGCGCAATCCATTACACCAAATGTGATGAAAAAACTAAGTAACGCCTCGATAGTAACTTGGTGTCATTTTTAAACATGTTTCAAGATTTGTGAGTAACGCCTCGATAGTAACTTGGTGATATTTTTAAACATGTTTCAAGATTTGTGAGTAACGCCTCAATAGTAACTGGGTGTCATTTTTAATCATGTTACTGTATCGACTATTAATTGTGTATAGTGTCAAGCATATGGTGTATCTTAATGCAACTAAAATGCAAATAAAAAATTACAAGAAATGTGCGAAATATTAAGTAAATTAGTGCAATATGTGAAGGATTATTTTCTTCACTCATGATAGTAAAATCCATAATTCTAAAATTTGTAACGAAAAATTAATGCTCAATATAAAAGTGCACAGTTTTTATATGGTGTCAGTATACTTGCAGGAGTCGTCCAGTTGGCGTTCACACGAGCAAAACTCAGTTGTAGCCCCGTAAACCCACTGAACTAGTACTCCATCAGTCGCAGGTTCGGTCACCAAATAAAATGGCTAATACCATGGTTTTTCAGATGGGAATGTCCTAACTAAACCACGTACAAAACTCTGTTAGCAATGGGGGGCAAGACTTGCGATCGGTTATTCACTGTAATGACGAGGTTAATTACAAGTTATGTTATGTTATAATTCGGGTTTTACGCCTGCATCAGCACCATTTTGGGCTATATCGCCGGCGGGCAGTTTACCTAACAACACCTTTCCTGGGCAGGCTCCAGCGGTTAACCAGTACTTGTGTGCACCAACCTCCGTAAGAAACTGCCAACTTTTTCATATAAATGAGACACGGCCTGAGCGGGGCTCGATTAATTACAAGTACAAAACAAATGTTTTCAAATCTCGTTGACTGTAGTACGTACATATAGTTGAATACATGAAACATGAAACATAGCCTCAGTGCAGACCGAGAAACACGGGACCAGAGGTAAGAAATCATTAATGATAATGTAAAAAAACTCTGGACAACTGTATCCAATATACCTCAGGGATGTTTCATATATTTTATGAACAATGGAAAGCTGTATCCAATGTACCTCAGGGATGTTTCATATATTTTACTAACAATGGAAAACTGTATCCAATGTACCTCAGGTAAATTGCAAATATTTTACTAACAACATATCTTTGATTGTAGATTAAAATAATATTTTCCAAACGATAACATATTCATACTCGGTTTTACGATATACTGCATGCTACTCACAACGATATCGAATCTGAATTCAATTCGATATTAACATTTAAATCAATATCTAAACCTGTATCTAATTCCCGAAACAATTTCGAATTTGAATAGCGAAATTGTTTGCAAAACGATCTAAGCCAAGCGTAGAACTGACGATCAATTGATCCATATCACATGACCAAGCACGCACTCACAGTCATGTGATCATCTTTATTTGCACCAATAATTCGCACAAACAATGTTGTGCCAAGTATTGTTAAGACATACATCCTGAGCTATACAAACATAACACACAGAACTTATCCTGAGGTCATGTGTCAGTGATTTACACTGTGCATGCAAAATAACCAGAAAATCCTCTGTATCATAGTACTATCCTCCAATACCTAACATGACTGGTATAGTTCATACAAATTCATTTTAGCTCGATTGCAAAACAAGTTATCACAACTTCTATTAATCACTCTCGAAACCTCATTCCTGATGGAATTCATCGCCACGAGGGAGAGAGAAGAGGCAACGTGGAATTTAAATGCCTTGCCTAAGGGCACAATCGTAATGGCTCCAAGGATATAACATCCGGGTCTTTCGCACCTGAAGCGACCACGCTACCACTGCGCTATCATGACTGATCTCTTCAGGAAGCATCACTCATGTAGGCAATCATCAGTAGCGCTGATAAACACAAACAACAAACACACAAGACAAGGTGTCATCCAGTGAAGCAAATTCAAGTCGTATCTCGTGCATATTTTCATTTTGTTACTAACACAGTTGCATTCAATCCACATCAACTAACCATAACGTGAGTGTGTGCATTTGACCAGACTTCATGGTATGTTATAAAGTGATGGACGGTGAAAACTAATCAATTTGCAAGCTGACAAATATGCACAAACCTTTTCTGTCGCATAGAGAAATTACCACTGTAGGCCCTATTTACAACAAAAACAACAAAACAACAACACTATAGATTTTGTATCAGGGTTAGTTTAATCATACATTTGTATTGCATTCATTCTATATATACAATGCACAGAACAAAACAAATGAACACATTTGTATATTTATGCATAGTATACACGATTTATGTCATTGTTGTGCAACTATCAGGGTTTAAACTTTATTTATTTTACAACAATTGCGAAGCAACTTTTAACAACTTATATTAATCACTCTCGTGGATGAAAGCGTAAATGTGGTCATTCGTGTGGGAGAAAACCGGGGTACCCGGAGAAAACCCACCTGTCTGATCTGGCGACCACCGTACCATCTCACATACTTCCCGGTCCGAGGATTGAACCCGGGTTGCATTGATGAGAAGCAAGTGTGCTTAGGGTTCAGTCTATGTCAGAATATTTGGGAGAAGTGAGAAAGCGCGCTTTCGTGTTCTTACATGTAAATGATGTTACCTATTTAATAAATTTCAACAAGTATGGTTAAAATGCACAGTATGACCATTAAATACAACATTTGAATAGATATAGTACTTTATAATGGGCCAGTGTATCTTACTGGACACAATCTTGTATGAAAATTGTAAAATAAAAAAAAGGAGAAGTCAGGGTCCCTAGGGTGACTATTTCATCCAAATCACCCTCTAGAATGAGCCCTGCCTATTCACCTGTATTTGTTAACTAATACTTGCATATATTCATTGATAGTGTAATATCACAGATATAAACAGCACTTTCATAATAATATACAAATTGGAGCTGATAAAAAAAAGAGATAAATTTTGCTGTCCGATTAGCGCAGTGGTTAGCATGCTCGCTTCTCACCAATGCAATCCGGGTTCGATCCTCGGACTGGGAAATATGTGAGGGTGGTTGCCAGATCGGCCAGGTGGGCTTTCCCCAGGTACTCCGGTTTCCTCCCACACGAAGGACCACATATACGCTTTCATCCGCGCCAACAACAGTGATTTATTTAAGTTGTTAAAGCTGGTTTCGCAATCATGGTAAAATAAATAAAATTTAGATGAAGATAAATTTTTGTTTAAAACTTTTTTATTTTTTGCAAGTAATATTACTATTTTTAGAAAAAAAATTACACATTTTCTGATCCAAATGTAATTGTCTTATTAATTTATTGGTCTAAAAATATCATGGACCAGTCCATGTCAGTTACTTGATGTTGAATCGGTTAAAGTTATAATGGCTGCACTGTTGGTTAATGAAGATATGTGCAAACAACATAGATCCAGATCTGTAATGCTGCATCTGATCAGGATCTATGTTGTTTGCTATTAATTAGGACAAGTGATTTAGCTTAATTGCAAAATTCTCGTTTCATAAAATATGGTATGAAATCACGACGAGTCTAAGATCCTATATTTATAAAGTGTGGTTTTCCTTCAGAAACTTGTAATTGTGTTGTGCTGGTTTGTAAATAGTACCGTAGTACTCGCGCCACATTTCTGGCTGGGAATATAAGGTATGTATGACTTACAGAGCCCCACACCGAGATATTCTAAGCAGTGGAAAATTAGAAATTGTGGTGATTTCCATCGTATATTTCCATCTTTCAAGAATATTTTATATAGATTTTAACTAAAAGGCAAGTGGAAGTCGTGATAGCGCAGTGGATGCACGTTCGCTTCAGGTGTGAAAGGTCTGGAGTTTGAGCCCCGCTGGAACCGTTACGATTGTGCCCTTAGGCAAGGCATTTAAATTCTACACCTGGGCTGGAGGTTATAAAACTTTTCTCCAATCTCAAACTCAGTCTCAAGCTTCTGATTGGTTCAGCTGAGTGTGAAACTCACAATCAACGAATCAAATTTCTTGAGTTCGAGATCTGAAAAAAGTTTTATAACCTCGGGGCCTGTTCTCTCTCCCTCGTGGCGATGGATTCCATCAGGAATGAGGTTTCGAGAGTTGTAAGAACTTGTTTCGCAATCGAGCTAAAATAAATTTGAATAAACTAAACTAATGGTGCCTATACATTAAAAAATATGACAAAATGCAATAATAAATGAAGGGAGGTGCAGCATTCCCCTCGAACATGGAAGTATGACATTATTGCGTTACTTACAATTGATAAAAGATTTACAGAATGCACAAATATGTGTTCTCGTCAAAACATGCCTGGAAATGCTTCATAATGCAGCTATAGCGATATACACTTTCAAAATCTTCTGGAGGAGATAACCGTGGACCTCCCCTATCCTAATGGTGGCTCTTCTCTCTCCCTCGTGGCGATGGATTCCATCAGGAATGAGGTCTCGAGAGTGATTAATATAAGTTGAAAGAAATTGTTTCGCAATCGAGCTAAAATAAATTTGTATAAACTAATGGTGCCTATACATATATCATGCCCAAGCTACGCCCCTGAAAATGTTGAAGATCTTCCCAGAAATTAATATGTGTAAATTATCCCCCTTTTTAACAAAATGAAAGTATAAAAAAAATACATTCGTACGACTTTAATGAACTACAACATATGATATGATAGTAGATATATGATATACACATAACAAGCCCAAGCTACGCCTCTGAAAATGTTGAAGATCTTCCCAGAAATTAATGTTTAATTATCTCCCTTTTTACTAAAGTTAACATTTTGATGAGAATTTCTATTTTTATTTTTTCAAATTGAAGTATAAAAAAAATGCATTCGTACGACTTTAATGAACTACAACATATGATATGATATATATATATCTAGCCCAAGCTACGCCCCTGAAAATGTTGAGGATCTTCCCAGAAATGAATATATGTAAATTATCTCCCTTTTTAACAAATGAACTAACCTGTTATTCCGATATTCATTTCCATTGTGACCATTAACCTCCACCCCGCTGTCATCACTGGGGGAACCATCCACTGTCTAAAAACAACAATAGATCATGACATACAGATTTCAGCTAGAGTTACCTGATACATAATTTCATCCGCACCAACAAGAGTGATTGATATAAGTTGTTAAAGCTTGTTTCGCAATCGTTGTAAAATAAATAAAGTTTAAACCTTACCTGATAGGAGAAATAAACACACTTATTCCGAACCTCAATCTATTCATGGAACTACAGTATTTGTTGGCTCCAAATATTATAGTATATTATACCACTGTAGTCCAGTGGTAACATGTTGGACTGGTAATCCAGTGATCGCAGGTTCGGTTCCCCGTCTGACCCTAATAAAAGTAACAGTCTTTCAGATGGGACTTTAAACCGAGGTCTCGTGTTGGTGCTCTACACAGTGCACGTAAAGGAACCAGAGGAGACTCTGGAATTGGTCTCTATCTGTATCATTACACTATCCTCCTAAAATCTAAAATGACTAATCTCTTCAGGAGGCGTCGCTTATATGGGCAACCGGTAGCCTCGATAAATAAATGTAAAATATCATCGTTGCGTGAAAACTAACCCTCGGCTGGTCGTGTATATCTGCATGCACAATGTTCGTTGTATGAGATGATCTATGCCGGTCCATATTGGCGTCTCTGAGGTTGGTGTATGACTGACTCCTTCTCGGAGACTCTTCTGAATCAGCATCTTGGAGATGGGTGTAAGATTGACTCATTCTCGGAGACTCAAACTCAGCATCTCTAAGGTGTGTGTACGACACACTCGATAGGTTAGATCGTATGTCCGTCTTGCTACCTCGTCTTGATGGATACGGTGTAGTCTTCCTCTTATGGACAGGCGTTCTGAAGAGAAACATCGCTACATATTTTTTTTAAACATCACTACATTTTTCCCCCATTTTTTTTAAACATCGCTACATTAATTTTTTTAAACATTGCTACATTTTTTTATTATTATTATTTTTTAAACATCGCTACATGTTTTTCCATTTTTTAAAAACATACATAGATCTATTTATTATTTTTTTATTTATTTTTTTAAACATCGCTGCATTTCTTTTATTAATTATTATTTTATTTTTTTTAAACATCAGTACATATTTATTTATTTTTTATTATTTTTTTAAACATCGCTACATATTTAGTATGTTGACAAGGCATGATTGTATTCTGCCGCCAATATAATTATGCCAATCCCAGAAATGGACGACGTATTTGCAGGCTTCAACATAGAGAGAAGCTTAAGGAGAATTTATAAAAAGGAGAAATTTAATGTATATAAGGGAGATATTTAAGGTATACAAGGGAGAAGCCTAAGACAGACATGGGAGAAGTTTAATGTATACAAGGGAGAAGCGTAAGACAGACATGGGAGAAGTTTAATGTATACAAGGGAGAAGCTTAAGATATACAAGGGAGAAGACATGGGAGAAGTTTAATGTATACAAGGGAGAAGCTTAAGACAGACATGGGAGAAGTTTAATGTATACACGGGAGAAGTTTAAGGTATACAATGGAAATGCTTTACGCCGCAGCTGGTCTGGATCTATATTGTTTGCAAATGTGATTTTATTAACCCAGCATGCAAAGGATTAAGTAACCCAGCTCATTCCATTGTGTGCAGTTGGTTTATAAAGGCGAAGTATATAAGGGAGAAATTTAATGTATATAAGGGAGAAATTTAAGGCACACAAGGGAGAAGCCTAAGACAGACATGGGAGAAGTTTAATGTATACAAGGGAGACGTTTAAGATATACAATGGAAATGCTTTACACCGCAGGTGATCTGGATCTATATTGTTTGCAAATTTGATTTTATTTACCCAGCATGTAAAGGGTTAAAGTAACCCAGCTCATTCCATTGTGTGCAGTTGGTATAATTATTTATTTCTTGCAGTAAAACTGACCTGATATCTTCCACTGATCTGTACCGTCGCCTCAACGTTGAGTTGTTACTGCCAGATCGCTGCCGATGCGAGTAACTATTCCCTGCTCTTTGTCGCTGAGAAGCACTGTTTGATTTGGATCTTGATGACGAAGTGCTGTTCGACCTATGTCGCGGGGATGAAGGCAGGTCAGAAGTTGTGTCTATATAAACTGGGGTTAACGTTTCCACTGACATTGATCGTCCGGATGCGAGCGATGTTTTGAGCAGGTTTGGGGATGGAGAGTTTAACTGTTCTGTAGAATAAGACCTCATCCTGGCTGACAGTGGCTTTCCACTATGCTATAGAAAGAAAATGGTTTAACCCATTTCATTCTGGATACCGCTCAAACAGTATTTGCAAAGAACATAGAGCCAGATCAACCGCCACGGAACGTGCCATCTGATCAGGCTCTATGCTGATTGCTATTCAGATTATCTTGCTAAGACACTTGGCTATGTAGCAAACAACATAGATCCTGATCAGCATGCAGCGTCATGCTGCGGCTGATCTGGATCTATGTTGTTTGCAAAAGCCTTTAAATGTATCCAGAATGAAATGGTTTAAGAGGAATTGTTTGGTTAGTATAATCCTCTAATAGAACTGTAACAATTCAAGTCAAATCACTTTTATAACGAAAATGTAGGTCTCCAAATTACCATACTGGTAATAATATATCGTAATATAAATAATAAAATTTAATATTTTTTTATTATTTTTTTTTATTATTTTTTTTTTATGTTTGAAATAAGGGCAAAACATTATTCTGAAAAAAGGAAGGAGGTGAAAGGTGTTTGCTTAAAAGAATAGTCATTTTCATATTTAATTACCGGTAAGACACAGTTACAGTTCGGCTTACAGGGGTAATTTACTCAGAGTGTAAGATCGTAAATAATTGTTGTTATACCTTACGTCACATGCAAAATTTGCCATACCCGATTGGGCGACATTTTTCAATGTCTCACCTCTGGATAGCCTCATTTGGAACAAAATCTCAGACTCATCAGACTTTACCGTTTAATTTCAATGTGATTTTATTTGTTATTCCGCCATCTTGTTTTCATGTAGTCTCGAAGACTGTTTTGTTGAAAAATTGTTCGGTAAAACAGAAAAAATGTAAATAGATTATCGATAATTATTTTTAAGTAATGTAGGGTACAGTAGCGGTATTTGCTAAAGATTACACATTAAGGTCAAGGTTGCTGTACTGTAACCCTGCAATATAAACTGTAACTTTGTCACGAGAAAATGTCAGGCTTGCCAAACATAAAGCCAGAACAGCCGATTGTTCGGTATAACAAATAAATATTTCATCTCGGTGAGTGTGACGGTGGATATTGTCAACCCTCGGAAACAAATTGAAATGACCTATCCTCCTTTAAGAGTATTCAGGGGAAGTAACTGACAAAATAAATATTTCATCTCGGTGAGTGTGACGGTGGATATTGTCAACCTTCGGAAACAAATTGAAATGACCTATCCTCCTTGAAGAGTATTCAGGGGAAGTAACTGACAAAAAAAACATGAAATAAAAAAATTGACATACCCTGACCTCTGACTGTGGGTGATAGTCTTCCTCTATTTGTTCAATTGCCTGGCGTAGGGGCTCTAGCTCCCACTCTGCTACATGTCTGTGTACCCGGGTCGACCTCTCCCTCACCGTCGCTGCTCGTGATGCCGGGGCAGACATTATCTGCAAGGGATATCAACTCATTATATATGTGTGTGTTTTACGTTTATTTATCGTTTTATTGTAATTTGATTGAGACTTTGAATATGAGTAACCTATGAGGGGGTGGGGGTATTTGTAACATTACATCTATGCTCATGGGCTGGAGGCAAGGAGACGTTATTTACTGATCACACCTTATATCTCGCATTTTGTGTGTTTTATGTTTATTTATCGTCGCTACCGGTTGCCGATATTAGAGACGCCTCCTGAAGAGATTAGTCATGTTAGATTTTTGAAGGATAGTGCAATGATACAGACAGAGACCCATTCCAGAGTCTCCTCTGGTTCTATTACGTGCACGTGTAAAGCACCAACATGAGACCTCGGTTTAAAGTCCCATCTGAAAGACTGTTAATTTTATTAGGGTCAGACGGGGGATCGAACCTGCGATCCCTGGATTACCAGTCCGGCATGTTACCACTGGACTACAGATCCGTCAACAATCATGTTGCAGTTTAAATACTGACACAGAGTTCTGAAAATAGCGAATTTCAAAATGTGGTCTACATGATACCAGCACAACCCTATTACTAAGTATGAACATTTTTCATTTTACTCCGAACGAGTCAGCGCCTGTTCATCATCCCTTCAGCAATCATGTCACAGTTTAAATATTGATAAGGTGTTCTGAAAAAAGCTAATTTCAAAATGTAATCATTATATATGTAATATGTAATCAATATAAATTGTGGAAATCGTGATAGTGCGAGCCCAGCTGTAGCCGTTACGAGTGCCCTTAGGCAAGGCATTTAAATTCCACGTTGCCTCTTCTCTCTCTCTCCCTCGTTGCGATGGATTCCATCATGAATAATGTCTCGAGAGTGATTAATATAAGTGGTAAGAACTTGTTTCGCAATTGAGCTAAAATAAATTTGTATTAACTAATATGAATTAAGTTGTTACCATACTCAAGTATTACCTGCTGGCACGCATATCTGTAGTCTAAAAGTCTAAATACCCACTTATATGCTCCGATAACATTTGTACCAATGTATCTGGTCCTTGTTTAGTTTATACAAATTTATTTTAGCTCGATTGCAAAACAAGTTCTTTCAACTTATATTAATCACTCTCGAGACCTCATTCCTGGTGGAATCCATCGCCATGAGTAAGAGAGAAGAGGCAACGTGGCTTCAACGTGTTTGAATGTCCAGACATAGCTTTGAATTCATAAATTAATCCCAAGTCTAAATTTCCAAGAAATAACAGGACTTATGTCATTATACATGCCAAGTTTATTTAAAACTATTAAACATATGTGAGAGTACATGTATATAGTTTGTTTACTTTTGTCGCCATTGGCCTTCGAAAAAGCGGGAATCCGGTGTAGTTTAGATTATGCAAATTTATTATAGCTTGATTGCGAAACAAGTTCTTACAACATTAGTTTAGTCGCTCTCGAGACTTCATTCCTGATGGAATCCATCGCCATGATGGAGAGAAAAGAGGCAACGTGGATTTAAGTGTCTTTGCCCAAGGACAACTCGACCGTTGTTCTAACAGGTTCAAGCACACAACCTCCCGATTATGAAGCAGACATCGTATCCGTTTCATAATGGAGACTGACTCTGGTGTATACACTACAGTCAAACCTGTCTTAAGTAGCCAACAAAGGGAATCACAGAAAGTGGCTGCTCAGCACGGGTGGCTGCTTAATAGAGGTCAAATATGTAACAATATAACATATTGGGAATCTGGAAACTGGCTGCTTAATAGAGGTGACAGCTAACACAGTATATGCGAAATATTTTTAAAAAAAGAAAAAAATAAAGAAAAAAAGGTGGTTAGAATAAAATTACCTTGCATGGCTGTTGCAATCTGTGGGGCATATTATGTTCTCCCCTATCTAGCGAGTATGTGCTCTGACTTGGTGGGTTGAATCCCTGCTTCTGTCGAGTCTGAAAGTATAATAATAATTATTTATCCCCAAACCTGTCCATAAAACCACCAATATCTATAAATACCCCCAATATTTAAAAAAACAACTAATGTCAATAAACACCACCAATGTCCATAAAACCACCAATATCTATAAATACCACCAATATCTAAAATTACCACCAATATCTATAAACACCACCAATATCTAAAATTACCACCAATATCTAAAAATACCAATAATGTCAATGAACACTAACAATATCGATAAACACCACCAATATCAATAAACACCACCATTGTATATACATGTTCATTAGCATAAGTACAGTATAGCTTACCTCTCTACGCTGGAGCAGCATGTCAAACCTGTCCAAGTCTCGTGCTCGAACCCAGTTCCGTATCTCTGACATCATGCTCATCTGCAATATAAACCATATCTATACATCTGCTATATAAACCATATCTATACATCTGCAATATAAACCATATCTATACATCTGCAATATAAACCATATCTATACATCTGCAATATAAAACCATATCTATACATCTGCAATATAAAACCATATCTATACATCTGCAATATAAAACCATATCTATACATCTGCAATATAAAACCATATCTATACATCTGCAATATAAACCATATCTATACATCTGCAATATAAAACCATATCTATACATCTGCAATATAAACCATATCTATACATCTGCAATATAAAACCATATCTATACATCTGCAATATAAAACCATATCTATACATCTGCAATATAAACCATATCTATACATCTGCAATATAAACCATATCTATACATCTAAAATCTGCAATATAAACCATATCTATACATCTGCAATATAAACCATATCTATACATCTGCAATATAAACCATATCTATACATCTAAAATCGCACGCTTAATATTTCTGAAGCTACATATTTATTATTTAACAAGTTTAATTCTTTTTGTGTCAGTTGCATAATTAAGTTTTCATTATTTTGGATAACAGAAAGTTAATATTTATGTAACTACCTGTGCTACAAATAATCAAAATGGTCGCCATTTTGAACAGTATTTCATGCTATTGCAACACCTTTACAGACAAATGGATGCATGATGCCATCGTACCCCCTCTGTTGCATGATGCCATCGTACCCCCTCTGTTGCATGATACCATCGTCCCCCCCCCACCTCTGTTGCATGATACCATCGCCCCCCCCCACCTCTGTTGCATGATACCATCGTACCCCCCCCACCTCTGTTGCATGATACCATCGTACCCCCCCCACCTCTGTTGCATGATACCATCGCCCCCCCCACCTCTGTTGCATGATACCATCGTACCCCCCCCCCACCTCTGTTGCATGATACCATCGTACCCCCACCTCTGTTGCATGATACCATCGCCCCCCCCACCTCTGTTGCATGATACCATCGCCCCCCCCCCCACCTCTGTTGCATGATACCATCGTACCCCCCCCCACCTCTGTTGCATGATACCATCGTACCCCCCCCACCTCTGTTGCATGATACCATCGTCCCCCCCCCACCTCTGTTGCATGATGCCATCGTACCCCCCCACACCTCTGTTGCATGATACCATCGTACCCCCCCCCACCTCTGTTGCATGATGCCATCGTACCCCCCCCCACCTCTGTTGCATGATACCATCGTACCCCCCCACCTCTGTTGCATGATGCCATCGTACCCCCCCCCCCCACCTCTGTTGCATGATACCATCGTACCCCCCCCCACTTCTGTTGCATGATACCATCGTACCCCCCCCCCACCTCTGTTGCATGATGCCATCGTACCGCCCCCCCCCCACCTCTGTTGCATGATACCATCATACCCCCCCCCACCTCTGTTGCATGATGCCATCGTACCCCCCCCCCCCCTCTGTTGCATGATACCATCGTCCCCCCCCCACTTCTGTTGCATGATACCATCGTACCCCCCACCTCTGTTGCATGATGCCATCGTACCGCCCCCCCCCCACCTCTGTTGCATGATACCATCATACCCACCCCCACCCCCCTGTTGCATGTTTTATTCCAGATTTGGCCTTTTAAACCATTTGGGAGACCACACATGTTAACTATTATTTGGGGTCCGTGGGATTATTATCAACTATACGCACCTGCGTACCTGCATATGCGGATCAATGGCCTGATGGCACTTAATCATTATATTTATGTCATTATATCTTGTGTTAGGTATCGACGTAATGTCGTCATTTTGATGCCAGAATATTTAAAATCGGATCAGTGAAATAGAAATTCACACTTTGGCCAATTGTAATATGATTGAGACTTTGAATATGAGTAACCTATGAGGGGGTGGGGGTATTTGTAACATTACATCTATGCTCATGGGCTGGAGGCAAGGATACGTTATTTACTGATCATACCTTATATCTCGCACTGTGTGTGTGTTTTACGTTTATTTATCGTCGCTACGTCCCTACTGGTTGCCTATATGAGCGACGCCTCCTGAAGAGATTAGTCATTTTAGATTTTTGGAAGATAGTGCAATGATACAGACAGATACCCATTCCAGAATCTCCTCTGGTTCTTATACATGTACGGTGTACAGCACCGACACAAGACCTCGGTTTACAGTCCCATCTCAAAGACTGTTGATTTTATTAGGGTCAGATGGGGGGATCGAACCTGAGATCCCTGGATTACCAGTCCAGCGCGTTACCACTGGATGCATTGGAGGTAAAGATATGTTATATACTGATCACACCTTAGCTTTTGTGTTGAGCAACTCAAACGTAGCCATTGCAAGCCCGTCCACGGTGATGAAGCCAGCTTGGTATTCACTGAGGTAGTAGCGCAAGGTTCCCTGCTCAATGTCATTGAGAAGCTGTAAGGCCTGGTTCTCGATCACATCCCACTTGGTACTGATAGATGTATTATACATCAGCTGGGAACCAATCCCCTTCCTAAACATAGTGTTCTGAAATTACAAGATAGCTGGTTAACTATGATAATGCTGGGTTTTTTATTACCTCCCTTGGCAGATAAATCCGATTAATCCCGAAATTAGCCTTTTAGTTGGAATCCTTTGTTTTTACTGTTGTTCCCTAACAAGATGTTACGGTATGATCAACACATTTTTATGGTAACGTACACATTAGATATACTGTAGGATATCTGTCCAGATTTAAACATTTAAGAATCATCAAGATGAGAAACTAGATGAAAATTGCTAGCATGTGGTGCAAAGGAAACAATGATAAAAACAGATGAAACCAATTAAGAGCACCTATCTATTTTTGCAAGTATTCAGGGGAAGTAATTGACAAATCATTTTTCAAACTTTTAAAACTTGCTCAAACTTTAATCAGAATAAGAACTTTGTATCACGATCAAGCTCAAATTAATTGAAACTAAACATACCTTTGAACTTGCTTCTGTGAGTGTACTGTCCGAGTTCCTGGAAATTAATAGAACATAATTGTTAAACAAAATGACTGTCACAAGTGTGGGTTTTTGCGTTTATTTATCGTCACTACCAGTTGCCCACATGAGTGACAACTTCTGAAGAGATTAGTTATTCTATATTAGGGAGGATAGTGTAATGATACAGACAGAGACCCATTCCAGAGTCTCCTCTTGTTCGTTTACGTGCACGATGTAAAGCCTTTGCTTAAAGTCCCATCTGAAAGACTGTTAAAATTATTTGGGTAAGACGGGGGATCGAACCTGCGATCACTGGATTACCAGTCCAGCTTGTTAACCACTGACATAGATATAGCAAATTGTTAATTGTGAAAATTTGCTGCTTTATAACATTTAACCCTTTCAACACTACATACCTATAAATAGGCTTATAAAAAGTGTAGATCCAGATGAGCCAGCTCGCTGTCTCATCAGGATCTGCACTTTTTGCCAGTAATATACTATTTTTAGACAAAATTACCCATTTTGATAAATGAACTGGTCCAAATGTAATTTTCTTAGTAATTTATTGGTCTAAAAATATCATGGACCAGTCCATGTCAGTTACTTAGTGTTGAATGGGTACAGAATTACATGATATTATTATACCAATGATCTATATCTCATTATATAAACTCTATTTATTTTACAAGGCTTGCAAAACAAGCTTGAACAACTTATATTAATCACTTTCGTTGGTGCGGATGAATGCGTATATGTGGTCATTAATGTGCGAGGAACCCGGAGAAAACCCACCTGTCCGATCTGGCAATCACCGTAACATCTCACATACTTCCCTGTCTGAGAAGCGAACAAGCTAACCACTGCCCTAATCGGATACCAGACAATTTGGACACACAATTTACCAGCTTTTCAATTATTGAGCCGCGCTCATTCTAATTCATTCATAATTTTTAGGCGAAGTGAGAAAGGGCGCGACTATGTGTTATTTCATAATTTCAACAAAATATGGTTAAAAGACAAAACATTTGAATAGATGAAGTGTTTTATAATGGGCCAGTGTAAGTTAGAAGTGGGGCCTAGGGCGACTATTTCGCCTAAATTAATTTGCAGGAAAAAATAACAACATCATTAGGACAATACGAACACTAGCCTGGGTTCCAGTGTGTCGATTTTTCACTTTTTAACTTCTGGCAAAATGATCAGAAACTCAATACGGCCCAATTAATGGTCTCTGTGTTAAAATATATTTATTTGACTGACCAGGCAAAATATATCAACGCCTGTTCCCAGACAATACAAGCACGTGCGAACCCTACTTACTGACTGGTCGTTCTGTGACGTTGTTTCCTCTGTTCGCTATTCCTAGTCCAGCTCGTCTGATCAATCTTTGTCCTGAAATTTGATTAGTTTTTCAACTTTGGTTTTAATGTCGCGCCGACATCCTAGGTCGTATGTCGATCTTCGTGCCGTTATTGGTGGAGGAAGACCCCGGGTGCCCCTCTGAACAGTAGTTCTGGTACCTGGGTAGAACCACTGACCTTCTGCAAGCCAGCTGGATAGCTTCCTCACATGAAATAATATGTTATTATCAACAGCTGAACATCTGCTTCTGTGTGTGTGTGTGTTTTACGTTTATTTATCGTCGCTACCGGTTGCCCATATGAGCGACGCCTCCTGAAGAGATTAGTTATTTTAGATTTTTGGAGGATAGTGCATGATACAGGCAGAGACCCATTCCAGAATCTCCTCTGGTTCTTTTACGTGCACGGTATAAAGCACCGACACGAGACCTCGGTTTAACGTCTAAAAGACAGTTAATTTTATTAGGGTCAGACGGGGGATCGAACCTGCCATCCATGGATTACCAGTCCAGCGTGTTACCACTGGACAACAGATCCATCTGTACACTTTACTGTACGTTTCTTATATCATATATTCCCATTCATTCGTCGATCCTTATCCAGAAATGTGATGAAAAGTACTATGTTTTGACTTTTGGCCGAGAAAAAAAGCACAAATAAAATTTGAAATAAAAGGTGAAATTTTGTTTTTTAAGTTTATTTGTCATCTGTGATAATATATATATGAAAATCTATTGGATAAAACATACAGGCCGGTCGATCTCCTCACGACGTGCACGTCGTGACCGGTGCACATTCCGCAGCAGCAGCGTAGGATTCTGGGATCTTCTGGTCGTCGATCTTGCGAATAGGATCTAACGGGTGGCCATGGCTATGGCACATCAGGACAGATCCACCGCCTCTCTTCTAGAGTGTTTTTACTCCCAGGTTGCCACACTCTTTCTTCGCTGGCGTTTTCGAGCTTTTGATATTTCGTCTACTTCTCCGCCGGATAGACGAGACGGCGGATCTGAGGGAGCGGCAATGGTCATGGCTTCCACGTTCCCTTGAGTGACAATCGACGACCAGATGTCTAACTGTCAGATCCGTATAAATGCTGCTGCGGGGTGACCAACAGTGAGGAGGGTGGCCCTACAGAGGACCCATTAGAAAGAGAAACCAGGACTTGTCACCCTGAAGAACGAGGATGCCTTCACAGCTTCGTCAACATAAACAACTTAGAGAGAAATCAACATAAACAACTTAGAAAGTACAGTCGCCCAAATGCATTTATGCGGTGGCGACTTTAAACAAAACTACATCGTTCGCAAAACATACAGGTCTACCATAATTAATAAAATATTTATTTATCGGAACTTTATGTCTAATATTTAAATTTGTGTTATTTGTTTTAACAATTGGGTTACACAATTATTTACATTATGAACCATAAAAAAAGCTGATAATTATGCAAACTTTATAAATTTTGATTGTGCATCAGTGCATTTTTTATGATTTGTAAAGTTTAGCTTAGTTTATACAAATTTATTTTAGCTTGATTGCGAAACAAGTTCTTACAACTTATATTAATCACTCTCGATACCTCATTCTTGATGAAATCCATCGCCACAAGTGAGAGAGAAGGGGAATGTGGAATTTAAATGCCTTGCCTAAGGGCACAATCGTAACGGCTCCAGCGGGGCTCGAACCCTGGACATTTCGCACCTGAAGCGAATGAGCATCCACTGCGCTATCACGACTTCCACAAAGAATAAAGTCAACAAAATATCTCATATTGAGCTCAGTTTCATTCAAAATTGAGAGAAAACCATTATCGTAGCGAATCATGACATAAGTCCAAAAAGTACCCTCGACATAAAATCAGCTTTTTCCAGCCAAAATATGACCCTCGACATATGTCCGAGATTGATTTATGGCTGGGAATAAATACAGTACCGTCTCCGTGGCCTAGTGGTTAAGGCGCCTACGGAGCGGGAGGTTGATGGTTCAAATCTTGTCAGGGGTTTGTTCTGACATGGCCGGTTGGTGAGCCGCCAGCTAGTTAAATAATGGTTACCGATTACCTACCAGCCTGGCGCCTGGCATACAAGCATAGGAATCGGGAAGTACTGATGTTCATAAAAAGAGGTGTCTCATAAGTCAGAAATGGCTGGCCCTTTAAATAGGGGTGACACTATAATAAACAAACACTTTACTTTTTACAGTATACTTAAATGTTATATAAATATTAAAATTATCCTTTATTAAATGTAGCACCTGGCATATGGTAATTTTCCAATATCTTTCGTTGTGAACATTAGACACTTGGATTTCTTGAGAATGCGTACAGCATCTGCATGTGTTATATCGAGGAAACTTCTTCCATTTACATCCAGAATCTGCTCACCAATCTGTAATAATAGAAAAGTAGTCAAACCTGTGTTTGTGGTCACATCTATTAAGCATTAACCCTTACAACACCACATACCTCTAAATAGGCTTACAAAAAGCGTAGATCCAGATGAGCTGGCTTGTGACGAGCCGTCTCATCAGGGTCTGTACTTTTTGCCAGTAATATTACTATTTTTAGACTTTAAAATTACCCATTTTGATAAATGAACTTGTAATGTAAATTTCTTATTAATTTATTGGTCTAAAATATCATACACAAGTCCATGTCAGTTACTTGGGGTTGAATGGGTTAATTAACCGTTTGCATGCAGAGTAAATAAAATCACATTTGCAAACAACATAGATCCAGATCAGCTGCGGCGTAACACCACTTCTGATCAGAAGGCACTTTAAAATAACTTCAAACATTTGATAAAGATTTTTTTAAGGCTGTTTGTGAATACTAAATTCCAATTTTCTTTCCTTTTAAATTTCCGTTAAAAAGTATGTTAAAGATCAGTTCTGGCTTCATCAGCTGCGGAGAGTGGATCAACACCAGAGATGTACAGAGTATGTACATAACTTCATGCAGGATTTATTGGTTAGGGAGAGTGGATCAACTCCAGAGATGTATGTACCTTCATGCAGGATTTATTGGTTAGGGAGAGTGGATCAACTCCAGAGATGTACGTACATTCATGCAGGATTCATTGGTTAGGGAGAGTGGATCAACTCCAGAGATGGACAGAGTATGTACATAACTTCATGCAGGATTCATTGGTTAGGGAGAGTGGATCAACTCCAGAGATGTACGTACATTCATGCAGGATTCATTGGTTAGGGAGAGTGGATCAACTCCAGAGATGGACAGAGTATGTACATAGCTTCATGCAGGATTCATTGGTTAGGGAGAGTGGATCAACACCAGAGATGGACAGAGTATGTACATAACTTCATGCAGGATTCATTGGTTAGGGAGAGTGGATCAACTCCAGAGATGTACGTACCTTCATGCAGGATTTATTGGTTAGGGAGAGTGGATCAACTCCAGAGATGTACGTACCTTCATGCCAGCAGCATCAGCTAGGGAAAGTGGATCAACTCCAGAGATGTATATGCCAAGACCAAACTCGCGTCCACCACGGATCATCACACCCAGGCTTTCACCGTTTGCAACCGTCACATTTATCTGTATAGTTATAAAATAACAAGCAAATTTGATTTATAAATATCCCCCGTCAAACTGGTTCTGGACGGATAAATTTGTGGTTTATAGGGCACTAACTCTGTTATAGTTCATACAAATTTATTTTTGCTCGATTGCGAAACAAGTTCTGATGGAATCCATTGCCACGTGGGAGAGACAAGAGGCAATGTGGAATTTAAATGCCTTGCCTAAGAGCACAATCGAAACGGCTCCAGTGGAGACTGTTATACAAACTTCTGCTTTCACTCAAATTCGAACTAGTTCAGAAGAATTTGCAGTGGCAATGCTATTTATACTTTAAAAATGCATTTTTCTGTTTCATGCTATGTACGGTAATGTAGTTTTAAAATAGTTTATACAAATTTAATTTAGCTATATTGCGAAACAAGTTCCTACAACTTATATGAATCACTCTCGAGACCTGATTCCTGATGGAATCCATCACCACGAGGGTGAGAGAAGAGGCAACGTGGAATTTAAATGCCTCGACTAAGAGCACAACCGTAACGGATATAACTGGGCACGAATACCGGGCCTTTCGCACCTGAAGCGAATGCGCTACATTTGCGCTATCATAACGAGTTTTAAAATAGTCAAGTACACACATAACATAACTCTTACACATACAAACATACAATTTACAAATTCTGATTCAGACGGATCTGTAGTCCAGTGGTAACACGCTGGACTGGTAATCCAGGGATCGCAGGTTCGCAGTCTTTCAGATGGGACGTTAAACCGAGGTCTCGTGTCGGTGCTTTACACCGTGCACGTAAAAGAACCAGAGGAGACTCTGGAATGGGTCACTGTCTGTATCATTGCACTATCCTCCAAAAATCTAAAATGACTAATCTCTTCAGGAGGCGTCGCTCATATGGGTAACCGGTAGCGACGATAAATAAACGTAATAAACAAACAAACAAAATTCTGATTCTAGGTTGGAATGAAGTAACAATGATTCATTCTAAGTAGCCAACGTGTGTATCCTGAATAATAACATTTATGGTACAGATTTACCGTTATCTCTCACATTTGTGCCTGTGCATATTTATTTTTTAGATGAATCTGATTTAAATTATCATCAACACAAACCTTTCTTTCATCAGATCCTTTAAGCAGAGCGAACCCAGATTTCCTGCCAACAGTATCCTGGCTGCCCAGCTGCTCCAGTTCCGGGGGCGGCGAAACAGGTCGGCCACCATCATTGACCCATTTATACATCTGGTGTACCACAAAAGAGCCAGGGATTCGACCAACACGACAAATTTTCATATCCAGTCTCCGACTTGCTCGGATTATCTGTGAAAATTAATTCAGAAACATTGTATATTATCATCATAATAAAATTATAGTGTACAAGTTTTATTTATTTTAGAATTATTGCGAAACATGTTTTAACAACTTATATTAATCACTCTTGTTGGCGTGGATGAAAGCGTATAATTATGTTGTCATTCGTGTGGGAGGAAACAAGAGTACCAGGAGAAAAATGGCCGATTTGGAGACTTCAATACCAATCTCGCATACTTCCCAGTCCGAGGATCGGATCTGTGTCGCATTGGTGAGAAGTGAGAGCTAATCGCATGCCAATATCATAATTGTACATAACACAGAATTCACGTATAGTAAATAATGTACAAAACACAGAATTCACGTATAGTAAATTGTACATAACACAGAATTCATGTATAGTAAATTGTACATAACACAGAATTCACGTATAGTAAATTGTACATAACACAGAATTCATGTATAGTAAATTGTGCATAACACAGAATTCATGTATAGTAAATTGTGCATAACACAGAATTCATGTATAGTAAATTGTACATAACACAGAATTCATGTATAGTAAATTGTGCATAACACAGAATTCATGTATAGTAAATTGTACATAACACAGAATTCATGTATAGTAAATTGTACATAACACAGAATTCATGTGTAGTAAATTGTACATAACAGAGAATTCATGTATAATAAATTGTACATAACACAGAATTCATGTATAGTAAATTGTACATAACACAGAATTAATGTACATGTTTAGTAAATTGTAAGTCACAGACAGCTGAACACACTCCCTAGTATATATAACATACAACCTGATGGATGGCTGGACACACTCCCCAGTATATATAACATACAACCTGATGGATGGCTGGACACACTCCCTAGTATATATAACATACAACCTGATGGATGGCTGGACACACTCCCTAGTATATATAACATACAACCTGATGGATGGCTGGACACACTCCCTAGTATATATAACATACAACCTGATGGATGGCTGGACACACTCCCTAGTATATATAACATACAACCTGATGGATGGCTGGACACACTCCCTAGTATATATAACATACAACCTGACAGATGGCTGGACACACTCCCATACATACAACCTGATGGATGGCTGGACACACTCCCTGGTATATATAACATACAACCTGATGGATGGCTGGACACACTCCCTAGTATATATAACATACAACCTGATGGATGGCTGGACACACTCCCTAGTATATATAACATACAACCTGATGGATGGCTGGACACACTCCCTGGTATATATAACATACAACCTGATGGATGGCTGGACACACTCCCTAGTATATATAACATACAACCTGATGGATGGCTGGACACACTCCCTGGTATATATAACATACAACCTGATGGATGGCTGGACACACTCCCTGGTATATATAACATACAACCTGATGGATGGCTGGACACACTCCCTAGTATATATAACATACAACCTGATGGATGGCTGGACACACTCCCTGGTATATATAACATACAACCTGACAGATGGCTGGACACACTCCCTAGTATATATAACATACAACCTGATGGATGGCTGGACACACTCCCTGGTATATATAACATACAACCTGATGGATGGCTGGACACACTCCCTAGTATATATAACATACAACCTGATGGATGGCTGGACACACTCCCTAGTATATATAACATACAACCTGACAAATGGCTGGACACACTCCCTAGTATATATAACATACAACCTGATGGATGGCTGGACACACTCCCTGGTATATATAACATACAACCTGATGGATGGCTGGACACACTCCCATACATACAACCTGATGGATGGCTGGACACACTCCCTGGTATATATAACATACAACCTGATGGATGGCTGGACACACTCCCTAGTATATATAACATACAACCTGATGGATGGCTGGACACACTCCCTGGTATATATAACATACAACCTGATGGATGGCTGGACACACTCCCTAGTATATATAACATACAACCTGATGGATGGCTGGACACACTCCCTAGTATATATAACATACAACCTGATGGATGGCTGGACACACTCCCTAGTATATATAACATACAACCTGATGGATGGCTGGACACACTCCCTAGTATATATAACATACAACCTGATGGATGGCTGGACACACTCCCTAGTATATATAACATACAACTTGATGGATGGCTGGACACACTCCCTAGTATATATAACATACAACCTGATGGATGGCTGGACACACTCCCTAGTATATATAACATACAACCTGATAGATGGCTGGACACACTCCCTAGTATATATAACATACAACCTGACAGATGGCTGGACACACTCCCTAGTAGATATAACATACAACCTGATGGATGGCTGGACACACTCCCTGGTATATATAACGTACAACCTGATGGATGGCTGGACACACTCCCTGGTATATATAACATACAACCTGATGGATGGCTGGACACACTCCCTAGTATATATAACATACAACCTGACGGATGGCTGGACACACTCCCTGGTATATATAACATACAACCTGATGGATGGCTGGACACACTCCCTAGTATATATAACATACAACCTGATGGATGGCTGGACACACTCCCTAGTATATATAACATACAACCTGATGGATGGCTGGACACACTCCCTAGTATATATAACATACAACCTGACAGATGGCTGGACACACTCCCTAGTATATATAACATACAACCTGATGGATGGATGGCTGGACACACTCCCTAGTATATATAACACACAACCTGATGGATGGCTGGACACACTCCCTGGTATATATAACATACAACCTGACAGATGGCTGGACACACTCCCTAGTATATATAACATACAACCTGACAGATGGCTGGACACACTCCCTAGTATATATAACATACAACCTGATGGATGGCTGGACACACTCCCTAGTATATATAACATACAACCTGATGGATGGCTGGACACACTCCCTAGTATATATAACATACAACCTGATGGATGGCTGGACACACTCCCTATTATATATAACATACAACCTGATGGATGGCTGGACACACTCCCTGGTATATATAACATACAACCTGATGGATGGCTGGACAAACTACCTAGTATATATAACATACAACCTGATGGATGGCTGGACACACTCCCTAGTATATATAACATACAACCTGATGGATGGCTGGACACACTCCCTAGTATATATAACATACAACCTGATGGATGGCTGGACAAACTACCTAGTATATATAACATACAACCTGATGGATGGCTGGACACACTCCCTAGTATATATAACATACAACCTGATGGATGGCTGGACAAACTCCCTAGTATATATAACATACAACCTGATGGATGGCTGGACACACTCCCTAGTATATATAACATACAACCTGATGGATGGCTGGACAAACTCCTAGTATATATAACATACAACCTGATGGATGGCTGGACACACTCCCTGGTATATATAACATACAACCTGACGGATGGCTGGACACACTCCCTGGTATATATAACATACAACCTGATGGATGGCTGGACAAACTACCTAGTATATATAACATACAACCTGATGGATGGCTGGACACACTCCCTAGTATATATAACATACAACCTGATGGATGGCTGGACACACTCCCTAGTATATATAACATACAACCTGATGGATGGCTGGACAAACTACCTAGTATATATAACATACAACCTTATGGATGGCTGGACACACTCCCTGGTATATATAACATACAACCTGATGGATGGCTGGACACACTCCCTAGTATATATAACATACAACCTGATGGATGGCTGGACACACTCCCTAGTATATATAACATACAACCTGATGGATGGCTGGACACACTCCCTAGTATATATAACATACAACCTGACAGATGGCTGGACACACTCCCTAGTATATATAACATACAACCTGATGGATGGATGGCTGGACACACTCCCTATTATATATAACACACAACCTGATGGATGGCTGGACACACTCCCTGGTATATATAACATACAACCTGACAGATGGCTGGACACACTCCCTGGTATATATAACATACAACCTGATGGATGGCTGGACAAACTACCTAGTATATATAACATACAACCTGATGGATGGCTGGACACACTCCCTAGTATATATAACATACAACCTGATGGATGGCTGGACACACTCCCTAGTATATATAACATACAACCTGATGGATGGCTGGACAAACTACCTATATATATAACATACAACCTGATGGATGGCTGGACACACTCCCTGGTATATATAACATACAACCTGATGGATGGCTGGACACACTCCCGTATATAACATACAACCTGATGGATGGCTGGACACACTCCCTGTATATATAACATACAACCTGATGGATGGCTGGACAAACTACCTAGTATATATAACATACAACCTGATGGATGGCTGGACACACTCCCTAGTATATATAACATACAACCTGATGGATGGCTGGACACACTCCCTAGTATATATAACATACAACCTGATGGATGGCTGGACACACTCCCTGGTATATATAACATACAACCTGATGGATGGCTGGACAAACTCCCTAGTATATATAACATACAACCTGATGGATGGCTGGACAAACTACCTAGTATATATAACATACAACCTGATGGATGGCTGGACACACTCCCTAGTATATATAACATACAACCTGACGGATGGCTGGACACACTCCCTAGTATATATAACATACAACCTGACGGATGGCTGGACACACTCCCTAGTATATATAACATACAACCTGACGGATGGCTGGACACACTCCCTAGTATATATAACATACAACCTGACGGATGGCTGGACACACTCCCTAGTATATATAACATACAACCCGACGGATGGCTGGACACACTCCCTAGTATATATAACATACAACCTGATGGATGGCTGGACACACTCCCTGGTATATATAACATACAACCTGATGGATGGCTGGACACACTCCCTAGTATATATAACATACAACCTGATGGATGGCTGGACACACGCCCTAGTATATATAACATACAACCTGATGGATGGCTGGACACACGCCCTAGTATATATAACATACAACCTGATGGATGGCTGGACACACGCCCTAGTATATATAACATACAACCTGAATATACATATTTACGGGTGACAACAATGTATACGGATGACAACAATGTACATGTACATGCATAACGAATCAAACAACCTTGGCTGCTTCCGTGTGCGAGATCTTATCAAAGGACACATGGTTCACTTCCACTAGTAAATCTCCAGGTACGAGCCCTTGTTGCTCCGCCATGCCTCCTTCATCTACCAAGGAAACGTAAATTCCAATCCCATACTCGACCCCTCCACGAATGCTGAACCCAAACCCTTTCCCATCGCCACCTGACTCACCAATTACGATATGTATTGTGTTGGTCCCTTTATCTCTAACATTGGAGGATTTGCAAGATTTTGATGTCTCTGAAACTCTACCAATGAGTGTGTTTTTCGAACTCTCACTTTTACTTTCATCTTTAGGTTTTGCACTCTTTTCTTTCCTGTGTTTTTTAGATTTCAAATGTAGCGCTGTGTCTGCTGCCGTCAGTGGCGGCCTTGATCTTTGAAGTTTTTTGGACTGTTTTGCCGGCATTGTATCAAACTTTCGACTTTTAAATCTTAGACATTTTTCAAAGTCGTCAAGATCTGCTTTCGGTATAACTTTTTTAATCAAGGCAAACAACTGGGTCTTAGCAGGTGTATCAAGCAATAACTTGAGATTCCTGACAAACTGGGAGATATCCCTATTGATGTGAAACTGGTTCAGAATCTCAACAAATTCGGATTTTTCCGAGAGATCAAGGTGCATGCTTAAGGCATCTTGTAGACGCCGAACACTGGTTGACATGGTCCTGTGATGCGGGATTCTCCCATCGCCGGCTAGTGACGTCATTGTGATGCTATAATGTCTGCCGGCTCACGTCATCTGCAAAATATAAACTTTCACTTTAAATCTAATCTTTCACTTTAAATCTAATCTTTCATTTTAAATCTACTTTAAATCTATTCTTTCACTTTAAATCTAATCTTTCACTTTAAATCTAATCTTTCACTTTATAAATCTAATCTTTCACTTTAAATCTCTTTCTTTGTATTTTATTATTTGTTTGGTGGTGTTGATTGGTAAATTAAAATCTAAATCATGAGCAAAAATGTATTGTATAAAATTATGTTCTTGTATAGGATAGATCACGAATTGGCCCGTCTTAACGAAATATACACCAAACGATATATACCGTATATTCTCGGCCATAAGTCGACCTTTTTCTCGTCCAGAATTGCGATGAAAGTTCAAGGTCGACTTATGCATGAGAAACAAACAAACAAATAATTTTATAATAAAATAAGTTAATTAATTTTTATTTGTTGGAACTTTATTTATGTCTGTTTTATTAGATTTATAACAATTTGCTTTGACAAATATGTACATTATAAACCATAGAAAAGCTGCTAAACACACTTCATAAATTGTTGTTGTGCATCAGTGTATTTTCTCAAATTGAGCTCAGTTTCATTCAAAAATGAGAGAAAAACAATTGTCGTAACAAATGTCATACCGGTAAGTTCACAAAGTTCCCTCGACTTATCGAAGGATCCAGCTTAAAATTAGCATTTTCAAACCAACATTCAACCCTCGACTTGTGGCCGAGATCGACTTATGGCCGGGAGTATATGGTATATATATATTTCGTTACGACGGGGCCAACGAGTTGATCTATCTGACTTAGACAATGTACATAAGTAGGTCGCGTCTATGCGATTTAGAAGCGAGAAATGTGGCTTTTTCATTGGACCATGTGACTTAATCGTTGTCTAATAACTATTAACAGATCTACACTCAACAAAATTCCTAATCGGTCATCTGGTATTTTATAATATTTGGAGCCATTTAATAATTATACAATGTAAATATTTTCTTTTTGTCATTTAATGCATTTTATCCGAAATGATTTTACAGAAAATCATGCATAACGACCTGTAATAAAAATATAACCAATAAGATTATATGAATATTGATATTATTTGGTTATAAGATTGCTCCAAATACTGTAAAACATAAGGTGACCGGTCAGGAATTCTAGAGGGTGACATGGGTGAAACAGTCGCCTTAGGACTTCATACCAGGGGGGGGGGGGCACTAATTCTCCTTAAAAATATCAATTTAAAAATACATTTTTTTACAATTTTCATACAAGTAAAATACACTGGCCATTGTAAAGCATGCACGCCTTCTATTCAAAGGTTGTATTTAATTGTCCGTGTGTAACCATTTTAACTTTATTTTGTTGAAATTTATTAACTAATAACATTTAAGGACGCACTTGCGCGCTTTCTCGCTTCCCCTAAAAATTCTGCCCAAGATTAGCCCTGCTTAACCCTTTTCAAGCTAGCGGCAGATAAAATCACCTTGAATAGCAAACAACCTAGATCCTGATCAGATGCGGCATTCTGGATCTATGTTGTTTGCGAATGTGATTTTATTTACTCAGCATGCAAAGGGTTAAACATGGCATATGGCTAAAAAATGAAGCAAATTTATCACAGGGAGCAAGCAACACAGACCACCAGCAAGCAACACAGACCACCATCATGATTTGAAGCTATTGATTGTTTTGTTCATAATATCTTCACTATATTCATGTAAATCACCTAAAAAATAAAAATGTAAAATATTTTAGTCCTTGCAAATTTATTTTAGCTTGACTGCGAAACAAGTTCTTACAACATCCGATTAATTGCTTGCGAAACCTCATTTCTGATGGAATCCATTGCAACGATGGAGAGAGAGAGAGAGAGAGAGAGAGGCAATATGGATATATGGCAAATAAATGCCTCGCCTAAGGATACCGGCGAGGCTCAAACGCAGAATAACTAAGTGTACAGCAAATTGACCAGTCTCCACCTGTCAATCAAACCAATAAATAATCCAATCAACTATCAATATTTCACACACCCTCGAGAAACGGCTGTCCGATTAGCACAGTGGTTAGCACGCTCGCTTCTCACCAATGCAACCCGGGTTCGATCCTCGGACCGGGACGTATGTCAGATGGTACGGTGGTCGCAAGATCGGACAGGCGGGTTTTCTCCGGGTACTCCGGTTTCCTCCCACATGAATGACCACATTTACGCTTTCATCTGCACCAACGAGAGTGATTAATATAAGTTGTTAAAACTTGCTTCGCAATCGTTGTAAAATAAATAAAGTTTAAACTTTTATTACATTTTCCATTAAAGCGACATTACAAAAAAGCAAATAAAATGCATTCGAACACTAACATTGAATCAATAAACAGTGTTTTTGTGGTATACAAACTTTCAAAAGTGAAATTAGGATTTCATATAACATGATACTTTCGATTAGAGATAATTTAACTAAGATTAGTCTACAATTAATATGCATAAGCACACATGTGAGATATCATGGTAAATATGTAGCATAACTCGTGTTATTCAGGATAAACGCGTTGTATTACGCATGAATGTCGACCCTATTTACATTATTTTGTTATGTCAACAAACCGCGTATATGACGTTTGTTTATTTGTTGAAATACTCAGTTTTTGCGGCAAATAGTTGGGAAAAAAATTATACCATATAATAGCAAATTACATTCTGCAGACATTTGCGTTTTCACCTTTTCACTTAGTGTCGCTTTAATATATTCAGAAGATACTAATGACATTGTACGAGAAAAGTAGCAAAACTGTCTAACTAAGCATCCAGAGTGTGTGTGTATTTACGTTTATTTATCGTCGCTACCGGTTGCCCATATGAGCGACGCCTCCTGAAGAGATTAGTCATTTTAGATTTTTGGAGGATAGTGCAATGATACAGACAGAGACCCATTCCAGAGTCTCCTCTGGTTCTTTTACGTGCCCGGTGTAAAGCACCGACACGAGACCTCAGTTTAACGTCCCATCTGAAAGACTGTTAATTTTATTAGGGTCATACGGGGGATCGAACCTGCGATCCCTGGATTACCAGTCCAGTGTGTTACCACTGGACTACAGATCCGTCTGTAAGCATCCAGACAATATGCGTTTGAGACACACAATAAGTGTCACACTACACAGACGGATGTAGCCTGGGTTCCAATCTGTCGATTTTTAACTTCTGGCAAAATGACATTGATATTATCAGAAACTCAATACGGTTCAATTAATGGTCTCATTGTTAAAATATATTTATACGACTGACCAGGCAAGTATATATCAATGCCTGTTTCCAAGCCAACCACATACACATATTAGAGTAATGCTCTCCCAGGATCCTATTAAATATGAAAAATAAATGAATAATCGCTGTCCGATTAGCGCACTTGCTTTTCACCAATGCAACCCAGGTTCGATCCTAAATCCAATAAAGAATCCATCTATCTATCTATATATACACAAACAGAAACAGTGCACTTTATTTTATCAGAAACTCGATACGGCCCAATTAATGGTCTCGGTGTTAAAATATATTTATTTGACTGACCAGGCAGCTCCCAGGCTGGAATCCCTAAGATGGACTGGTGCCAAACACAATATGCCTCCCAGCTCTCCAAGACAATGAACTGTGAAAAAGATCTCCTTTGACCTCTAAGCATGATGATGTATGCGACATGTCAATCTTGAGGTGAACATTAGTGTGAAGTGTAACATGTATGCATACGACCATATACAGTTATATTGATTTCCCTTAATTGATACATTAATGAGTTATGATGGTAATTCTTAGATAGTATTGTATATATGGATTTGCACTTGGTGACTTAGAGGGCTAAATTCTCATCAATGTAGTTAGTATGTATATAGATGGTTTGTACTTTAAGTATATTTAGGAAGGAAGGTATTCCAATATACATATAGCCCAAGATTAAGCACATACAATTGCACAATAGACTGACATTATAATGTGCTGGTCGTAAATTGGAAATATCAGGCTGCAGATCACAGGTTATAGACCTATCAACCAACACAGCATGGTCTTTAGCAATAGTTCAGTCCAACACAGCATGGTCAGTAGTAATAGTTCAGTCCAACACAGCATGGTCAGTAGTAATAGTTCAGTCCAACACAGCATGGCCTGTAGCAATAGTTCAGTCCAACACAGCATGGCCTGTAGCAATAGTTCAGTCCAACACAGCATGGTCAGTTCAGTAGTAATAGTTTAGTCCAACAAAGCATGGTCAGTAGCAATAGTTCAGTCCAACACAGCATGGTCTGTAGCAATAGTTCAGTCCAACACAGCATGGTCTTTAGCAATAGTTCAGTCCAACACAGCATGGTCAGTAGTAATAGTTCAGTCCAACACAGCATGGTCAGTAGTAATAGTTCAGTCCAACACAGCATGGCCTGTAGCAATAGTTCAGTCCAACACAGCATGGCCTGTAGCAATAGTTCAGTCCAACACAGCATGGTCAGTTCAGTAGTAATAGTTTAGTCCAACAAAGCATGGTCAGTAGCAATAGTTCAGTCCAACACAGCATGGTCTGTAGCAATAGTTCAGTCCAACACAGCATGGTCTGTAGCAATAGTTCAGTCCAACACAGCATGGTCAGTAGCAATAGTTCAGTCCAACACAGCATGGTCTGTAGCAATAGTTCAGTCCAACACAGCATGGCCTGTAGCAATAGTTCAGTCCAACACAGCATGGTCTGTAGCAATAGTTCAGTCCAACACAGCATGGTCAGTGTAGTAATAGTTCAGTCCAACACAGCATGGTCAGTAGCAATAGTTCAGTCCAACACAGCATGGTCTGTAGCAATAGTTCAGTCCAACACAGCATGGTCTGTAGCAATAGTTCAGTCCAACACAGCATGGTCTGTAGCAATAGTTCAGTCCAACACAGCATGGTCTGTAGCAATAGTTCAGTCCAACACAGCATGGTCAGTTCGGTTGTAATAGTTCAGTCCAACACAGCATGGTCAGTTCAGTAGCAATAGTTCAGTCCAACACAGCATGGTCAGTTCAGTTGTAATAGTTCAGTCCAACAAAGCATGGTCAGTAACAATAGTTCAGTCCAACACAGCATGGTCAGTTCAGTTGTAATAGTTCAGTCCAACAAAGCATGGTCAGTTGTAATAGTTCAGTCCAACACAACATGATCAGTATCAATAGTTCAGTCCAACACAGCATGGTCAGTATCAATAGTTCAGTCCAACACAGCATGGTCAGTAGCAATAGTTCAGTCCAACACAGCATGGTCTGTAGCAATAGTTCAGTCCAACACAGCATGGTCAGTAGCAATAGTTCAGTCCAACACAGCATGGTCTGTAGCAATAGTTCAGTCCAACACAGCATGGTCAGTAGCAATAGTTCAGTCCAACACAGCATGGTCAGTTCAGTAGTAATAGTTCAGTCCAACACAACATGATCAGGTCAGTGGTTATAGTTCAGACCTGCAAATGATTCCGAAAACAATCTTACACCCCTCCTCTAACTTGGACCCATGGGTCCACCCCTGCGTCTATTGAATATTCATACGGCACAATCTATTGTTGACGAAAACGTTGAGCAGCCGTATATATCTTCTGCTCAACTTCGCGTATATTTACAATCGTCAATAATCATAGAACTACACGTAACAATAAAGTGCGCTCATTATCGATAATTGTATGTAAACAACAGACAACAAAGACCGAATCCGCACTAATTAATAATAACTTCAGCAATTTATGTTTAGTATACCTGTACTGTATAATTCCACAATTCACAATTGACCCAGTGAAGAAAATGATAAAGCTCTCAGAATTTTCACAGCCACTGATCGCAAAGGAATGTCTAATTGTTATAAAAACAATATCCACTTCCACGCACGTCTCAACAAGTCAATAAAGTCAATAGCCTTGGATAGATCTTTGTTATTGAAAATCGAAATCTAATTAATTATTTACGGAAATAACGTCAACACCTTGATTGCCTCCCTTGCATAATCACGCGGAATGACATTTTACAACTGAATTACTTCCCCTTAATAAAAAGTTGCCATTTGTAAAGGATAAAGTGACTTATTTATACGGTAAGCCTTTTTTCTCAACCACCCAACTGAATAATGACATCAACCACGCGTTTGACCCTAACCCTGGGCGGAGCAAGTGATGAAGGCGTTCTTTATGCGTGGTTGATACTATATTCTGATCGGCTGGTTGAGATAAAGATTTTACGTATTTATACAGGTAATATTTTGTCCTGTTGATTTAAGCATTGATCGTTCTACAGGCCACATTTATAGATTTTTGATGCATGTTCTTAATGAAAACAACATGACGACGTATTAATCGAACTGTCCCGGGATCGATACTCTGTCAGGACACGCACGTCAACAGCGCCGTGAATTCAACAGGCTAACCTACCTGTTCAAGATAGTGGGGGGGGTATGGTACCGGCAGTAGACACCTGTGACTATTTAGTCACAATTAAACCAAAACGCAGGGTTAAACCCGTTAAGTATACAAACTTTGAAGTTAGCAACATTCTTGAAAATCAGGTCACAAACAACTCAAACTGTTTTGTTGTGAATAGTGCTAACAGTGAACAATACAAAAACTCCTTTTTCATAAGAACAGTGGTAAAATGGAACAAACTGAACAAGTGCAAGGCCTCCAGAGCTGCTACTAAGCGCGCACCCCTCCCCGTAGTGAAATACCAGTATTGGGATCTACTACGTAACATACAGAAACAGAAAGGACACGTATCGTCAATCGACCTATTTCCGGACAAACCTGTTTTCGATATTTGTTTGCAAATAACGTCATCGCTGTCAGTAGCAGGTACTTGGATTATATGTTAGATGCTAAAGCTTCAAACACAAAAATGAGTAAAAATGGATCAATATTCACCTATTATTTCGAAAATATGTAAATGTTGATGGAGTGCTTTAAAATGGGCCAGTGTATCTTACTAGACCAAATTTTGTTTGAAAATCGTAAAAATCAAAAAATTATTTTTAAATTATTTTTTTTAGGGAGAAGTGGGGCCCCCAGAGGGCGAAGTCAGGGTCCCCAGGGCGACAATTTCGCCCACATCGCCCTCTAGAATTATCCCTGCATACATACATACATAGATTTGTACTGCCCTGCTATACAGCTAGCTTTAATTTATACAAATTGATTTGAGCTCGATTGAGAAACAATTTCTTACACTTTTATTAATCACTATCGAGACCTGTGCAATGTGGAATTTATATGCCTTGCCTAAGGGCACAATCATAACGGCTCCAGCATGGCTCAAACTCTGGGCGTTTGGCACCTGAGGCGAAAGCGCTTCCACTGTGCTATCACAACTTCCACAGTATTGTCAGGTTGCTGTAGGTTCAAACCTTGACTTGGGCGTGGTTATTTTAGGTGCCTTACTCAAGGACACTAACAGTGTTATCCTGAAGTGATCCGATACTGATTGCACGTGAGGGTTCGTTCTGTTCTGTCGTCGAGCAAGTCTTCTACGTGAGGGTTCGTTCTGTTCTGTCGTCAAGCAAGTCTTCTACGTGAGGGTTCGTTCTGTTCTGTCGTCAAGCAAGTCTTCTACGTGAGGGTTCATTCTGTTCTGTCGTCAAGCAAGTCTTCTATGTGAGGGTTCGTTCTGTTCTGTCGTCAAGCAAGTCTTCTACGTGAGGGTTCGTTCTGTTCTGTCGTCAAGCATGTCTTCTTAGCCTTGATGGTTCGATGCCGTAGCCCTTACTTATAGGGAATTCCAAACTTCCGGGTCACCCCTCTCATCATTGCACAATCTGATACCGGTAATCATTAATGACATGTGCTTCCTCAACAGCATGCAAATGATCTTTGTCTTCCGTCGGTAAAAGGTTGGTCAGTGGAAGAGTGCTACTCAAAATGTGTTCGACTCAACAAGCAAGATGATTAGCTCGAAGCGCAACTAAAATGGCTGTCAGATACTGGCCGGTGTAGCGAAGTAAAGTGATCCCCATAGAATAACGACCCCTCTGTCATTATTCTATAGAAAAAGTGATCCATTTTCTATACTGACTCTCGTAAAATAATAATGATCACTCGATCATATCTCTATAAAATATTGACCCCCCACATAATCGACCACTAATGGACTATTAATTACGCTAATACATGGCTCATTCTAGAGGGCGACTTGGATGAAATAGTCACCCTAGGGACCATGACATCACCCCCTAGGGGCCCCACTTTTCCCTAAAAATATTTATTGAATTTTTTTTTTCCATGCAAAATGTTGTCCAGTAAGATACACTGGCCCATTATAAAGCACTCCTTCTATTCATATGTTCTATTGAATGGTCATACTGTGCATTTTAACCATATTTTGATGAAATATATTAAATAACACTATTTAATTAAAACTTTATTTATTTTACAATGATTGCGAAGCCAGTTTTAACAACTTATATTAATCACTCTCGTTGGCACGGATGAAAGCGTATATGTGGTCATTCGTGTGGGAGGAAACCGGAATACCCGGAGAAAACCCACCTGTCCGATCTGGCGACCACCGTACCATCTAAAGACCAACACCATTTAAAGACGCAATTGCACACTTTCTCACTTCTCCCAAAAATTCTGACCTAGAATGAACCCAGTAATATCTGCGCTGTTGTTGTTGCTGCTGCTGCTGCTGCTGCTGCTGCTGCTGCTGCTGCTGCTGCTGCTGCTGCTGCTGCTGCTGCTGCTGCTGCTGCTGCTGCTGCTGCTGCTGCTGCTGCTGCTGCTGCTGCTGCTGCTGCTGCTGCTGCTGCTGCTGCTGCTGCTGCTGCTGCTGCTGCTGCTGCTGCTGCTGCTGCTGCTGCTGCTGCTGCTGCTGCTGCTGCTGCTGCTGCTGCTGCTGCTGCTAAAACCTTCAACCCGGAAGAGTTAATTTTTTACAGATGGATCTGTAGTCCAGTGGTAACACGCTGGACTGGTAATCCAAGAATCGCAGGTTCGATCTCCCATCTGACCCTAATAAAATTAACAGTCTTTCAGATGGGACTTTAAGCCAAGGTCTGATGTCGGTGCTGTACGCCATGCATGCAAAAGAACCAGAGGAGCCTCTGGAATGGGTCTCTGTCTGTATCATTGCACTATCCTCCAAAAATCTAAAATGACTAATATCTTCAGGAGGCATCGCTCATATGGGCAACCAGTAGCGACGATAAATAAACGTAAAACACACAAAAAGTGCACTCAAATTTTTATTTTTACTTCAGAAAAAAGACAAGGTCTATAGAAAGATGTTACCCACAATCAGATTGTTGGAGCTAGCGTTAACTGTAGCTGGCCTTTACCCGTGCTTGTGTAAACAACCGAACATCCTGCTCATTGTTGCCGATGACTACGGTTTCCATGACATTGGGTACCATGGATCGGAGATAAAGACGCCGCAGCTGGATAGGCTGGCCAATTCTGGTGTCCGGCTAGGGAACTACTATGTACAGCCGATCTGTACACCAACCAGAAGCCAGTTACTCTCTGGCAGATACCAAGTAAGTGTTTATGTATTGCTGTTGTTATGGAGCATACCAAACTCGATAACCCAGCTGTTTACACAGTTCGGGTTTGCCTGCTTATTTTTGCATTTATATAGGATTTTAAATTCCATTTCGCACACGAGATTTACATTTCGGCCATTTCACACACAATATTTACATTTTGTACAATTATACTTTTGTCTGGTGTCCATTTTATCAACCCGTCTTAAAGTTTAAACTTTATTTATTTTACAACGATTACGAAGCAAGTTGTAACAACTTATATTAATCACTCTCGTAAATATGGTCATTCGTGTGGGAGGAAACCGGAATACCGGAGAAAACCCACCTGTCCGATCTGGCGACCACCGTACCATTTTGTATTTAAGGCGTACCTCCCTGTGTTACGGTCAGAACGGTGTAAACATTTTACAAAGTATTCATATGCGTTAACAGTTTTCATGAGTTTTCATGAAACTTTACCAGAGTTTGTCTGCCACTTAAACATTTTAATATATTTTGCGTGACTGAAGATTTGGGTTTATGTTAATTAGGCGGTCCTACTGATTGTGGGAAGATTGGCATCAGGTAGGGTTTATGTTAATTAGGCGGTCCTACTGATTGTAGGAAGATTGGCATCAGGTAGGGTTTATATTAATTAGGCGGTCCTACTGATTGTGGGAAGATTGACATCAGGTAGGGTTTATATTAATTAGGTGGTCCTACTGATTGTGGGAAGATTGGCATCAGGTAGGGTTTATGTTAATTAGGTGGTTCTACTGATTGTGGGAAGATTGGCATCAGGTAGGGTTTATGTTAATTAGGCGGTCCTACTGATTGTGAGAAGATTGGCATCAGGTAGGGTTTATGTTAATTAGGCAGTACTACTGATTGTGAGAAGATTGGCATCAGGTAGGGTTTATGTTAATTAGGTGGTCCTACTGATTGTGGGAAGATTGACATCAGGTAGGGTTTATATTAATTAGGCAGTCCTACTGATTGTGGGAAGATTGGCATCAGGTAGGGTTTATGTTAATTAGGCGGTCCTACTGATTGTGGGAAGATTGGCATCAGGTAGGGTTTATGTTAATTAGGCGGTCCTACTGATTGTGGGAAGATTGGCATCAGGTAGGGTTTATTCTAGAGTGGAAAATGGGCAGGGTGGGTCAGAAGATTGGCAGGGTGCATTTTGAGCGACGAAAGGGGGTATAATATTATGTTGGAGGGAGCGTGTATTTTGATTGACTGCTAGTTATGCTTGATCAATGAGACAGTAGGGCAGAACATATCAGGCAAATAGGCAGACAATATTCAAGGATATAACGATCTGCTCACTGTTGAGGCTTATAAAAAAATCTGCCAATCCCGTCTAAAGTCGCTTTTGCAAACAGCATAGAGCCAGATCAGATGGCACAGAACGTGGAGCTAAATCAATTGTCTGAATAGCAAACAACATAGATCCAGATCAGATGCGGCAGTGTTGGACTGAACTATTATCACTGACCATGCTGTGTTGGACTGAACTATTGCTACTGACCATGCAGTGTTGGACCGAACTATTACTACTGACCATGCTATGTTGGACTGAACTATTGCTACAAACCATGCTGTGTTGGACTGAACTATTGCTACTGACCATGCTATGTTGGACTGAACTATTGCTACAGACCATGCTGTGTTGGACTGAACTATTGCTACAGACCATGCTGTGTTGGACTGAACTATTGCTACAGACCATGCTGTGTTGGACTGAACTATTGCTACAGACCATGCTGTGTTGGACTGAACTATTGCTACTGACCATGCTGTGTTGGACTGAACTATTACCACTGACCATGCTGTGTTGGACTGAACTATTGCTACTGACCATGCTGTGTTGGACTGAACTATTGCTACATACCATGCTATGTTGGACTGAACTATTGCTACTGACCATGCTGTGTTGGACTGAACTATTGCTACTGACCATGCTGTGTTGGACTGAACTATTGCTACAGACCATGCTGTGTTGGACTGAACTATTGCTACAGACCATGCTGTGTTGGACTGAACTATTGCTACAGACCATGCTGTGTTGGACTGAACTATTGCTACAGACCATGCTGTGTTGGACTGAACTATTGCTACTGACCATGCTGTGTTGGACTGAACTATTACCACTGACCATGCTGTGTTGGACTGAACTATTGCTACTGACCATGCTGTGTTGGACTGAACTATTGCTACAGACCATGCTGTGTTGGACTGAACTATTACCACTAACCATGCTGTGTTGGACTGAACTATTGCTACTGACCATGCTGTGTTGGACTGAACTATTGCTACAGACCATGCTGTGTTGGACTGAACTATTGCTACTGACCATGCTGTGTTGGACTGAACTATTACCACTGATCATGCTGTGTTGGACTGAACTATTGCTACAGACCATGCTGTGTTGGACTGAACTATTGCTACTGACCATGCTGTGTTGGACTGAACTATTGCTACTGACCATGCTATGTTGGACTGAACTATTACCACTGACCATGCTGTGTTGGACTGAACTATTGCTACTTACCATGCTGTGTTGGACTGAACTATTACCACTAACCATGCTGTGTTGGACTGAACTATTACCACTGACCATGCTGTGTTGGACTGAACATTACCACTGACCATGCTGTGTTGGACTGAACTATTACAGTTTTCGTCCAATTTATTCGGCAGATTAAGGGTTAATAAAAAGGTTAAAAGGCTGGGGGGGAAGGGCACCACCCTGTCATTCCGCTATAGAAAAACCCCTACATGTACACCAGGTGAGGCACCACCGTGTCATTCCGCTATAGAAAAACCCCTACATGTACACCAGGTGAGGCACCACCCTGTCATTCCGCTATAGAAAAACCCCTACATGTACTCCAGGTGAGGCATCACCCTGTCATTCCGCTATAGAAAAACCCCTACATGTACACCAGGTGAGGCACCACCCTGTCATTCCGCTATAGAAAAACCCCTACATGTACTCCAGGTGAGGCATCACCCTGTCATTCCGCTATAGAAAAACCCCTACATGTACATCAGGTGAGGCATCACCCTGTCATTCCGCTATAGAAAAACCCCTACATGTACTCCAGGTGAGGCACCACCCTTCATGTACACCAGGTGAGGCATCACCCTATCATTCCGCTATAGAAAAACCCCTACATGTACTCCAGGTGAGGCACCACCCTACATGTACACCAGGTGAGGCACCACCCTGTCATTCCGCTATAGAAAAACCCCTACATGTACATCAGGTGAGGCATCACCCTGTCATTCCGCTATAGAAAAACCCCTTCATGTACTCCAGGTGAGGCACCACCCTTCATGTACACCAGGTGAGGCATCACCCTATCATTCCGCTATAGAAAAACCCCTACATGTACTCCAGGTGAGGCACCACCCTACAATAGGACCAATTGCAATGATCATCTGGTAATATTTGCTTTTTCCGTTTAATTGAGTTACATTGTAAAGATGGATCTGTAGACCAGTGGTAACACACTGTACTGGTAATCCAGGGATCGCAGGTTCGATCCCCCGTCTAACCCTAATAAAAGTAACAGTCTTTCAGATGGGACGTTAAACCGAGGTCTCGTGTCGGTGCTTTACACCGTGCACGTAAAAGAACCAGAGGAGACTCTGAAATGGGTCTCTGTCTGTATCATTGCACTATCCTCCAAAAATCTAAAATGACAAATCTCTTCAGGAGGCGTCGCTCATATGGGCAACCGGTAACGATGATAAATAAACGTAAAACACACACAGTTACATTGTTTGAATCTGTATGTGTAAGATGTATCGAGAAAAACAGGAAAATAAATCAAAATATGACTTGTGTTAGAGCAGGCTAAGTAGTTTGGGCAGAAGCACTTGTCAACACTGAAAAAATACATTACCATATTGCTCCCAATAAATGACCAACCCTCCATATTTTTAAAAAAATCAAAGGTTTACCTTGTATTGCAAAACTATCCAATAATGAGAGACATTACTGGTTTTTCTATTACCTCCCTTGATGGATAAAGTCAGATTTATCCCTAAATGTATATTGGTCCTTTTAGTTGGAATCCTTTGTTGTTACTGTTGTCGTCTAAACAGATGTTGCGTTAGGATAAATGTAATTTATCAAAATTGTGTGAATTAATTGAACCAATTTTTACAGTAAGGTATCCATTGGACATGCTAAAGGATATGTGTCAAGATGTAATAATTTCATAATTATAAGACGAGAATACGGATATAAATGGAAAACATGTGGTGCAAAGGAAACAACGATAAAAACAGAGGAAACCAATTAAGAGGACCAATAGAGTATTCAGGGGCAGTAACTGACTAATGTTTCTCATTAATCCATTGTTTTGTAATCCAATCTTGAATGTTTACTATTTAACCCACTTCATTCTGGATACATTTAAAGGCTTTTGTAAACAACATAGATCCAGATCAGCCGTAGTGTGTCACTGCATCCTGATCAGGATCTATGTTGTTCGCTACATAGCCAAGTGTCTTGGCAAGATCATCTGAATAGCAAACAGCATAGAACCTGATCAGACGGAACGTTCCGTGGCGGCTGATCTGGCTCTATGTTCTTTGCAAATACTGTTTGAACGTTATCCAGAATGAAATGGGTTAAGCACAAGTTACAGGAAAACAAACTTAAATTGGCGATGATTACATAATTATGTTGTTAATGAAAATGATGTCAATAGATGTTATATGTGTAAATATTAGATGATCGCAAGCAGTTGCCTCAGTGGCGTAGAGGTAACCGGGTTAGCCAAGTAGTATCGTGAGGGTTTGCATCACATTTATTGCTTCTACATTTTATTTATTCATTATTTATTTTTTGTATTTTCTTTCAATTGATTTATCTTAAACTAGCCACGTACATTGTACATGAAATAACGTCTTTATTACTTTGATATGAATTTGAACATTTAATAATCGAAATCATGCTCTCCGTTATCCACGTATCAGGAATAAATCAAAATTACTGAATTAGATACAGGAACACGATTGAAATATTGCCACCAAACTACAAACATCTGTTTTCTGTCAAATTTGACACACTGGGATGCTACAGGAAGTAAGCAAACTAGCACCGAGTGCGCATACGTTATTTCTCGGGAACTAGTCATGATACAGCTTTTTCTGGTTTGATACAGGCTCGTGACATTATCAAACCAGCAAACGTAATATCAGACAGGAAAGCACAGCGTATCAACCTGGGTGGTAGACAGTATTGTGGTAGGCAAATAACCTGGGTGGTAGACAGTAGTGTGGTAGGCAAATAACCTGGGTGGTAGACAGTAGTGTGGTAGGCAAATAACCTGGGTTGTAGACAGTAGTGTGGTAGGCAAATAACCTGGGTGGTAGACAGTATTGTGGTAGGCAAATAACCTGGGTGGTAGACAGTAGTGTGGTAGGCAAATAACCTGGGTGGTAGACAGTAGTGTGGTAGGCAAATAACCTGGGTGGTAGACAGTATTGTGGTAGGCAAATAACCTGGGTGATATACAGTAGTGTGGTAGGCAAATAACCTGGGTTGTAGACAGTATTGTGGTAGGCAAATAACCTGGGTGGTAGACAGTAGTGTGGTAGGCAAATAACCTGGGTGGTAGACAGTAGTGTGGTAGGCAAATAACCTGGGTGGTAGACAGTAGTGTGGTAGGCAAATAACCTGGGTGGTAGACAGTAGTGTGGTAGGCAAATAACCTGGGTGGTAGACAATAGTGTGGTAGGCAAATAACCTGGGTGGTAGACAGTAGTGTGGTAGGCAAATAACCTGGGTGGTAGACAGTAGTGTGGTAGGCAAATAACCTGGGTGATAGACAGTATTGTGGTAGGCAAATAACCTGGGTGATAGACAGTATTGTGGTAGGCAAATAACCTGGATGGTAGACAGTATTGTGGTAGGCAAATAACCTGGGTGGTAGACAGTAGTGTGGTAGGCAAATAACATGGGTGGTAGACAGTAGTGTGGTAGGCAAATAACCTGGGTGGTAGACAGTAGTGTGGTAGGCAAATAACATGGGTGGTAGACAGTAGTGTGGTAGGCAAATAACCTGGGTGGTAGACAGTAGTGTGGTAGGCAAATAACCTGGGTGATAGACAGTATTGTGGTAGGCAAATAACCTGGGTGATAGACAGTATTGTGGTAGGCAAATAACCTGGATGGTAGACAGTATTGTGGTAGGCAAATAACCTGGGTGGTAGACAGTAGTGTGGTAGGCAAATAACCTGGGTGGTAGACAGTAGTGTGGTAGGCAAATAACCTGGGTGGTAGACAGTATTGTGGTAGGCAAATAACATGGGTGGTAGACAGTAGTGTGGTAGGCAAATAACCTGGGTGGTAGACAGTAGTGTGGTAGGCAAATAACCTGGGTGGTAGACAGTAGTGTGGTAGGCAAATAACCTGGGTGATAGACAGTATTGTGGTAGGCAAATAACCTGGATGATAGACAGTATTGTGGTAGGCAAATAACCTGGATGGTAGACAGTATTGTGGTAGGCAAATAACCTGGGTGGTAGACAGTAGTGTGGTAGGCAAATAACTTGGGTGGTAGACAGTAGTGTGGTAGGCAAATAACCTGGGTGGTAGACAGTATTGTGGTAGGCAAATAACCTGGGTGGTAGACAGTAGTGTGGTAGGCAAATAACCTGGGTGGTAGACAGTAGTGTGGTAGGCAAATAACCTGGATGGTAGACAGTAGTGTGGTAGGCAAATAACCTGGGTGGTAAACAGTAGTGTGGTAGGCAAATAACCTGGGTGGTAGACAGTAGTGTGGTAGGCAAATAACGACAAAGAATAGGCTCATATTCATATCTATGTAATAATACACATTATTACCTAATGCTCTATATAACTTGTAATTCGTTATTTTTGCCTGTTTCATTGCATTTTTTATCCTTCGCTCAGGTCTGGGCAACAGTTCGAACTGTTGACCGGGCAATAGTTTGAACTGTTTCATACTAGACTTTTGAACCAATCATACTCTGAGTATGCTTTCACTGTGCGCAGTAGGATGCGCAATAGGGTGTTATGGAAGTCAAAGTAAAAAATACGTCCCGAATACATTTTAGCCCTCCTTTCCGTTCATTAATTCATGTCCGTATTTTATTGCATACTTACCGGCGTACCGGCTTTTAGACCAAAACCAATGTTTACAAATGATGATTGATTAGTCATCAGCCGACAAACTGGGGAAAACAGAAATTTATCTTGAATTATGGCCCAGGCTAGGTTTGAAGACATGACTGAGGATGAACTCAATGTTTTATTAGAAAATAGAGACTCTCTGAGTACAAAAAACGTTATAAAGCATTAAGTAATAAAACAGTTTTTCATGGGTGTTTGGGGAACAGTCAAAACTATTGTCCCTCGGTATCAGGGAAGACATTTCGAACTGTTGCCCTCGGCCGTTATTGACTGTTCCCCAAACACCCATGAAATAACTGTATAATATTAACCTATCATTATGGTTCTGTTGTATAGATACACACAGGCCTGCAGCACGGGATTATTTGGCCGGCACAGCCAAACGGCATACCTCTGGATAACCCTCTACTGAGCGATAAACTGCATGAAGCCGGCTATGCTACACATGCAGTGGGTAAATGGCATGTCGGCTTCTACAAGAATGATTATATTCCAACACGCCGGGGATTTGACTCGTATTTCGGTATGTTTATGGTTGAATGTAGATGATTGAATGCTTCTTAATGATTGAATGCTTCTTAATGATTGATTGCTTCTCGATGACTGAATGCTTCTCGATGACTGAATGCTTCTCGATGACTGAATGCTTCTCGATGACTGAATGCTTCTCGATGACTGAATGCTTCTTAATGATTGAATGCTTCTTGATGATTGAATGCTTCTTGATGATTGAATGCTTCTCGATGATTGATTGCTTCTTGATGATTGATTGCTTCTCGATGACTGAATGCTTCTCGATGATTGAATGCTTCTTGATGATTGAATGCTTCTTGATGATTGAATGCTTCTTGATGACTGAATGCTTCTTGATGATTGAATGCTTCTTGATGATTGAATGCTTCTCGATGATTGAATGCTTCTTGATGACTGAATGCTTCTTGATGATTGAATGCTTCTTGATGACTGAATGCTTCTCGATGATTGAATGCTTCTTGATGACTGAATGCTTCTTGATGATTGAATGCTTCTCGATGACTGAATGCTTCTTGATGATTGAATGCTTCTTGATGATTGAATGCTTCTCGATGATTGAATGCTTCTCGATGACTGATTGCTATTCAGTCCATCCTTAAAAAATTGGTTGTTTAGTTTATACAAATTTATTTTAGCTTGATTGCGAAACAAGTTCTTACAACATGTGGAATTTAAATGCCTTGCCTAAGGGCACAATCGTAACGGCTCCAACGAGGCTTGAACTCTGGCCTTTCACACCTGAAGCGACCGCACTACCACTGCGTTATCACGATAATTGTTTGTTTTGCATGACACAACTCAGAATATTTGCGATGGTAAAAAAAATGTGTTCTTTTTGGGTTGTGGGGTGTGGAGTGGGGAGTTATGCATATTAAACTCATTACCAGGAAAGAAAATAGAGAAAATAAACAGTGTCTGATGCTTGTGTTAATCAGACTTATTATTGAGTACCGTAACTACTAACAAGTTTCCATAGTAACTAATTTGTAGGATATTTGATATTTGTTTGTAGGGTATTTGATATTTGTTTGTAGGTTATTTGATATTTGTTTGTAGGTTATTTGATATTTGTTTGTAGTGTATTTGATGTTTGTTTGTAGGATATTTGATGTTTGTTTGTAGGATATTTGATATTTGTTTGTAGGATATTTGATGTTTGTTTGTAGGATATTTGATGTTTGTTTGTAGGATATTTGATATTTGTTTGTAGGATATTTGTTTGTATGATATTTGATTGTAGGATATTTGATGTTTGTTTGTAGGTATTTTTGTTTGTTTGTAGGGTATTTGATATTTGTTTGTAGGGTATTTGATGTTTGTTTGTAGGGTATTTGATGTTTGTTTGTAGGGTATTTGATATTTGTTTGTGGGTATTTTTGTTTGTTTGTAGGGTATTTGATATTTGTTTGTGGGTATTTTTGTTTGTTTGTAGGGTATTTGATGTTTGTTTGTAGGGTATTTGATGTTTGTTTGTAGGGTATTTGATATTTGTTTGTAGGGTATTTGATATTTGTTTGTAGGGTATTTGATGTTTGTTTGTAGGGTATTTGATATTTGTTTGTAGGGTATTTGATATTTGTTTGTAGGGTATTTGATATTTGTTTGTAGGGTATTTGATATTTGTTTGTAGGGTATTTGATGTTTGTTTGTAGGATATTTAATATTTGTTTGTAGTGTATTTGATATTTGTTTGTAGGGTATTTGATGTTTGTTTGTAGGATATTTGATATTTGTTTGTAGGATATTTGATGTTTGTTTGTAGGATATTTGATTGTAGGATATTTGATGTTTGTTTGTAGGGTATTTGATATTTGTTTGTGGGTATTTTTGTTTGTTTGTAGGGTATTTGATATTTGTTTGTAGGGTATTTGATGTTTGTTTGTAGGGTATTTGATGTTTGTTTGTAGGGTATTTGATATTTGTTTGTAGGGTATTTGATATTTGTTTGTAGGGTATTTGATATTTGTTTGTAGGGTATTTGATATTTGTTTGTAGGGTATTTGATATTTGTTTGTAGGGTATTTGATGTTTGTTTGTAGGATATTTGATGTTTGTTTGTAGGATATTTGATGTTTGTTTGTAGGGTATTTGATGTTTGTTTGTAGGGTATTTGATATTTGTTTGTAGGGTATTTGATGTTTGTTTGTAGGGTATTTGATGTTTGTTTGTAGGGTATTTGATATTTGTTTGTAGGATATTTGATGTTTGTTTGTAGGATATTTGATGTTTGTTTGTAGGATATTTGATGTTTGTTTGTAGGGTATTTGATGTTTGTTTGTAGGGTATTTGATGTTTGTTTGTAGGATATTTGATATTTGTTTGTAGGGTATTTGATGTTTGTTTGTAGGATATTTGATGTTTGTGTGTGGGTATTTGATGTTTGTTTGTAGGGTATTTGATGTTTGTTTGTTTGATATTTGTTTGTAGGGTATTTGATGTTTGTTTGTAGGATATTTGATATTTGTTTGTAGGGTATTTGATGTTTGTTTGTAGGGTATTTGATGTTTGTTTGTAGGATATTTGATATTTGTTTGTAGGGTATTTGATGTTTGTTTGTAGGATATTTGATGTTTGTGGGTATTTGATGTTTGTTTGTAGGATATTTGATGTTTGTTTATAGGATATTTGATGTTTGTATGTGGGTATTTGATGTTTGTTTGTAGGGTATTTGATGTTTGTTTGTAGGATATTTGATATTTGTTTGTAGGATATTGGATATAAGTTTGTAGTGTATTTGATGTTTGTTTGTAGGATATTTGTTTGTAGGATATTTGATTGTAGGATATTTGATGTTTGTTTGTAGGGTATTTGATGTTTGTTTGTAGGGTATTTGATGTTTGTTTGTAGGGTATTTGATATTTGTTTGTATGGTATTTGATGTTTGTTTGTAGGGTATTTGATATTTGTTTGTATGGTATTTGATGTTTGTTTGTAGGGTATTTGATGTTTGTTTGTGGGTATTTGATGTTTGTTTGTAGGGTATTTGATGTTTGTTTGTAGGGTATTTGATGTTTGTTTGTAGGATATTGGATATTTGTTTGTAGGATATATGATATTTGTTTGTAGGGTATTTGACCGGCAGTGAGGATTATTACACACATCACAGATGTTTCATCGGTATGTGCGGTGGTGATCTCCGTGACAACACACAGCCAACAGATTCCTACAATGGCACATACTCGACCCACTTGTTTGCTAGCAAAGTTATAGATATTATAGAGGATCATGATGCAAGCAAGGTGACTGTTACACCTTACATATACTACTCCTGCCCTTAACCAATCGCAACCCACCCTGTCTCACACACCACCCCACCCTGTCTCACACCCAACCCCACCCTGTCTCGCACCCCTCCCCACCCTGTCATGCACCCAACCCCACCCTGTCTCGCACCCCACCCCACCCTGTCATGCACCCCACCCTGTCTCGCACCCCACCCCACCCTGTCTCGCACCCCACCCTGTCTCGCACCATACCCACCCTGTCATGCACCCCACCCTGTCATGCACCCACCTGTCTCGCACCCCACCCTGTCTCGCACCATGCCCCACCCGTCTCGCATCACCCCACCTGTCTCACACACCCACCCCACCCTGTCATGCACCCCACCCCACCCTGTCATGCACCCCACCCCACCCTGTCTCGCACCCCACCCTGTCACGCACCCACCCTGTCTCGCACCACACCCCACCCTGTCTCGCATCCACCCCACCCTGTCTCGCCCCACCCTGTCTCCCAACCCCCTGTCTCACACAACCACCCCACCCTGTCTCACACCCAACCCACCCTGTCTCGCACCCCACCCCACCCTGTCATGCACCCCACCCTGTCTTGCACCCCACCCACCCTGTCTCCACCCCACCCTGTCTCGCACCCAACCCCACCCCTCGCACCCCACCCCACCCTGTCATGCACCCCACCCCACCCTGTCTCGCACCCCACCCCACCCTGTCACGCACCCCACCCTGTCTCGCACCACACCCCACCCTGTCTCGCATCCACCCCACCCTGTCTCGCACCCCACCCTGTCTCCCAACCCACCTGTCTCACACACCACCCCACCCTGTCTCACACCCAACCCCCACCTGTCTCGCACCCACCCCACCCTGTCATGCATCCCACCCCACCCTGTCTTGCACCCACCCCACCCTGTCTCGCAGGTGTAGGTAACAAATCAGATATACTCTAAAACCAGTACTCTGATCTAAAAGATTTTGGTTTTAATTTTCATGTTTAATATAATTATAAATTCAGTATATTTCACATATATTTGATGCAATCTGATTGGATAACCAGCTGTTTGATAATTTGTATTTGTCTTGTCTACCAACGTTATAGTGTCTTCCATAATATAGCCGTACTAGATTTGAAACTCTGACCGACATGATTAGATTACTGACAAAAATACGGTTAAAATACATAATATGACCATTAAATACAACATTTGAATAGAAGGAGTGCTTTACAATTGCCAACGGAGATGGGAGAAGTGGGTCCCCTTGGGGGCGAAGTCTGGGTCCCTAGGGCAAATATTTCACATGGTATCGGGGTTCATTCTAGGTCAGAATTTTTGGGAGAAGTGAGAAAGCGTGTGATCACTTCCTTAAATGGTGTTCTTAATATACTTCTGCAAAATAGGGTTTAAATGCATAGACTAGTACAACCATTAAATACAACATTTGAATAGGAGGCTTTATAATGGGCCAGTGTATCTTACTAGACAACATTTTGTTTGTAAATCGTAAAAAATCTCTTTTAGATAGAAGTCAGGGTCCCTAGGGCGACAATTACGTCCACATCGCCCTCTAGAATGATCCCTGGGTATTTACATTCAAATTAGTATGATTCATGTTGTATTAACCCATTCAACACCAAGTAACTGACATGGACTGGTCCATGATATTTTTAGACCAATAAATTAATAACAAAATTACATTTGGATCAGTTCATTTATCAAAATGGGTAAAAAAATTCTAAAAATAGTTATATTACTTGAAAAAGTGCAGATCCTGATGAGACGGCTCGTCACGAGCCATCTCATCTGGATCTACACTTTTTTGTAAGCCAATGTAGAGGTCTGTGGTGTTGAAAGGGTAAACTTACGTTAGTATTATACTGTTTCAGCCATTGTTTGTTTACCTGCCATTTCAAGCAGTTCATTCACCGCTGCAAGTCCCCGAAGAATACATCCAGCCATACCGGCACATAGAGAACAGAAATAGACGGATATATGCAGGTAATATACCTGTATGCAGCCATACCGACACATAGAGAACAGAAATAGATGGATATATGCAGGTAATATACATGTGTACAGTCATACCAGCACATAGAACAGAAATAGACGGATATATGCAGGTAATATACATGTATACAGCCATACCGACACATAGAGAACAGAAATAGATGGATATATGCAGGTAATATACATGTGTACAGTCATACCAGCACATAGAACAGAAATAGACGGATATATGCAGGTAATATACATGTATACAGCCATACCGACACATAGAGAACAGAAATAGATGGATATATGCAGGTAATATACATGTGTACAGTCATACCAGCACATAGAACAGAAATAGACGGATATATGCAGGTAATATACATGTATACAGCCATACCGACACATAGAGAACAGAAATAGATGGATATATGCAGGTAATATACATGTGTACAGTCATACCAGCACATAGAACAGAAATAGACGGATATATGCAGGTAATATACATGTATACAGCCATACCGACACATAGAGAACAGAAATAGACGGATATATGCAGGTAATATACATGTATACAGCCATACCGACACATAGAGAACAGAAATAGACGGATATATGCAGGTAATATACATGTATACAGTCATACCAGCACATAGAGAACAGAAATAGACGGATATATGCAGGTAATATACATGTATACAGTCATACCAGCACACAGAGAACAGATATAGACGGATATATGCAGGTAATATACATGTATACAGCCATACCGACACATAGAGAACAGAAATAGACAGATATATGCAGGTAATATACATGTATACAGCCATATCATCACATAGAGAACAGAAATAGATGGATATATGCAGGTAATATATATGTATACAGTCATACCAGCACATAGAACAGAAATAGATGGATATATGCAGGTAATATATATGTATACAGCCATACCTGCACATAGAGAACAGAAATAGACGGATATACAGTAATACATGTATAGCATAGATTTGTTGTTCCCACAACAGGTATGGTGCCCTGTATGGATGAGGCAGTTGGTAACATATATTAAGTATGATATTTATTGTTCCCACAACAGGTATGGTGTCCTGTATGGACGAGGCAGTAGGTAACATATATTAATTATGAGATTTATTGTTCCCACAACAGGTATGGTGTCCTGTATTGACGAGGCAGTTGGTAACATATATTAATTATGAGATATCTTGTTCCCACAACAGGTATGGTGTCCTGTATGGATGAGGCAGTAGGTAACATCACAGATGCACTGAAACGCAAAGGATTATGGGACAACACTGTTCTCGTTTTTACCACTGGTAGGTGTTCTTGTTAAGAAATGAATCACTGGGTTAATAGTTTCCATCAGGGTATGATCTCGATTGCGAAACAAGTTCTTTCAACTTATATTAATCACTCTCGAGACCTCATTCCTGATGGAATCCATTGCCACGAGGGAGAGAGAAGAGGCAATGTGGAATTTAAATGCCTTGCCTAAGGGCACAATCGTAACGGCTCCAGCTGGGGGTGGAACTCCAGACCTTTCGCACCTGAAGCCAATGCGCTATCAAGACTTCCACGACTTTTAAAGATGCCCAATGTAGTTCATACCCCGATGGACACATTTAACCAGCAATTCATTATTTACATTATTTCATTATTCTTTCAATGACGGAAAGAAATATCACCCGTTGCATTTGTTGTATTAATTTCTAATACATAAACTAGCAACAGTTGCCATTGCACATAGTTTGCTATAAATAATAATATATAGCCATAATGAATACGTTTACTATTGGTACGAAGTAGAATAGTAGTTTCATGTTCAGTTCCAAGTATTAGTCGTAAGTAATGAGAGATATCTCTAAATTTCTATTACCTCCCTTGTCAGATAAAGTCTGATTTATTCCAAAATGTGAATAGGTCCTTTTAGTTGGAATCCTTTGTTTTTACTGTTGTTCCCTAACCAGATGTTGCGGTATGATATATTGTGATTTATTTTCAAAATCGTGTTAATTAACTGATAGCATTGTTTTACAAATAAGTGCCCATTGCAGGAGATATGTCGAGATATAGTAATTTAATACTCATTAGAAGCGATAGTGGAATAAAATTGCTAGCATGTTGTGCAAACGAAACAACGATAAAACAGAGGAAAACACTTAATAGGACCTACCTACTTTTAAGGAATATTCAGGGGCAGTAACTGACCAATTTCTCTCATTACAATGTAGATCATTCTTGGAACAGTGTAAACTGTAAGATAACATAGTGCGCATGTCAGCTGCATATCATTAGTAGGGAAATCCATACGAAAATGTGTAAAGTTGCATAAATTATGATTCTGTATTTGAACAGATAATGGAGGCCAAGTGCATGAAGGCGGAAACAACTGGCCACTTCGTGGATGGAAGGCGTCGCTGTGGGAGGGAGGCATGCATGGCGTAGGATTTGTACACAGTGAACTGCTCAATAAGAAGATTGTCGGTTCCATATCACGGGAGCTCATGCACGTCACTGACTGGTTCCCGACGTTGGTTAAACTAGCTGGTGGAAACTTAAATGGTACCCAGCCTCTGGATGGTTTTAATCAGTGGGAAACAATTAAGTAAGTTATTTTTTATTGTTTCGCACAATCTTCAATGAATGAATGAATTAAATTTGAACTCTGTACTGAAACTTTATAGCACGAGTCCGGTCAGGACCGGGAAGTATGTGAGATGGTACGGTGGTCGCCAGATCGGTGAGGTTGGTTTTCTCCAGATACTCCAGTTTCCTCCTATACGATTGACCACATATACGCTTTCATCTGCGCCAACGATATTATAATATAAGCTTGTTTCGCAATCATTGTAAAATACATAAAGTTTAAAACATGCCTGATCAAAGTTCAAGAGTATATTTTGTTTTGTCGGTCATCTGTAAGTCTGCTGACATTTACTGGTTGGTTTGGTACCTTATTAATCCAACTCTTGCAGGTTTCAAACATTCCATTTTCAAACCTGCCCATTCTGTCATAGTATACTTTTATGCCATGGTCAGATTTAGTTTAAGCACCCGTGTCTCATTTATATGAAAAAGTTGGCAGTTTCTTACGGAGGTTGGTGCACCCAAGTACTGGTTAACCGCTGAAGCCTGCCCAGGAAAGGTGTTGTTAGGTAAACTGCCCGCCGGCGATATAGCCCGAAATGGTGCTGATGCAGGCGTAAAACCCGAAATATAAATAAAAATAGTTTAAGCATATTTTATTTCCCAATTATTTGTGCAATTCATGTAATAGTGGGGCCTTCGGGATACGGTGTCCACCGTGTAATCGCAAGGTTGTGAGTGCGAGACCGGTCAGAACCATGGCGGTGGTGATGTCCTTAGACAAGATACTTACTACATACGGATCTGTAGTCCAGTGGTAACACGCTGGACTTGTAATCCAGTGATCGCAAGTTCGATCCCCCATCTGACCCTAATAAAATTAACAGTCTTTCAGATGGGACTTTAAACCGAGATCTCGTGTTGCTGTACGCCGTGCACGTAAAAAACCAGAGGAGATTCTGGAATGGGTCTCTGTCTGTATCATTGCACTATCCTCCAAAAATCTAAAATGACTAATATCTTCAGGAAGCATCGCTCATATGGGCAACCGGTAGCGACGATAAATAAACATAAAACACACACACATATACTTACACCCACATTGCCTCATCACTCTCCCTCATGGCGATGGATTCCATCAGGAATGAGGTCTCGAGAGTGATTAATCAAATTTGTTTAGCAATTGAACTATAATAAATGTGTATGAAATATTATAATAAACATTGCGGTATACGAAATAAAATCAAGTTTTTCCTTTTTCTGTAAACTCTGGTGCAGTCATATTAAAGTTACTTCCCTTTTTTTTAACACGACATTTGTATCTAGACATAAAGAATAAAGAAACTAATTGATAGTTGATTGAGCAACATGTATACCTATATTATGATGACCAATGGCATGTAGTTTAAACATATTTTATTTTATCAATATTTACATCATGTTGTAACATTAATATACAAGAACAAATGGATTAAATCGGAAGCTAGTAGCTTATTTAGATTTTCTCCAGGACAAACATAATTTTCATAAACTATGGAAGAGTGTATATACATTTATGAACATGACAAGTTTTATTCAACTGTAATGATACAAGTGTAAGTAAAAATAATATGGAGATGATGATGAAGTAATCAATCAGACTGGCTTACCAGTCGGATTACGTGCAGTCGATTTAGGAAATGGTGAGGGTTTACATGCAGTCGATTTAGGAATTGGTGAGGGTTTACATGCAATCGATTTAGGAAATGGTGAGGGATTACATGCAGTCGATTTAGGAATTGGTGAGGCGAGAGAGGGGACGAGAGAGAGAAAGCGAGAGTGAGAGAGAACAAGGTGGGAATCATTTATACGAGGATGAAGGGGGAAGATACACAAATTACACTAGCCGTTATCAAATCTCTTTGTTGCTGTAATAAACTGGTGAACTGCATCAAATATCGCCTTGTTTATCTCTTCACTTAGATTATCATCACCATACAAAAGAACTTTAATGGCATGTAGAGACTCTGGTATAATATTTCCAAGCCTCTGTGTGTTTTATGTTTATTTATCGTCGCTACCGGCTGCCCATATGAGCGACGCCTCCTGAAGATATTAGTCATTTTAGATTTTGGAGGATAGTGCAGTGATACAGACAGAGACCCATTCCAGAGTCTCCTCTGGTTCTTTTACGTGCACGGTGTAAAGCACCGACACGAGACATCGGTTTAACGTCCCATCTGAAAGACTGTTAATTTTATTAGGGTCAGACGGGGGATCGAACCTGCGATCCCTGGATTACCAATCCAGCGTGTTACCACTGGACTATTGATCCATCTGTTTCTAAGCCTCAATGTCAGAAGTATCTTTTATATGCCTGGTGTACAACACTGAGGACCTCTGTTCATTGACCCATCTGAAAGACTGTTAATAATATAATGGTGTGACTGCAGATGAAACTATGTCCAATGTGTTGACCACTGGGGTCATTGAACCATTTTGACCACTGGGCTGAAATATTTTTAACAATGATGACTAATGTAATGTGTGCATGTGTGCATACATGCAGATGCCTTTAACCTGTAGCACGCTGTAGGCGAAATGAACAGATAACAGATGTGTAATATTTTTTCTTATTTTTCCTGGAAAGTAGAGCTTGACATTTCATTCAAATCTATCCTGAATGCCGACAGCGTGCAAAAGGTTAACCCTTTCAACACCACAAACCTCTAAATAGGCCTTCAAAAAATGTAGATTCCAGATTAGCCAGCTTGTGACGAGCCGTCTCATCAGGATCTGCACGTTTTGCGAGTAAATATTACTATTTTAAGACAAAATTACCATTTTTAATAAATGAACTGGTCTAAATGTAATTTTCTTATTAATTTATTGGTCTAAAAATATCATGCAACAGTCCATGTCAGTTACTTGGTGTTGAATGGGTTAAAGAGTGCCAGAATTGGTGATGTGCATAATTATATTGTAACATTTTGTACATGTAACTATGGTGATGTGCATATATACTGTAACATTTTGTACATGTAGCTATGGTGATGTGCATATATACTGTAACATTTTGTACATGTAACTATGGTGATGTGCATATATACTGTAACATTTTGTACATGTATCTATGGTGATGTGCATATATACTGTAACATTTTGTACATGTAACTATGGTGATGTGCATATATACTGTAACATTGTGTACATGTAACTATGGTGATGTGCATATATACTGTAACATTTTGTACATGTAGCTATGGTGATGTGCATATATACTGTAACATTTTGTACATGTAGCTATGGTGATGTGCATATATACTGTAACATTTTGTACATGTAGCTATGGTGATGTGCATATATACTGTAACATTTTGTACATGTAGCTATGGTGATGTGCATATATACTGTAACATTTTGTACATGTAGCTATGGTGATGTGCATATATACTGTAACATTTTGTACATGTAGCTATGGTGATGTGCATATATACTGTAACATTTTGTACATGTAGCTATGGTGATGTGCATATATACTGTAACATTTTGTACATGTAGCTATGGTGATGTGCATATATACTGTAACATTTGTACATGTAGCTATGGTGATGTGCATATATACTGTAACATTTTGTACATGTAGCTATGGTGATGTGCATATATACTGTACATTTTGTACATGTAACTATGGTGATGTGCATATATACTGTAACATTGTGTACATGTAACTATGGTGATGTGCATATATACTGTAACATTTTGTACATGTAGCTATGGTGATGTGCATATATACTGTAACATTTTGTACATGTAGCTATGGTGATGTGCATATATACTGTAACATTTTGTACATGTAACTATGGTGATGTGCATATATACTGTAACATTTTGTACATGTAGCTATGGTGATGTGCATATATACTGTAACATTTTGTACATGTAGCTATGGTGATGTGCATATATACTGTAACATTTTGTACATGTAACTATGGTGATGTGCATATATACTGTAACATTTTGTACATGTAGCTATGGTGATGTGCATATATACTGTAACATTGTGTACATGTAACTATGGTGATGTGCATATATACTGTAACATTTTGTACATGTAGCTATGGTGATGTGCATATATACTGTAACATTTTGTACATGTAGCTATGGTGATGTGCATATATACTGTAACATTTTGTACATGTAACTATGGTGATGTGCATATATACTGTAACATTTTGTACATGTAGCTATGGTGATGTGCATATATACTGTAACATGTTGTACATGTAGCTATGGTGATGTGCATATATACTGTAACATTTTGTACATGTAACTATGGTGATGTGCATATATACTGTAACATTTTGTACATGTAGCTATGGAAAAACGAGCCCGAGGAAAGAAGTCCTGCACAACATTGATTATTTATATCCTGCGTCGGGACAGCCAATGTTCAACGGCACATTCAATACGTCAAGCAGGGCCGCTTTGAGAATAGGAGATTGGAAGATAATTACTGGAGACCCCGGTACGTACAGTGATATAGAAAACTGAAGAAAAAAATCGCTTTTTATTTTATCCCTTCCAATACATTCAAACCTGTCTTAACCCTTTCCTTCATAGAAGCACCTCTTGACGACATTACCAATACGACATACATTGACAATATAGTAGCCAAACTAATGTTCATAATAAAGGCCAGAATCTCATGTAGTCCCAGTAATATCTATGGAGGTGGGATAGATATGGCGACTACTTATCCACTGCATGATAGTTAAATGGCTGTCGTTTGTATGGAGATATAATAGTATATTAACCTAAATCTCTCTGAAGGAAAGGGTTAAGCAGCCAGCCAAGCGAATCACAGAAAGTGGCTGCTTAGCACAAGTGGCTGCTTAATAGAGGTCAAATGTATTAATAAAACATATTCTCTGTAAACTGGCTGCTTAATACATGTTGGCTGCCTAACAAATGGGTACCATCACGTCATACTCTTGATATTTATACAATACAGCTGAGTACATCTTTTTTTAAATTCTAATTTATCGTCGCTACCAGTTGCCCACATGAGTGACGGGCAGTTTACCTAACAACACCTTTCCTGGCCAGGCTCCAGCGATTAACCAGTACTTGGTGCACAAACCTCTGTAAGAAACTGCCAACTTTTTCATATAAAGAGACACGGTCTGAGAGGGGCTTGAACCTTGACCATCAGTGACGATAGATTACAGTGGTATACAAGTCAGCGACTATAACCACTCGACCACATGTCGGACTGGGTACCATCAAATCATACTCGTGGTGTTCATACATTACAACTGGGTACCACGTCATACTATGGTATTTATTCATTACAGGTAACGGAAGTTGGGTACCGCCACCATACATGAATCTACCAGCATTCAACATCCAAGAAAGTGGAGCAGATGGAACCGGCACCAAGAATCTGTGGCTGTTTAATATTCGTGACGACCCCTACGAACGGAATGACCTGTCTGACAAACGTAGAATCATAGTGAAAAAAATGCTTGATAAACTCACAGAATATCAGAAAACTGCCGTTAAATGTCGGTACCCGGCCAATGATCCTCGGTCAAATCCAAATAAACTGGGTGGATTTTGGGGACCGTGGTTATAAATACCAACTTGAACCAAACTTAAAGTCATATTCCTGTTTAGAAAGTACGCGAGTGTCCCGATTCTTACACCTCCGAAGAAAATTTCATTTCTTCGGGGGTGTATAGTTTTCGCATTGTCCGCACCCATAAAGTGGTACTTAAGTGGCTAAGAGAACAATAGATTTAAGCTTTAAGGTTCGATCCCCCGTCTGACCCTAATAAAATTAACAGTCTTTCAAATGGTACTTTAAACCAAGGTCTTGTGTCGGTGCTTTACACCGTGCATGTAAAAGAACCAGAGGAGACTCTGGAATGGGTCTCTGTCTGTATCATTGCACTATCCCCCAAAAATCTGAAATGACTAATCTCTTCAGGAGGCGTCGCTCATATGGGCAACCGGTAGCGACGATAAATAAACGTAAAACACACATAGATCTAGTGTCTAGTGGTCTAGGGTTAGGGGTTATTTGCCTATAAAACTTTATTTGGCTACGGATTTCCGTTTATTTATATATAGAGAACAAAAGAATAGCCATTTAATATGCAAACATTTTGGGTAGTCCGACCGAGTCGATATTTCATGTCCGGGCTCTAACTTCTTCGGCTATGAAGGATTTCAAAACTAATGTGCTACAGGTGGTCGCCATATAGAGGTGACGTCCCACATAACCCTGGTCTGTAGCTAGCTTCAAGGTCAATTACATTATAACAACCTTTTCACAAATTGTGAAACTTATTTTGAACACTTATACGACTTTATGTTTGGCACGTATCAATCATGCACCTTTATCATGTACTCTTCAGCATGGTTCCCGCTGTTAAGTTGCCAATTGCGACACAAAACAAATACTGGCGCTAAATTCTCTGAATTTCAGGGATCATTCTAGAGGGCGATGTGGGCGAAATTGTCACCTAGGGACCCTGACTTCGCCCTCTAGGGGCCCCACTTCTCCCTAAAAAAATATTTTTAAAGAAAATAAATAATTTTTTGGTTTTTACGATTTTTAAACAAAATTTTGTCTAGTAAGATACCCTGGCCCATTATAATAGATAGAATAAAAATTCAGACAGAGGGAACCCTGCTTCAGAGCTCATCCTCGGGGGGGGGGCATGGACAAACGATATACTCGCCCTAGGGACCATAAATTTGCTCTCTATTTGCTCTCCCCACTTCTCCCGAGATATTTATTTTACAATTTTCATACAAAATTTTGTCCAGTAAGATAGTGTATTGTCATTGTAAAACACTTCTGTTCAAATGTTGTATTTAAGGGTCATATTGTGTATTTAAGGGTCATATTGTGTATTTAAGGGTCATATTGTGTATTTAAGGATCATATTGTGTATTTAACCCTAAACATGCAGTTTCTCATTTTTTCCAAAAATTCTTCTTCGAGGATGGTCCTAGTCCTATATAATATAAGACCTCTACATAAAAATGTTTTCGTTCTGTTATTTCGAGAAATGCCTTGATAGTGAAATGTCACATTTTTCAAGTCTAAATATTTGGACTAAGGATGGGCCCTGCCCGTGATTTATTAGGTAATCTCAGCATATGCACCAAAGACTAGAGTATACTCCATATGCACCAAAGACTAGAGTATACTCTATATGCACCAAAGACTAGAGTATACTCCATATGCACCAAAGACTAGAGTATACTCCATATGCACCAAAGACTAGAGTATACTCCATATGCACCAAAGACTAGAGTATACTCCATATGCACCAAAGACTAGAGTATACTCCAGTTTCCCATGTTTCAACTATACTCGGCATTTTTATTTAAATAAATAACTTGCGTAACATTATGGATTCATGAATTCGTTTTAGCTTTTAACCTGATCACCTGGGGAGGGCACTCGCTAATGTTGGTAAAACTTGTTGCCCAACCCATTTGTTTCTACATTTTATTCTTGCAGTGTTCAAGTATAAGCATAGCATTGCAGTTGTATCATTTTGCTTATATATTTACCATGTTTATATTTGTAATTGTATTGTATATAAACAAGCATTGCAGTTGTATCAGTTTGCTTATATATTTATCATGTTTATATTTGTAATTGTATTGTATATAAACAAGCATTGCAGTTGTATCATTTTGCTTATATATTTACCATGTTTATATTTGTAATTGTATTGTATATAAACAAGCATTGCAGTTGTATCATTTTGCTTATATATTTACCATGTTTATATTTGTAATTGTATTGTATATAAACAAGCATTGCAGTTGTATCATTTTGCTTATATATTTACCATGTTTATATTTGTAATTGTATTGTATATAAACAAGCATTGCAGTTGTATCATTTTGCTTATATATTTACCATGTTTATATTTGTAATTGTATTGTATATAAACAAGCATTGCAGTTGTATCATTTTGCTTATATATTTACCATGTTTATATTTGTAATTGTATTGTATATAAACAAGCATTGCAGTTGTATCATTTTGCTTATATATTTACCATGTTTATATTTGTAATTGTATTGTATATAAACAAGCATTGTAGTTGTATCATTTTGCTTATATATTTACCATGTTTATATTTGTAATTGTATTGTAAATAAATAAGCAATAAAATATGATTAAACTAAATTAACCAGAAATGATGCAACTGGCAAGCAGGCCTCATACTAGAGGGCGACATTGGTGAAATATTCGCCCCCTTGGGGCCCCCACTTCTTCCTAATAAGTTCAGAAAGAAACTTGGTCATATTTTGTATTTCAACCTTATTTTTTTGAAATTCATTAAATACCATTTAACCCTTTCCTTCATAGAAGCACCTCTTGACGACATTACCAATATGACATACATTGAAAATGTAGTAGCCAAACCAATGGTCATAAAGGTCAGAATCTCGTGTAGTCCCAGTAATATCTATGGAGGTGGGATAGATATGGTGACTACTTATCCACTGCATGCTAGCTAAATGGCTGTTGTTTGTATGGAGATATAATAGTATATTAACCTAAATCTCTATGAAGGAAAGGGTCAAGGACGCAATCGCGCGCTTTCGCACTTCTCCCAAAAATTCTAACCTGTAGGACGAGCCTTGGAAAGCTTCCAGTCTATAAATAGAATGTTTGTGTAGTCAGCGAGTGCGACATAATTATGCTCGTATTTTCTTCTATGCTTTCCAAAGACTTTCTTCAGCGATATGAATCCATCGTGGACTATTTGCGAGACATAATCTTGGAAAATCCCTTCATCTTGGAGACGTAATCTCGGAAACCCCTTCATCTTGGAGACGTAATCTCAGATATCCCTTCATCTTGGAGACGTAATCTCAGAAACCCCTTCATCTTGGAGACGTAATCTCAAAAATCCCTTATCTCAGAGATCCCTTCATCTTGGAGACATAATCTCAGAAATCCATCCATCTGGGAGACAGATTCTAGGATCACCCTTCATTAACCCTTTCCTTCATAGAAACTCCTCTAAAAGTCTTGACACTATTACCAATACGACATACATTGACAATGTAGTAGCCAAACCAATGTTCATAATAAAGGCCAGAATCTTGTGTAGTCCCAGTAATATCTATGTAGGTGGGATAGATATGGCGACTACTTATCCACTGCATGATAGCTAAATGGCTGTTGTTTGTATGGAGATATAATAGTATATTAACCTAAATCTCTATGGAGGAAAGGGTTAAGGAGACAAATCTTATAAAACATGATTGCGTAAATGCTCGATCAGAAATCATGTAATGTTCGAATAAAATGCCATGTTCTTGACATAATATATCGTGTAATTATTCCAGGTTTTATATAAGATCTCTATATTAGCAAAACAATTCATGTTATAATCGTTTATTATACCCGAGATATGAAATATATGGGGGTGATATTGGGAGTCACTTGAGTCCATCCATCTGTTTCTTGTCCTATCGATTTCTCCTAAATGCACCTACGTGACTAGGAGAACAATACATTATAAGTCTAGTGGTCTAGGGTTAGGGGTTATGTGGCTATCAATTCCGTTTATGTCACTATCAATTCTCTTTATGTGGCTATCATTTCTGTTTATGTGGCTATCAATTCTGTTTATGTGGCTATCAAAATCTGTTTATGTGGCTATCAATTCTGTTTATGTGGCTATCAATTCCGTTTATGTGGCTATCAATTCTGTTTATGTGGCTATCAATTCTGTTTATGTGGCTATCAATTCTGTTTATATGGCTATCAATTCCGTTTATATGGCTATCAATTCTGTTTATGTGGCTATCAATTCCATTTATATGGCTATCAATTCTGTTTATATGGCTATCAATTCTGTTTATGTGGCTATCAATTCTGTTTATGTGGCTATCAATTCTGTTTATGTGGCTATCAATTCCGTTTATATGGCTATCAATTCTGTTTATGTGGCTATCAATTCCGTTTATGTGGCTATCAATTCTGTTTATGTGGCTATCAATTCTGTTTATGTGGCTATCAATTCCATTTATGTGGCTATCAATTCCATTTATGTGGCTACCAGTTCATTTATCAAAATGGGTAATTTTGTCTAAAAATAGTAATATTACTGGCAAAAAGTGCAGATCCTGATGAGACGGCTCATCTGGATCTACACTTTGTGTAAGCCTATTTAGAGGTGTGTAGTAGTGAAAAGGTTAATTTATTAGTATAAGGCGAGCATTTTGTAGCTCATTTGGGACTCTTGTAGACTTGTACTACACTATAGTTAGGTTATAGGATTATATGTGATGTTGTTAGAACGTAAATATTTATATATACATGTACATGTACCTGTAGTTGCTTCTGCTTTCTGTGATCTATAAGCTTACATGTACCTTGTCAGAGTTTCAAGGAGACCATTTCATATCGATAGACTGTCGAGCATTCCGTGTATGTGTGCCTAAAACCAACATCTCAAAAAGAGTATCAACTTGCAAAACCGGAATGTCCGCAGAAAACACAACTATCCAATCTGGCGACCACATACTACCCGGTCCGTGGATCGAACCCGAGTTGCATTGATGAGAAGCGAGCATGCTAATCATTGGGCTATTCAGACAGCCAAACGTATCTACAACTAATGTGCACACACTTGATCAAATATGGTTCAATGTATTTGGACAAATGGAAACGTGTTCAAATTTAAGTGAGTGCTCGACCAGACTGCGTGAAGCATCCCACAATTGGCATGTATCACGTTGTCGGTAAAACTACATGACGGAAATCCTTATCAACGGTCTTAGTCTCACTATAGTTTATACAAATTTATTTTAGCTCGATTGCGAAACAAGTTATTTCAACTTATATAAATCACTCTCGAGACCTCATTCCTGATGGAATCCATCGCCACGAGAGAGAAGAGGCAACGTGGAATTTAAATGCCTTGCCTAAGGGCACAATCGTAACGGCTCCAGTGGGGCTCGAACTCCGGACCTTTCGCACCTGAAGCGAATGCGCATCCACTGCGCTATCACGACTTCCACGACTTCACTATGGTTACCTATTATACCGGTTATACAAAATGTAGTCCTATATATACGACCTCTACATAAATTATTTTTTGATCCGTTATTTCGAGAAATGCCTTGATAGTAAAATGTCACATTTTCAAGTCTAAATATTTGGACTACAGTCTAAGGTGAATGACCTAGTGTCACTATGGTTACCTATTATACCGTTTATACAACATGTATTCTTATAGAGAACTTTTATATACTTGCTGCACATGATAATTGCATTTTCTCATCTATATAATTTTATTTTTTCATTGATATAATTTTATTTTTTCATTGATATAATTGTTAATTTCATTCTCTTAAATTCTTTACCAATTTTAATTCATACTTGCCATTTTATAGATCACGTCACCTATATTTATTGTAAGCTATTGGTTTAGGTTGGTCATCCAGCATCTGTGATCATTTTGCTGTGAATTTATGTAGATCTACATTGTTAATGAATTTGTTGAATTTATGTGAAGAACGCTTTCAAACGTTAAAAAAGCGTTCCAGCCATACTGACGGTAAAAGAATGCGGGATTATGGGAGAGAAAAAAAATATATATTCTCCCACAATTCAACTTCTAGGTCAACTTCCGTACAAAGATTTAAAATTAGATAACATATAGAGTGACTTTCATCTCAATTCACTGTACCGAAAAGCTTGCTTAGAGGTCCCTATTATATGCACTTCCCACAAAATTGTTAAATGTCTATCACTTCTTCTAGAGTGAACAGGATAGGTTGTAAAACTTGTTGATTTATATACTCATCACTGATGGTCACGGGTTCGAGCCCCGCTCAGGCCGTGTTTCATTTATATGACAAAGTTGGCAGTTTCTTACGCAGGTTGGTGCACCAAAGTACTGGTTAACCGCTGGAGCCTGCCCAGGAAAGGTGTTAAGTAAACTGCCCGCAGGCGATATAGCCTGAAATGGAGCTGATGGCGTAAAACCCGAAATATAACATAACATTGTTGATTTATACAAATGTATATTGAAACTGCTATACACTCTGGTTTATTATATGGATTGGAAACAAAATCGAGTTCGTCTTTTACTGCAAACCCCCATGTGACATACCTATAAATCCGCCTAAATTCATCCAACCGGAACGGGGTTTCAATATGCACCACTAGATATAATACTGATGCTTACTGCCAAGTTTCGTTGAAAATCTAACAACGGGTTTTGGATATTAAGCGCATACAAGTTATAAAAATGTTGAAATGGCCGTAAATCCGCCTAAATTCGTCCAACCGGAACAGGGTTTCAATATGCACAACTAGATATAATATTGATGCTTCCTGCCAAGTTTGGTTGAAAATCTAACAAGGGGTTTTGGAGACGAGGTGAAATGGATGGCCAGACAGACAGAAAAGGCAAAAACAATGACTCTTGTCATTAGGGGAGACATTAGCAGTTTCATTACGGTGAGCCAACGTCCAAATACAAGACGAAATCAGTTGCTAGGTTACAATAGTGGCCGTCTGCACTCCCTATAAATATATATAGTGACTCATCTCTAGGCCTATATACATGTATATATAGTGACTAATGATCTCATCTCCAGGCACAGATGGTTCTGTAGTCCAGTGGTAACACGCTGGACTGGTAATCCAGGGATCACAGGTTCGATCCCCCATCTGATCCTAGTAAAATATAAGTCTTTCAGATGGGACGTTAAATCGAGGTCTCGTGTCGGTGCTTTACACCGTGCACGTAAAAGAACCAGAGGAGACTCTGGAATGGGTCTCTGTCTGTATCATGCACTATCCCCCAAAATCTAAAATAACTAATCTCTTCCGGAGGAGTCACTCATATGGGCAACCGGTAGCGACGATAAATAAACGTAAAACACATCTCCAGGCCTAGATATAGATAGTAACTTATCTCTAGGCCAATATATATATAGTGACTCATTTCTAGGCCTATATATATATAGTAACTTATCTCCAGGCCAATATATATATAGTGACTCATTTCTAGGCCTATATAGATGGTGACTTGTCTCTAGGCCGATATAGTAACCTATCTCCAGGCCAATATAGATATAGTGACTCATTTCTAGGCCTATATAGATGGTGACTTGTCTCTAGGCCAATAGATATAGTGACTCATTTCTAGGCCTATATAGATAGTGACTTATCTCCAGGCCAATATATATATATAGTAACTTTTATCTCCAGGCCTATATATATAGCGACTTATTTCTAGGCCTATATATATATAGTGACTTATTTCTAGACCAATATATATATAGTAACTTATCTCCAGGCCTATATATATAGCGACTTATTTCTAGGCCTATATATATATAGTGACTTATTTCTAGACCAATATATATATAGTAACTTATCTCCAGGCCTATATATATATATATAGTGACTCATTTCTAGGCCTATATATATAGCGACTTGTTTCTAGGCCTATATATATATAGTGACTTATTTCTAGGCCAATACATATATAGTAACTTATCTCCAGGCCTATATATATAGTGACTCATTTCTAGGCCTATATATATATAGTGACTCATTTCTAGGCCTATATATATATATAGTGACTTCTCTCTAGATATATATATATATAGTGACTTCTCTCTAGATATATATATAGTGACTTCTCTCTAGATATATATATAGTGATTTCTCTCTAGATATATATAGTGACTTCTCTCTAGATATATATAGTGACTTCTCTCTAGATATATATATATATATAGTGACTTCTCTCTAGATATATATATATAGTGACTTCTCTCTAGATATATATATAGTGACTTCTCTCTAGATATATATATATAGTGACTTCTCTCTAGATATATATATAGTGACTTTTGTTTTTTGTGTTCTCTCTAGATATATATATATAGTGACTTCTCTCTAGATATATATATATAGTGACTTCTCTCTAGATATATATATATATAGTGACTTCTCTCTAGATATATATATATTGTGACTTCTCTCTAGATATATATATAGTGACTTCTCTCTAGATATATATATAGTGACTTCTCTCTAGATATATATATAGTGACTTCTCTCTAGATATATATATAGTGACTTCTCTCTAGATATATATATATAGTGACTTCTCTCTAGATATATATATAGTGACTTCTCTCTAGATATATATATAGTGACTTCTCTCTAGATATATATATAGTGACTTCTCTCTAGATATTATATATAGTGACTTCTCTCTAGATATATATATATACTTCTCTCTAGATATATATATAGTGACTTCTCTCTAGATATATATATATTGACTTCTCTCTAGATATATATATAGTGACTTCTCTCTAGATATATATAGTGACTTCTCTCTAGATATATATATATAGTGACTTCTCTCTAGATATATATATAGTGACTTCTCTCTAGTATATATATATAGTGACTTCTCTCTAGATATATATATAGTGACTTCTCTCTAGATATATATATATAGTGACTTCTCTCTAGATATATATATAGTGACTTCTCTCTAGATATATATATATAGTGACTTCTCTCTAGATATATATATAGTGACTTCTCTCTAGATATATATATATAGTGACTTCTCTCTAGATATATATATAGTGACTTCTCTCTAGATATATATATATAGTGACTTCTCTCTAGATATATATATAGTGACTTCTCTCTAGATATATATATAGTGACTTCTCTCTAGATATATATATAGTGACCTCTCTAGATATATATATATAGTGACTTCTCTCTAGATATATATATATGTGACTTCTCTCTAGATATATATATAGTGACTTCTCTCTAGATATATATATAGTGACTTCTCTCTAGATATATATA
>CM026400.1:45189504-45269114 GCA_014843695.1 Archivesica marissinica
TATAGTGACTTCTCTCTAGATATATATATATAGTGACTTCTCTCTAGATATATATATAGTGACTTCTCTCTAGATATATATATAGTGACTTCTCTCTAGATATATATATAGTGACTTCTCTCTAGATATATATATAGTGACTTCTCTCTAGATATATACATCAATATAGTGACCAGTCTACACAAGCCTCAACAGGTGCCTACGGGCAGGCCGACGACGTATACAACTTGCAACTCGTTCGCCCATTTCACCAATATGTACTGCATTACTGCCTCTTTGATCAATCACCATACTTTAGCAATATGTTCAAGGGGCTCACCCCAAAATAGCCCCTCCCGCACCTCAAAATGCACCCTGTCCCTTTTATGACCCACCCTGCCGCTTTTTTTCCCACCCTGCCAATTTTTCCACTCTAGAAACAACCCTATTAATTGACATTGTAGTTTGTCTTTGTTTCAATTGTCATAATAAGTAGAGCCGTACGCTGGAAATGTATAACTTTATTTGGTCAACATGAGGTATAAACTATTATTATAAACATGACTAAGCATAGCAAACAACGATAACACAAGTTAACAAAATACATGTAAATATAAACAAAGAGGTTTAGATAAACCGTAGACACTTGCCGACATTGTATATATATAACGAACAATAATAATATATAATCTTACAAGTTATCTTACACATTAAAGAGCTCCTATGAAGGTTTGAAAAACTGGATTCTTTACCCAATTTATATCAGAAGATGACATAATTTTCACAATTTGAATCAGAAGATGACGGAATTTTCACAATTTGAATCAGAAGATGACGGAATTTTCACAATTTGAATCAGAAGATGACGGAATTTTCACAATTTGCATCCGAAGCTGACAGAATGTTCACAATTTAGATTCTTTACCCAATTTATATCAGAAAATGACAGACTATTCACAATTATATCAGAAAATGACAGAATTTTCACAATTTGTATCAGAAGATGACAGAAATTTCACAATTTGTATCAGTAGACAACGAAATTTTCACAATTTGCATCCGAAGCTGACAGAATTTTCACAATTTAGATTCTTTACCCAATTTGTATCAGAAAATGACATAATTTTCACAATTTGTATCAGAACATGACGGAATTTTCACAATTTAGATTCTTTACCCAATTTGTATCAGAAAATGACATAATTTTCACGATTTGTATCAGAACATGACGGAATTTTCACAATTTAGATTCTTTACCCAATTTGTATCAGAAAATGACATAATTTTCACAATTTGTATCAGAACATGACGGAATTTTCACAATTTAGATTCTTTACCCAATTTGTATCAGAAAATGACATAATTTTCACGATTTGTATCAGAACATGACGGAATTTTCACAATTTAGATTCTTTACCCAATTTGTATCAGAAAATGACATAATTTTCACAATTTGTATCAGAACATGACGGAATTTTCACAATTTAGATTCTTTACCCAATTTGTATCAGAAAATGACATAATTTTCACGATTTGTATCAGAACATGACGGAATTTTCACAATTTAGATTCTTTACCCAATTTGTATCAGAAAATGACATAATTTTCACAATTTGTATCAGAACATGACGGAATTTTCACAATTTAGATTCTTACCAAATTTATATCAGATGTGGCATCTATATGTTTGCTCTCTCTTTGAGGAGCATAATATCTCGCACCCACAAATTGTAGGAATGGAAATATTTTTAGTAACAAATATACAAATGTAAATTCTTCTCAGTGTGCCTATCTTTTAAACAACATTATTTTATTAGCGCAGTGGTTAGCGCTCTCGCTTCTCACCAATGCTACCCGGGTTCGATCCTTGGACCGGGAAGTATGTGATATGGTACAGTGGTCGCCAGATCGGACTGGTGGGTTTTCTCCGGGTACTCCGGTTTCCTGACCACATTTACGCTTACATCCGCGCCAACGAGAGTGATTAATATAAGTTGTTAGAACTTGCTTCGCAATCGTTGTAAAATAAATAAAGTTTAAACTAAACAACATTATATAAAATTTGTCAGATTATGAAATGTTTATATTAATTTTGATAAGCTGGGAATGTACAAATATATATACCGTACTTATTCGCCCATAAGACTGGCGTTTAATCACCAGAATATTGTCTCAAAGCAGCTTCCTGTGTTATAAGCGAGTGATAAAAAAATGTTGTTCCAACTCCATAATTGATGATCTTTAAATAACTGAAATTTTGTAGTAAAAGCAGAGACGTTCACAGCTCAATCTGTAAACTAAACTTGTTAATTGCATTTTAGAAAGAAAGAAATAATTTGTTGTTCATCAGTGCATGATTTTATGACTAATTTACAGTGATTTTACAGTACAATTTGTTTGATCTTTACTTCTGAGTGGTTTCCATTTTTTCAACCCGTCTTATGCGCGGGTCTACGCACAATACCACTGATCTAAGACCAAAGGCTTATAGTCAAGATCGTCTTATAGGCGGGTAAATACGGTAATTTGTTTTTACCACATTCCCACATAGAAGCAGCACTATTTATTTTTTTTGGCGCTTTTATGTGGAAATGGGTTAAGGAATGTAGAGTATTAATATTGTTCATTGTTGTCTGCTCTTTAAATATCAGATCAGCCGATCCACGGTCGCTGGGTCAATGATTTTATCCAGCGGGATTCCCGGTACAAACCCCGGGGTCGTCTGCTCCACCTGTGATGGCTTGTAGCGGCCCTTCATGCGGCGAGACTTGCGCATGTACCAGTACATGTAGACGACAATGGCGATGATGATGGCGATGATGATTACGATGGATGCAGCCACCACTCCGGTATTTCCGGCATCCTCACTCTGTGTAAGCCAGATCTCACAGAAAACACCTGTAAAATAATGCATGCGCCCGTAGTATTACAGCAATATAAATATAATTAAAGTCCCTAATTAGATTGGACTGCACATTAATAAATACAATTAAAGCCCCCATATGTGTTTATTTAGATTGTGCTGAACATTAACCCATTTCATTCTGGATACCGTTCAAACGGTATCTGCAAAGAACATAGAGCCAGATCAACCACCATGGAACGTGCCGTCTGATCAGGATCTATGCTGTTTGCTATTCAGATGATCTTGCTAAGACACTTGGCTATGCAGCAAACAACATAGATCCTGATCAGCACGCAGCGTCACGCTGCGGCTGATCTGGATCTATGTTGTTTGCAAAAGCCTTTAAATATATCCAGAATGAAATGGGTTAATAAATAAAATTAAAGCCCCATTATGTGTTTATTTAGATTGTGCTGCACATTAATAAATACAATTAAAGCCCCTACATGTGTTTATTTAGATTGTGCTGAACATTAATAAATACAATTAAAGCCCCAATATGTGTTTACTTAGATTGTGCTGCACATTAATAAATACAAGTAAAGTCCCTGTATGTGTTTACTTAGATTGTGCTGCACATTAATAAATACAATTAAAGCCCCCTTCATGTGATTACTTAGATTGTGCTGAACATTAATAAATACAATTAAAGCCCATATTACTTAGATTGTGCTGCACATTAATAAATACAAGTAAAGTCCCTGTATGTGTTTACTTAGATTGTGCTGCACATTAATAAATACAATTAAAGCCCCTACATGTGATTACTTAGATTGTGCTGAACATTAATAAATACAATTAAAGCCCCTAATGTGTTTATTTAGATTGTGCTGAACATTAATAAATACAATTAAAGCCCCCATATGTGCTTATTTACATACCTGTATGCCATATAAATACAATTAACGAGTCGGCTCATCTGGATCTATACTTTTTTGTAAGCCTATTTAGAGGTGTGTGGTCTTGAAAGGGTTAAGATTTTTTTTAACCCATTCCCCCTCCTCCCCAATAAAATAAAATCTTCATTACTATTGTATAGGTAGGTGGGTGAGGAAAATTTAAAAAACAACTTGTATTTATTGTCGAGACTTCAAGCACCTGTGGTTTATCTTACCCGTATATTCTTCCGAACAGACGCAAACATAAGATCCGGCTGTATTTATACAGTTAGCTTGCCCGAAGCATTGATCCCGCCCAGTCGTGCACTCGTTCACGTCAGTCGTACAGTTAACGCCGGAGTAGCCAATTGGACACGTACATTTATACGACAATCCAGTATCTACACACGTGCCGTTATTCTCACAGGGTGACGTAGCACAATCGTCCGTTTCCACCTGGCATAAATCACCATGGTAACCAGTAGCATTGCAATCGCAGGTGAATGAGCGGATTCCGTCGATGCAACGTCCGTTGTTCAAGCATGGTCTACCTGTTAACATATAGCATCTCATGATCATTCTTTCTAACATCCAAAACTATTGACTCACTAATATCAAAGTAATAAAGATGTTCCGTCTCTGGCTGATATCAAGTTACCTTGGTTACACATCGCAGCTTCTCTCTCCCTCATGGCAATGCTTTCCATCCAATGACCACATTTGCGCTTTCATCTGCGCAAATGAGAGTGATTAATATAAATTGTTGAAATTTGTTTCGCAATTGTTGTAAAATAAATAACATTTAAACTAATGCTTTCCATCATGAATGAGGTCTCAAGAGCCATTAGTCGGAAGTTTCCATCATGAATGAGGTCTCGAGAGCCATTAGTCGGAAGTTTCCATCATGAATGAGGTCTCAAGAGACATTAGTCGGAAGTTTCCATCATGGATGAGGTCTCAAGAGCCATTAGTCGGAAGTTTCCATCAAGAATGAGGTCTCGAGAGCCATTAGTCGGAACTTGTAAGAACTTGTTTTGCAATTGTGCTATTAACAAATTTGTTCATTTTTGGTGTCTAACCTCGCACAAACAGGTTGGGTGGCATACATTATAACCAGTGGGATGTTTTGCATATGAAAATTCGGAAATTGATGCCGAACAAGTCCGGGTTTAATTAGCTACGTTTTAAACTATGATTCAAGTCATACACGCGTCTCGAAGTCACCACAAAAAAGTAGGTCGATATGCTGCTCTGTCTGTATCATTGCACTATCCTCCATAAATCTAAAATGACTAATCTCTTCAGGAAGCGTCGCTCATATGGGCAACCGGTAGCGACGATAAATAAATGTAAAAATACACGCATGGCATAACTGTGTACTTTGGTTATAATTATTGTGTATGTGCATTAACTAACCCTATAGTGTTAAGAAATTTAAGAGGGCCCTAAGGTAGATTAGTCCAGAACTAATTAGGTCACCCTCTATAAATAAAGAAATCCAACAATGTACAGTAATGGGTTTCAGCAAACAACGAATGTCGTGATAGCGCAGTGGAAGCGCGTTCGCTTCTGGTACGAACGGTCCGGAGTTCAAGCCCCGCTGAAGCCGTTATGATTATGCCCTTAGGCAAGGCACTTAAATTCCACGTTGCCTCTTCTCTCTCCCTCGTGGCGATGGATTCCATCAGGAATGAGGTCTCGAGAGTGATTAATATAAGTTATAAGAACTTGTTTCGCAATCGAGCTAAAATAAATTTGTATAAACTATACAACGAATTTGTTTTTTGTTTTTTTTAGAGAATCACTTCTTACCAACGCAATTATTTATGTTACTATCACAGTTATATCCCTGGAAGCCCGAGTTGGTACAATCACACACGTATCCTGACATAGTGTTTATACAGTTGCCGCCATTGTCACACGGTTGCCCCTGACAACTGTCAATCAACTCCCCGCATGTCTCGCCACTCCAACCAGCCCCACAAAGACATCGGAACGAACCGAACAGATTCTTACATACACCTGAAATAATTATAGTACAGCAATGAGATTCAAAAAGGGCGACATCAAATTTTGACTACACAGATCACGGCCTTTCGTCTGTGAGGTCACGAGTATTGAAATATATAGGTATGGAAATGTTTACGAATCAGAAAGACAACTTGCCATCGGTAAATTAGGTGTAAATAACTGACATTTCATACCTCGATGAAATGCAGAAAAAGAACATTTAAGCTAAATGATATAGCAGTATAATAGATTGTTATACCTCACATGATTACCCCATGCAAATTTGCCATACCCGAGCGGGCGACATTTTTCAATGTCTTACCTCTGAATAGCCTCATTCGGAACAAAATCTTGCTACTCGGAATTTACCGTTTAATTTCGATGTGATTTTTATTTGTTATGCCGCCATCTTGTTTTCATGAAGTCTCGAAGAATGTTTTGTTGAAAAATTGTTCGGTAAAACAGAAAGCTGTAAATAGACTATCGATAATTATTTGTTGGGTAAAACAGATAGCTAAAAATAGACTATCGATAATTATTTGTTGGGTAAAACAGATAGCTAAAAATAGACTATCGATAATTATTTGTTGGGTAAAACAGATAGCTAAAAATAGACTATCGATAATTATTTTATCGGTATGACAAAATAAATATTATTTTCCTCGGGTTGATAATATCCACCGTCACACTCACCGAGATGAAATATTTGTATAGTATCTTACCACCATTATAGCACGGAGAAGGACCGCTACACTCATCTATGTCCTGCTCACATCTGCTGCCCACGTATCCCGTATCCTTACAATCACACGTATAACTGCCCGCTGTGTTTACACATATGCCAGAATGTTCACACGGCGAAGGTAGAAAGCATTCATCCACTTCTTCGTCACATATATCTCCCTCATACCCCGTTCCAACACAACTACACGTATATGCCACAGAATATAAGGAACATCTTTGTGTTTGAGCACACACGTCTGTCTGACATGTTTCATTATGCCAACCACATGCCTCTATAACATCTTCGCAGTCACATAGACCGCGGAACAAGCACGTTCCATTGTTATAACACGGCTGACTAAAACAGGCATCCTTAACAGACTGACAAAACTCTCCGCTATATCCTGGTGGGCACACGCATGTGTACGAGTCAATTCCGTCTTTACACATGCCACCATTTACACAAGCATTGCTTACACAATTATCTACGTCAATCTCGCATAATATTCCCTCGTATCCATTGCTGCAGACGCAAGTGTAACCGGTGTCGCCAGGTTCCACACATTTACCATTGTTATAACAGGGATCCGACGAGCAGCCTCTCTCATCAATCTGGCATTGATCCCCAGCAAACCCCATAATGCACTGGCATTCAAACGTGTTCACAAGATCTACGCACGTACCGTTATTCTCACAAGGCACATTTTCGCATTCATTCATTTCCGTTTCACATTGGTTGCCATAGTAACCATCCAAGCATTCGCAATGGAACCCCGGGAAGAACTTCCACGGTTGCTGGTTACTCTCGATACACGACGCTCCGTTCTGGCACGGCTCCGACGCACACTCGTCTACGTCAGATTCACAGTGTAAACCAGAAAACCCGCGGACACAGTTACAGACATAGCCAAAGGAAATATCTGACGAATTAAAGAAACAAGTTGCACCGTTTTGACACACATTTTGTTCGCATCTATTTATTGGTATTTCACAAGTATCGCCAGAAAATAGTTCAGTACACGAGCACCTGAAATTGTTTATATCGCTGTGGCAGACGGCATTGTTCAGGCACGGCTCACTGGTGCAATAATCCATAAACTGACAATAAGCACCATAATGCCCCGGTAAACAACCACACGTATAACCCAGAGCTCCGGAAACACATGATGCATTACGCTGGCACATATTCTCATAGCAGAAATTGTATGTCTGGCACTGGAGTCCGGAGTAACGTTTCAAACAGTTACACGAGTAAGCTGTGTTATTCCTTTCAGAAACACAAGTGCCACCATTAAAGCACGGTAACGAAGAACAAATACGAACTTTTCCGCAAATCTTCCCGAAATAGTTGTTTTCGCAATCACATTCAAAATCGTTTACCAAATCTGTACAGCGGCCATCATTCAAACAGGGACTACTTTCACATTCGTTGATCTCTTCCGAGCATGCGGGACCTATCCACCCGGATTTACATACACATTGAAACTGTCCGGGAAACACAGGAGTGCAATTGAAAGCGCCTTCATTAAAACATGGCTGTGAATGACACGCATCATAAACTGTATCGCACAATAGCCCCGTATAACCTGTATCACAAACACACGTGTAGTTCTCATGGCTGTCTACACAGCGTCCTCGAACACACGCATTGTTTACGCAGTCGTCTATGCTCACATTGCACACACTTCCCTCCCATCCATTCAGGCACGAACATTTTCTACCGTTCCAGATATCTTCACAAGCCGAATTATTCGGACATGGCTCTTTGAGACAGCTATCGTCGCCATGGCAACCAGCGAGGATCTCCTTCCTGTAAACGATAACTCCGCTCTCTTCAACTAGATCATCCAAATACTGTATATTATTGTCATTAAATGTAACGTTTCGGATACATCCGTGCAATAATCCAATCATGAAGTCCGACTCGTCTGAAATTAAGCAAGATAGGGTCATCGATGTTTAAACTTTATTTATTTTACAACTATTGCAAAGCAAGTTATGACAACTTATATTAATCACTCTCGTTGGCTCGGATGAAAACATAAATGTGGTCATTGATTTAAACTTTATTTATTTTACAACGATTGGGAAGCAAGTTCTAACAACTTATATTAATCACTCTCGTTGGCGCGGATGAAAACATATATGTGGTCATTCGGGTGGGAGGAAACCGGAGTACCTGGAGAAAACCCACCTGTCCGATCTGGCGATCATCATACCATCTCGCATACTTCCCGGTCCGAGGATCGAATCCGGATTACATTAGTGAGAAGCGCACGCGCTAACCACTGCGCTAATTGGACATGGATGAAAGTAAAAATATCATTAAATTGCTGAAATCATACTTTATAATCATAACATACACATTTTTTCTCGAAAAATGATCTGTGAGATTCAATCCATATAAATATGTTCTTGTCTCCAGAAGTATATTAGTACTTTTATTGTTTGGAGGATAGTGCGAGATACAGACTATGCTCCAATTCCAGAATCATCCCTGGTTCCTATGCATGCTTGGTAAATAACACCGATACACGATACCTCGGATTATAGTCTGAAAGACTTTTAACCCTCTCCATAGAAGCACCTCATGACGCCATTTCCAATATGACACATTGATAACGTAGTAGCCAAATCAATGTTCATAATAAAGGCCAGAATCTCATGTAGTCCCAGTAATATCTATGGAGGTGGGATAGATATGGCAACTACTTATTCACTGCATGGTAGCTAAATGGCTGTCGTTTGTATGGAAATATAGTAGTATATTAACCTAAATCTCTATGTAGTCCCAGTAATATCTATGGAGGTGGGATAGATATGGTGACTACTTATCCACTGCATGGTAGCTAAATGGCTGTCGTTTGTATGGAGATATAATAGTATATTAACCTAATTCTCTATGAAGTCCCAGTAATATCTATGGAGGTGGGATAGATATGGCGACTACTTATCCACTGCATGGTAGCTAAATGGCTGTCGTTTGTATGGAGATATAATAGTATATTAACCTAAATCTCTATGTAGTCCCAGTAATATGTATGGCGGTGGGATAGATATGGCAACTACTTATCCACTGCATGGTAGCTAAATGGCTGTCATTTGTATGGAGATATAATAGTATATTAACCTAAATCTCTATGTAGTCCCAGTAATATGTATGGCGGTGGGATAGATATGGCAACTACTTATTCACTGCATGATAGATATATGGCTGTGGTTTGTATGGAGATATAATATTATATTAACCTAAATCTCTATGAAGGAAAGGGTTAATGAAACTTAATGTGCTTTTCCAGTTAAGGGTTAAATAATACACATGTAAGATTTCAGATTTATACCTGGTTGGTACGGTTTGGCTCCAATAAACACTTTGACTTGTGGTTCAAATATAAAGGGGTCAAACTGTACACTCATTGGCAATGACCCTGACCCATGGTTAACCATAATTAGGTCAAAGTATCTGACCCAATGTACTGCATGCCACTCTGCATCGGAGACAGTGGTATTGAATATCAGTCTTGTGGCTGAAATATATAATAAACTAGTGAAGAAAACACTTGCGAATATGCAAATCAAACGACGTGGAATCAACATGGTTTAGTTTATACAAATGTTTATTTTAGCTTGAATGCAAAACAAGTTCTTTGCAACTTATATTAATCACTTTGGAGACCTCATTCCTGATGCAATCCATGGCCATGAGAGAGAGAGGAGGTGACGTGGAATTTAAATGCCTTGCCTAAGGGCACAATCGTAATGGCTCCTGTGGGGCGCGAACTCAAGACCGTTTACACCTGAAGCGAACGCACTACCACTGCGCTATCACGACTTCCACGAACGAACATAGTTACAGTGAAAGAATATATGTGCTCATTACAACATTTTACAATAGAGAGCATTCAGTATATCGCATTTTTGATTCATGGTAGCTGTGATAATTTAGAGACTGGTACCACAATGTAGGTCATAGAGACTGATACCACAATGCAGGCAACAGTGTTACAACAATGTATGTAATAGGGACTGGTACCACAAGGTGAATTATAGAGACTGGTACCTAAATGGTGGTAAGAGAGACTGGTACAAACATGTAGAAACACACTTACAGTTAGCAGAAGACAATGTCACATGTAGACTGGTTCTGTACAAACTCAATTCCAGACTGGTATTCACTTCCCCGGCAGAATAAAACTGTACATACATCAGGGTAGCAGTCTCATCTCGTGTACGGAATTCAAATGATCCCGAGTCACCGAACGCTACCAGACTGGTGTTTAGCTGAAGTTCTATATAGCTGGTTCCTCCATTGAATATAGCTGGTTGTGCTGAGAAATAAACATCACAAGAACATTTACGGGGACCAACATGTGCAACTTTACTCCATAGAGTATTTACACAATAACTTCAGTAAACTCGCTCAATATTCAGATAAAGCAAACAAATACCAAATGTTCACACTCCTGCACATTGTATACATAAATCTTCTCCCTTGTATACATAAATCTTCTCCCTTGTATACATAAATCTTCTCCATTGTATACATTAAACTTCTCACTTGTATACATTTAACTTTTCCCTTGTATACATTAAGCTTCTCCCTTACATTTAACTTTTCCCTTGTATACATTAAGCTTCTCCCTTGTATACATTAAACTTCCCATTGTATACATTAAACTTCCCCCTTGCATACATTAAACTTCTCCCTTGTATACCTTAAACTTCTCCCTTGCATACATTAAACTTCTCCCTTGTATACCTTAAACTTCTCCCTTGTATACATTAAACTTCTCCCTTGTATACATTAAACTTCTCCCTTGTATACATTAAGCTTCTCCCTTGTATACATTAAACTTCTCCCTTGTATACATTAAACTTCTCCCTTGTATACATTAAACTTCTCCCTTGTATACATTAAACTGCTCCCTTGTATACATTAAACTTATCCCTTGTATACATTAAACTTCTCCCTTGTATACATTAAACTTCTCCCAGGTATACATTAAACTTCCCCTTGTATACATTAAACTTCTCCCTTGTATCTCCCTTGTATACATTAAACTTCTCCCTTGTATACATTAAACTTCTCCCTTGTATACATTAAACCTCTCCCTGGTATACATTAAACTGCTCCCTTGTATACATTAAACTTCTCCCTTGTATACATTAAACTTCCCCCTGTATACATTAAACTTCTCCCTTGTATACATTAAACTTCTCCCTTGTATACATTAAACTTCTCCCTTGTATACATTAAACTGCTCCCTTGTACACATTAAACTTATCCCTTGTATACATTAAACTTCTCCCTTGTATACATTAAACTTCTCCCAGGTATACATTAAACTTCCCCCTTGTATACATTAAACTTCCCCCTTGTATACATTAAACTTCTCCCATGTATACATTAAACTTCTCCCTTGTATACATTAAACTTCTCCCTTGTATACATTAAACCTCTCCCTTGTATACATTAAACTTCCCCTTGTATACATTAAACTTCCCCTTGTATACATTAAACTTCTCCCTTGTATCTCCCTTGTATACATTAAACTTCTCCCTTGTATACATTAAACTTCCCCTTGTATACATTAAACTTCTCCCTTGTATCTCCCTTGTATACATTAAACTTCTCCCTTGTATACATTAAACTTCTCCCTTGTATACATTAAACTTCTCCCTTGTATACATTAAACTGCTCCCTTGTATACATTAAACTTATCCCTTGTATACATTAAACTTCTCCCTTGTATACATTAAACTTCTCCCAGGTATACATTAAACTTCCCCCTTGTATACATTAAACTTCACCTTGTATACATTAAACTTCTCCCTTGTATACATTAAACTTCTCCCTTGTATACATTAAATGTCTCCCTTGTATACATTAAACTTCCCCCTTGTATACATTAAACGTCTCCCTTGTATACATTAAGCTTCTCCCTTGTATACATTAAACTTCCCCTTATATACATTAAACTTCCCCTTGTATACATTAAAATTCTCCCTGATATACATTAAACTTCCCCTTGTATACATTAAACTGCTCCCTTGTATACATTAAACTTCTCCCTTGTATACATTAAACTTCTCCCTTGTATACATTAAACCTCTCCCTTGTATACATTAAACTTCCCCTTATATACATTAAACTTCCCCTTGTATACATTAAACTTCCCCTTATATACATTAAACTTCCCCTTGTATACATTAAAATTCTCCCTGATATACATTAAACTTCTCCCTGATATACATTAAACCTCTCCCACATATTCATCAAACTTCTCCCGGATATACATTAAACCTCTCCCACATATTCATCAAACTTCTCCCACATATACATTAAACCTCTCCCTTGCATACATTAAACCTCTCCCTATTTTGACTGCCCAGCTCAAGCACTCCAAGTCTTCACATTAAACTGGTACACAAAGTATATAAATACTAATACACTAGAATAACTCATAACTTACCAGATTCACACCGTGGCCCCGTCCAGCTGAGAGGACACTGGCACAGAGTCGTATTCCAGGCCGGGATACAGGAGCCGCCGTGGTGGCAGGGGAACAAAACACAAGCATCATCCCTGGAGCAACCTGGTCTGGCGGATACAGGGTCATTACCAAACACTGATGATGTTGCACGCCCAAAGTCAACTGGTTCGTTGTTGATCGTTAGATTCTGGACACAACCTGAAAAACTGAAATATGACATATTCCATAAATCCCACGATTGTCTTAAATAAAACATATTCCATTAGTTTATACAAATTTATTTTAGATCGAGGAGGCAATTTAAATGCCTTGCCTAAGAGCACAATCGTAACGACTACAGCTGGGTGCAAACTCCGGGCCTTTTGTATCTGAAGCGAACGTGCTACCACTGCGCTATCACACATTCCAATAAACCAGAATACAACCAGACACACTGAAATAAATCTGAAGATCTTCAGCCCTCGGGTGGGATTTCCTTATCTGCAGCTCTTTGAGGTGTTAGATTCAGTTTATCCTTTACTTTCAGCTGGGTTTATTATTCATGTTTTGTTTCCCTTTTTGGCTTAGGTTGCAGTTTGCTTTGTTCTTCCTTATTGGCTGTGGACTGCAGTTTATTTTGTACGTGCCTTTCAGCTGGGGCTACAGTTTATTTTGTACGTGCCTTTCGGCTGGGGCTACAGTTTATTTTGTGTGTGCCTTTTGGCTGGGGCTACAGTTTATTTTGTACATGCCTTTCGGCTGGGGCTACAGTTTATTGTGTACGTGCCTTTTGGCTGGGGCTACAGTTTATTTTGTACGTGCCTTTCGGCTGGGGCTACAGTTTATTTTGTACATGCCTTTCGGCTGGGGTTACAGTTTATTTTGTACATGCCTTTCGGCTGGGGCTACAGTTTATTTTGTACGTGCCTTTCGGCTGGGGCTACAGTTTATTTTGTACGTGCCTTTCGGCTGGGGCTGCAATTAATTTGTTTACGTGCCTTTCATTCAAAAATGAGAGAAAAGACCATTGTCGTAAAGAAAATAGTAAGTCCACAAAGTACCCCGACTTATGGAAGATGGAAGGATCCAACTTAAAATCAGCATTTTCAAGCCAAAATGGACGGGGAATATACGGTACAGTCAACAACCGTTATGTCAAAGCCGGTTATGTCGAATTATCAGATTATCTAGAAGTCGGATTAAAGTCCCGTTTCAGACACTATCATTGTACATATAACTGGCTCCGTTTATATCGAATTTCGAAGTCAAACTTCGGTTATGTCGAAATATTTTGTTTGGTCTGACATAATTCAACATAACGGATGTAGACTGTATAAAGTTGCTGTGTACCTTGTATCGTGTTTAAAGGGAGGCCTATCCCTCCACTTATTCACTGCAGGATGTTCATGTAGCTGACCCATAAACAGAGGCGTGTATACATCCAGGGAATTACCCACAGTTCCCGAGGCACTTCCTGTTGTGCCATTCGTCTCGTGAAGCACTGAAATACACAAACATGATATCAGTATACATAGCATTTATTGCGGCTTGTACAGACTGGAATCATTGAAGCATACAGACTGGATTCTAAACTGGCTGAAAGTGTTCTTAAAAAAATTGTTTTAAGTTATTTCTGCCTCTATTTTTCAGTCGAAGAATACGAATGAAGCTATAGTATAATTATGCAGACTGGAACTCTCCACATAATGAGACTAAGTCTTGTGTACAACACCAACAAGTATGTGAGATGGTACGGTGGTCACCAGATCGGACAGGTGAGTTTTCTCAGGGTACTCCGGTTTCCTCCCACACGAATGACCACATATAGGCTTTCACCCGCGCCAACGAGAGTGATTAATATAAGTTGTAGAGCTTGCTTCGCAATCGTTGTAAAATAAATAAAGTTTAAACTAAGTTTGTTTATATAGCTCCTGCCGAAAGGGACGCAAAAAATAAACTGAAGCCCCAGATTTATCTCACACCCTCAAAACGACATGAAAAAGCCTGTCTATAGGCGAGAAAAAAAATAACCCGTATAAGATAATACTTACAGGAAATCCTATAAATACCCTGACCAAACTGTGCAGAAACGTGAAACCAATCCCCGCTCTCAAGGCTACCAACACGCTTTACAAAATCGTCACCATTGACAACCAAATGGAGCAACAGTTCACCTTCATCCACATACAAGGACATAAGGTCATGGTCAAGCTGAAAAAGGATAAAAATAGTATCATAATTATACAAGACATGAATGTCAAAAGGGCTAGGAGAAATAAAGCTATAAATAGTGTCATAATTATACATGACATGAATGTCATAAGGGCTAGGAGAAATAAAGCTATAAATAGTGTCATAATTATAGAAGGATAATGGTCATACGGTCAAGGAGAAATAGTGATATAAATAGCATCATCATTATAAAAGTACTTAAGGTCAAGCAGAAGTAAAGTATTGATAGCATGATAGCTCTATAAGTACACACAAACATAAGGTCATACTGTATACATAATCACTCCAGACAAGGAATTGACAGTTATCTACAGTTAAATGTTGGCACCTACTGTGTACAAAATCACTCCAGACAAGGAATTGACAGTTATCTACAGTTAAATGTTGGCACCTACTGTGTACAAAATCACTGCAGACAAGGAATTGACAGTTATCTACAGTTAAATGTTGGCACCTACTGTGTACAAAATCACTGCAGACAAGGAATTGACAGTTATCTACAGTTACATGTTGGCACCTACTGTGTACAAAATCACTGCAGACAAGGAATTGACAGTTATCTACAGTTAAATGTTGACACTTACTGTATACAAAATCACTGCAGACAAGGAATTGACAGTTATCTACAGTTAAATGTTGGCACTTACTGTATACAAAATCACTGCACACAAGGAATTGACAGTTATCTACAGTTAAATGTTGGCACTTACTGTGTACAAAATCACTTCAGAAAAGGAATTGACAGTTATCTACAGTTAAATGTTGGCACTTACTGTATACAAAATTACTCCAGACAAGGAATTGACAGTTATCCATATTGAAATGTTGGTCACTTTTGAAAAGTCTCCGAAATGCATGAAGGATTCTTCTAGAAATTCAGCAGATATTTGATGCTCGCACACAGAGCCTGCAAAATATGTGATTCCTGGTTTATTCTAGAGTAGAAAAAGGGCAGGGTCAGTCAGAAAATGGGCAGGGTGGGTCAGAAAAGGGCAGGGTGCATTTTGAGCCATGATGTGTGGGAGGAGGTTATTTTGGGGTTAGCCCCTTGAAAATTTAGCTAAATTACGGTGATTGATCACAAAGGTAGTAACATATTGGTGAAAATGGAGGACGAGCTATGAGGTTGTAAGATGTCTGCCTGCCCGAAGGCACCTCTTGAGGCTTATCTAAAAAAATGTTTAAAAAGAGGCAAGAGGACAGGGCTAATGGGCAAAAGGGCGGGACTAAAAAGGGTAGGGCGGTGCGACATACCATTCCGCTCTAGAAAAAAGGCTAGAATCATTCAACACAAGTCCCATACAGACCTGAGTCAATCAACCTAATCACTACAAATTTATGGACTAAACCAAAATAGAACATACATACCAAGTATGAATTAACCTGGACAACGGTAGTTACTATGATATTGTCCGATTAGCGCAGTGGTTAGCGCGCTCGCTTCTCACCAATGCAACCCCGGTTCGATACTCGGACCGGGAATTTATAACGTAAACATACACTTATCCAAATTGGCTATCCGATTAGCGCAGTGGTTAGCGCACTCGCTTCTCACCAATGCAACCCCGGTTCGATCCTCAGACTTGGAAATATGTGAGATGGTACGGTGGTCGCCAGATCGGACAGGTGGGTTTTCTCCAGGTACTCCGGTTTCCTCCCACATGAATGACCACATATACGCTTACATCCGCGCCAACGAGAGCGATTAATATAAGTTGTTAGAACTGGCTTCGCAATCGTTGTAAAATAAATAAAGTTTAAACTTTAAACTATGATTTTCGCTTAAAATTAGACCCTGTGAATTATCATTTTTATGGAAATGGCTGACAATTGAAAGGAAGATAATCTACATCAAAATGTGGAGGCTGGTGGTGTAGTTTATACAAATTTATTTTAACTCGATTGCGAAACAAGTTCTTTCAACTTATATTAATCACTCTCGAGACATCATTCCTGATGGAATCCATCGCCATGAAGGAGAGAGAGAAGAGGCATTGTGGAATTTAAATGCCTTGCCTAGGAGCACAAACGTAACGGCTCCAGCGGGGCTCGAACTCCAGACCTTTCGCATCTGAAGCGAATGCTATATATATATATCCATGGTCTATATATATATATCCATGGTCTATATATATCCATGATCTATATATATATATATATATATCCATGGTCTCTCTCTCTATATATATCCATGGTCTATATAAATCCATGGTCTATATATATATATATATATCCATGGTCTCTCTCTATATATATATCCATGGTCTATATATATATATATATCCATGATCTATATATATATATGTACTTGATGGGGCAACAGCATTCCACAGACTACAGTGGACTACATTCCACAGTTACCCTTGCCCATTTGGGACGTGAAATTTAAACTTCTATTTTATGGATGGCGGCTTACATAGGATACAAAACTTATTAATCATGCAACATAAAACTGAGGAGTAGTAAAAGTGTAAACTTTATTTATTTTACAACGATTGCGAAACAAGCTTTATCACCTTATATTAATCACTCTCGTTGGCGCGGATGAAAGCGTAAATGTGGTCATTCGTGTGGGATGAAACCGGAGTACCCGGGGAAAACCCACCTGTTCGATCAGGCGACCACCGTACCATCTCACATACTTCTCGGTCCGAGGATCGAACCCGGGTCGCATTGGTGAGAAGCAAGCGTGCTAACCACTGCGCTAATCGGACAGCCATGGAGGAGTAGTAGCTAATAGGCCAATTATAACTTTATTAAAACAAAATTTGGGGCACAATCAAAATGGCTACAGCTGGGTGCGAACTCCGGGCCTTTCGCACCTGAAGCGAACGCGCTACAACTGTGCTATCACGATTAGTTTGATGATATGCATTTCTTTACACGTGCTAGCACGGAATATTTACCCTGAAATGCAGCTGTACACTTGCACAAACTCTTGGACCACATATCTACGCACTGTCCTCCATTCTCACACATATTGACCTCACATAGGTCATGTGACCGGCATCCGACAGAGACACCAATTTGGTTGGTTTCTGGCATTAAGCTCACCATCTTGCCATTAACTGTAAAATTCTGAAGAAAGTAACAAAATATAATATCTAATTACTAAGCTCATGGTATGATTTACATACCTACTGTAAAATATAATCTATAGGGTTTTGTTTAAACATATTTTATTTTATCAATCAATACAGGGTTTGAAATACATATAACTGTCTCCCTATACTATACTATAACTGTTGCCCTATACATATAACTGTTACCCTATACATATAACTGTTACCCTATGCATATAACTGTTACCCTATACATATAACTATTACCCAATACATATAACTATTACACCCAATACTTATAACTATTACCCTATACATATAAATGCATATAACTGTTACCCTATGCATATAACTGTTACCCTTATACAGATAACTATTACCCTATACATATAACTGTTACCCCTATACAGATAACTATTACCCTATGCATATAACTGTTACCCCTATACAGATAACTATTACCCTATACATATAACTGTTACCCCTTTACAGATAACTATTACCCTATACATATAACTGTTACCCCTATACATATAACTATTACCCTATACATATAACTGTTACCCCTATACATATAAATATTACCCTATACATATAACTGTTACTCCTATACATATAACTATTACCATATACATATAACTATTACCCTATACATATAACTGTTACCCTATACATATAACTGTTACCCTATACATTTAACTGTTACCCTATACATATAAGAATTACCATATACATATAACTATTACCCTATACATATAAGAATTACCCTATACATATAACTGTTACCCTATACATATAATTGTTACCCTATACATATAACTGTTACCCCTATACATATAACTATTACCCTATACATATAACTGTTACCCTATACATATAACTGTTACCCTATACATATAACTGTTACCCCTATACATATAACTATTACCCTATACATATAACTATTACCCTATACATATAACTATTACCATATACATATAACTATTACCCTATACATATAACTGTTACCCCTATACATATAACTATTACCATATACATATAACTATTACCCTATACATATAACTGTTACCCTATACATATAACTGTTACCCCTATACATATAACTATTACCCTATACATATAACTATTACCATATACATATAACTATTACCCTATACATATAACTGTTACCTTATACATATAACTGTTACCCTATACATATAACTGTTACCCCGTTACATATATGTATTGCCCCTATATATAAAACTGTTACCTCATATATATAACTGTTACCCCGTTACATATATGTATTGCCCCTATACATATAACTGTTACCCCATTACATATATGTATTGCCCCTATATATAAAACTGTTACCCCTTTACATATATTTATTACCCCTATGCATCCTATGAATGGTGACAGTGTGCCGAGTTTACTCCTCAGGTACGGAGACACGTCACCGATTCCTCCAATCATAACAGTCTCAATCAAATCTACAGTCTCGCCGCTCAATTTCCCCGCAAACGTCACATGACATTTACTATCCTCTCCTTCACTGCAATCGTCGAGAGAGACGTTCGTGTGAGACGTGGCGACGACGATAGAAAGATAGTTTGATACGACTTCATTGTGTTCTGGGAGAAGCACGCTGTTTGTTACTGTCTCGCCGTACATATTCCCAGACATTACCAGTCTGCCACTAACCATCTCAATGAGCAAGTGCAAATTACGGACTTTGTCAGACATCTGAAATATATATACAGTCTACATCCGTCGGACCGAACAAAATACTTCAACATAACGGAAGTTTGACTTCGATATAAATCGAGCCAGTTATATGTACAATGATAGTGTCTGAAACGGGACTTTGATCCGACTTCGAGATAATCGGAGAATTCGACATAACCGACTTTGACATAACGGTTGTAGACTGTAGTTTTTCATTCTACATAAATACTTGTCGGACACTAACGCGAAAAGTAAATGGATAACATGCTTAAACGATTATTTTTTACAACAATAATTGTGTACATTTTATTATATAGTTTAGTTATGTAGTGAGGTATATTATATAATTGTTAATCTGTAATATGCATGTATAATGTGAAGGGAAAAAAATAAACGAAGTCTCTGGCTTCACCAAAAAAAAACAAACTGTAGGACTGTAGTTTTCAATAATATTTTATTGCATTTTATTTTCATACATCATAATTTAATTATACATACAATTAATAGGTGCCAAAAAAAAATAAAAATGAATTAGGATCTATTAGGACTACTGTATGCGAATCAATCTGGGAAAAAAAGCAAATGGGTTGGGCTACTAGTTATGACAATATTACGGGTACTTACAGCCCTCCCCATATATATAGTGCAGGGGCGTTTATGATTAACAAATTTCAGATAACATATTTGGCTTTACATAGAATATTTAGTGGGGGCAACATTCAACAACCGATGATGGTGTATTATAGTGTAACGACGCGGTAGGATTTGACACAAATTGACATAGCTTTACATAGAGCAACAAGCGGTTATACATTCAACAACCAATGATGGTGTATTATAGTGTAACGACGCAGTAGGATTTGACACAAATTGACATAGCTTTACATAGAGTAACTAGCGGTTATACATTCAACAACCGATGATGGTGTATTATAGTGTAACGATGCGGGAGGATTTGACACAAATTGACATAGCTTTACATAGAGTGGGGGCAACATTCAACAACCGGCCCATTGACGTTGTTTACATTACTTGTTTCACTTACTCCAGTAGTCACAAACAGAATCCCTTCCAAGATAGATGTAGAGAACCAGAAATGAATATGTATATCCGTAGGCACTTCTCTCTTCTGTCTGGCTAACAGCGATAGTTTAACATGTGACGACCCATCGAAGGTTGCTACGGAAACAGTCTGACAACGGTCGCCATGGACACCTGGCACACAGTCACAATGGTAACCGTTGACAACAGGTTGAGTACATGTACCGGAGTGTAGGCATGGTGAGCTCGCACATTCATTAATATCTCCACTACAGTTCTTCCCTGAAACAAACATAACCAACTGTATTAACCCGTTCCAATATAGAGATTAGCCTAATACGTTAGTTTATCCTACCTTCATGCGAAATAACGTACAAAAACGGCCTGCCTAATAAATTTTGCTTTATTAGTCAGTGCCTAATAAAGCTTTCGTGACGGACTACTTTTATGACCCAGATTACGGTTTGTAAATAAACAAAAAGAATTTGTAAGCTGTCATGGCTAGTTTATTTGTTTTTGTGTCGGGTGCACACTCAGAATGTAGGATAAATAGAATATTAGGTTACTGTCTTATAAATATCTTATAAGACAGAGCCTCGCCTTGTATTTTTAATATTCACTATTTATACACATTTATTTTAGCTCGATTGTGAAACAAGTTCTCTTACAACATTAGCTTATTCGCTGTTGAGACCTCATTCCTGATGCAATCCATCGCCATGACGGAGAGAGAAGAGGCAATATGGAATTTAAGTGCATTGCCTAATGGTACAATCGTAACGGCTCCAGCTGGGCTCGAACTCTGGACCCAGCTGTAGCAGTTGCGATTGTGCCATTAGGCAAGGCACTTAAAATCCTCATTGTTAGTACTTCTCCATACATATCACTGTCATTTACCAATCTTAATCCACGGAAATAAGATCTAGAGAATAGTTTTATACAAATTTATATTAGCTCGATTGCGAAACAAGTTCTTTCAACTTATATTAATCACTCTCGAGACCTCATTCCTGATGTAATCCATCGCAACGAGGGAGAGAGAAGAGGCAACGTGGAATTTAAATGCCTTGCCTAAGGGCACAATCGTAATGGGCCCAGCGGGGCTCGAACTCCGGCCCTTTTCGCACCTGAAGCGAACGCGCATCCACTGCGCTATCACGACTTCCACAAGAAGATCTAGAGAATAGCACTCGGGGAGATGACATCATGTAACCCCGCCCCCCTGCTTGGGTATTTTACACTATGGTTTACTCAAATGGTTGGATTTTTATGAAACTTTGTGGATGCATTAGAGGGTTGGTCTTGCAGGAGGTGATTCAATGTTGGAAGAAATCAGTCAAGGCCTGTGGCCTATCATAATATTAAGAACTAGAGAATAGAATTCAGATATATGCAAACAACTGCGCTGGTATGTGACACTTTCTGTGGAAAGCAGGGTTCCCGCTGTCGGTCGCCAATGGCGCCAATTGCAACAAAAAACAAATATTGGCGCTAACTGTTGTGAATTGGCGAACATATTTGGCGCAACCTTTATTTATTTTTATTTTTTGGCACATATTTTGTCAAATACATGACTTCAAATATTTATTTTTTGAACTATATGGCTCTTAGTTGGCTCCAAGATTTTTTAATTTGCTCCAGTGTTTTTTCAATTGGCAACAGAAATGGCGCAGGCAAACATTCAGACAGAGGGAACCCTGGAAAGGATAACTAAAACAGTTGTATATGAATTCTGATGTAACTTTGTGGATGCATAGAGGATTGGTATTGCAGGAGGTGATTCGATTTTGGGAGAAATCGGTCCGGTGTTGTGATCAGTGTGGTCAGCGATATGTCCAAATCCATTGACTTCTACAGTAAAGTGGACAATTATATGTTCATAACCATCAACTAACACTGATTATCTATAGGTCGATGAAACTAAACAAGAGTTACCTACCTTCATATCCATCTACACAGACACAGAAATATTCGTTGTTCCGGTCCACGCACGTGCTTCCATTCGTGCACGGGTTTGGATCACATTCATTGATGTCTACATCACACAACGTGCCTGCCAAATATATATTAAACGCTGTTCCAAACACACAATGACAACACATAAACAGCAAGTATAAAATGCCTGTATATAATGCAGTAATGTTGGATCTGTAGTCCAGTGGTAACACGCTGGACTGGTAATCCAGGGATCGCGAATTCGATCCACCGTCTGACCCTAATAAAATTAACAGTCTTTCAGATGGAACTTTAAACCGAGGTCTCCTGTCGGTGCTTTACATCGTGCACGTAAAAGAACCAGAGGAGACTCTGGAATGGGTCTCTGTCTGTATCATTGCACTACCCTCCAAAAATCTAAAATGACTTAATCTCTTCAGGAGGCGTCGCTCATATGGGCAACTGGTAGCGATGATAAATAAGCGTAAAACACACAGTAATGTCGGTATATTTATATGTACGCCAGAGGATCTTCTTATTAAAATGATATTTTCCCCGCGAAGATTCACTTATTAATTTTAGGGATTTTATCATGGACACGATGCAAGCAAACATTAATTCCTTGCTAAACGAAAATTTCTGACTGTACACTAATTGAATGATTGCTTCTCACCAATGCTTCTCGGGTTCAATCCTGGGACCGGGAAGTATGTGAGATGGTACGGTGGTCACCAGTTCGGACAAGTGGGTTTTCTCCGGGTACTCCGGTTTCCTCCCACACAAATAACCACATATACGCCTTCATCCGCGCCAACAAAAGTGATTAATATAAGTTGTTGAAGCTTGTTTCGCTATCGTTGTAAAATAAATAAAGTTTAAATTTTTATTTTTAAATTATCATTGGTAGAAAATCGGTCGGTCAAAAGTTTAGAACGTATTCTTGCTCTGCCTGGTTAAGTGAGCACCTTCTGGTAAGCTGTTGTGTGTTATTGTTAAGTTTAAACTTTATTTGAATGATACCTTGAAAACCTGGGAGGCACCGGCAACTGAACGTGTCTGTAAGATCTACACATGTTGCATTGTTCTTGCAAGGTTCCGATTCACAATACGATATTTCCATCTCACAATGAGACCCTGAAATATCCATTAAAAATTGCCACCGTTACATTATCTGAAACCCGGGCTCACACCAACATGTGTAATTGCCTAGGCTACATACTCTGAAACCCGGGCTCACACCAACATGTGTAATTGCCTAGGTTACATACTGTGAAACCCGGGCTCACACCAACATGTGTAATTGCCTAAGTTACATACTGTGAAACCCGGGCTCACACCAACATGTGTAATTGCCTAGGCTACATACACTGAAACCCGGGCTCACACCAACATGTGTAATTGCCTAGGCTACATATTTTAATACCTGGGTTCACACCAACAAGTGTAAATGCCTAGGCTACATATTTTAATACCTGGGTTCACACCAACATGTGTAAATGCCTAGGCTACACATTTTAATACCTGGGTTCACACCAACAAGTGTAAATGCCTAGGCTATACATTTTAATACCTGGGCTCACACCAACAAGTGTAATTGCCTAGGCTACACATTTTAATACCTGGGTTCACACCAACATGTGATACCTGGGTTCACATCAACAAGTGTAATTTCCTAGGCTATACCTTTTTAAACCCGGGCTCAAACCAACAAGTATAATTACATAGGCATTACATATTTACATACCTTGGAATCCGGGTTCACATTGACATGTGTAGTTTCCTACGCATTACATATTTACATACCTTGGAATCCGGGTTCACATTGACATGTGTAGTTTTCCAGGCATTACATATTTACATACCTTGGAATCCGGGTTCACATTGACATGTGTAGTTTCCTATGCATTACATATTTACATACCTTGGAATCCGGGTTCACATTGACATGTGTAGTTTCCAGCTATACTGATGCACTGGGAACCATTAGCACAGGGATCCGGATCACAGCCGTTCAATCTGGTCTCGCACAACTCCCCTGTGGTATCTGTGGTATATAATAATAACTGATGCAGCTAAATCTCTCCCTATTGTTTACATGGACATTGTGGACGAATGCATTGTGGATGAATGCATTGTGGATGTATGCAGTGTGGAGTAACACATTGTGGATGAATGCATTGTGGAGGTATGCATTGTGGATGAATGCATTGTGGATGTATGCATTGTGGAGGTATGCATTGTGGAGGTATGCATTGTGGAGGTATGCATTGTGGAGGTATACATTGTGGAGGTATGCATTGTGGAGGTATACATTGTGGAGGTATGCATTGTGGATGTATGCATTGTGGATGAATGCATTGTGGAGGTATGCATTGTGGAGAACACATTGTGGATGTATGCACTGTGGATGTATGCATTGTGGATGTATGCATTGTGGATGTATGTATTGTGGATGTATGCATTGTGGAGGTATGCATTGTGGATGTATGCATTGTGGATGTATGCATTGTGGATGTATGCATTGTGGAGGTATGCATTGTGGAGGAAAGCATTGTGGATGTATGCATTGTGGAGGTATGCATTGTGGAGGTATACATTGTGGAGGTATGCATTGTGGAGGTATGCACTGTTGAGGTATACATTGTGGCTGTATGTATAGTGGAGGTAAACATTGTGAAGGTATACATTGTGGAGGTATACATTATGGAGGTATACATTGTGGAGGTATACATTGTGGAACCAGACATTGTGGAGGTATGCATTGTGGAGGTATACATTGTGGAGGTATACATTGTGGAGGTATACATTGTGGAGGTATGCATTGTGGAGGTATGCATTGTGGAGATATACATTGTGGAGGTATACATTGTGGAGATATGCACTGTTGAGGTATGCATTGTGGAGGTATGCATTGTGGAGGTATACATTGTGGAGGTATACATTGTGGAGGTATACATTGTAGAGGTATGCATTGTGGAGGTATGCATTGTGGAGGTATACATTGTGGAGGTATGCATTGTGGAGGTATGCATTGTGGAGGTATACATTGTGGAGGTATGCATTGTGGAGGTATGCATTGTGGAGGAAAGCATTGTGAAGGTATACATTGTGGAGGTATACATTGTGGAGGTATGCATTGTGGAGGTATGCATTGTGGAGGAAAGCATTGTGAAGGTATGTGTGGCTGTATACATTGTGGAGGTATGCATTGTGGAGGTATACATTGTGGAGGTATACATTGTGGAGGTATGCATTGTGGAGGAAAGTATTGTGGAGGAAAGCATTGTGAAGGTATGCTGTGTGGCTGTATGCATTGTGGAGGTATACAGTGTGGAGATATGCACTGTTGATGTATGCATTATGGAACCAGACAGTGTGGAGGTACATGTATACATTAGGGAGGTAAACCATTGTACATTGTTCACAGATGCATTGTGGAGGTATACATTGTGGAGGTAAACCATTGTACATTGTTCACAGACATTGTGGAGGTATAATTTGTGGAGGTAAACATTTGTACACTGTTCACAGACATTGTGGAGGTATACATTGTTGAGGTAAACATTTGTACATTGTTCACAGACATTGTGGACGTATACATTGTGGAGGTACACATTGTGGCGGTATACATTGTTCACATACCTTGTTCACACAAACATTGCGCAGGTCCACCTTCCATCTCTATGCACATTCCATTATTCCTGCACGGAGACACGCTACACTCGATCGCATCCACGTCACAATGTTCACCAGTCCAGAATGCACCACACAAGCAGACGTACGATCCTAGCACGTTGATACATTGGCCACCATTATGACACGGAGTCAGACGGCACTCATCGACATCCATCTCGCACATCGTGCCAGACCAACCAATCACACATTGGCACTCGAATACTGTCAATCAATAATGGTAAAGTCCAACAGCTTTTCTCAGATCTCAAACTCAAGCTCAAGTGATCTGATTGGTTGATTCTGAATGTTATTGTCAGCTGAACCAATCAGACGATTGAGACTGAGTTTTGAGATTGGAGAACAGTTTTATAACCTCCAGGCCAGTGGAGATTATAAAACTTTTCTCCAATCTCAAAACTCAGTCTCAATCGTCTGATTGGTTCAGCTGACAGTCACACTCAGAATCACTGCAGGGCATGTATATACAGTCAAACTTGTATTAAGAGGCCACCAATGGGAAGGGATAAAAGTGGTCTCTAAGCAAGAATGGTCTCTTAATACAGGCTAATTTGTTCTTTAAAGCGACATTACATCGCAAAAAGCAAATAAAATGCATGTTTTCATGTATAAATGGATTGCTATTACAAATTCTTCTGAATACATGCGAACACTAACATTGAATCAATAAACAGTGTTTTTGTGATCTACAAACTTTCATAATTTAACTAAGATTAGTCTACAAATAAATATGTATAGGCACAAATGTGAGATATAACGGTAAATATCTACGATAAATCCTGTTATTCAGGATACACGCATTGTATTACACATGAATTTACATTATTTTGTTATGTCAACAAACCGTGTATACTACGCTTGTTTATTTGTTGAAATACTCGGTGTTTGAGGAAAATATTGGGGAAAAAATTATTCCATATCAATAGGAAATTACATTCTGCAGACATTTGTGTTTTCACCGATGTAGTGTCACTTTAACAACCCAAATGGTAACTGAAATGTGGTCTCTTTTCCCATTCAACACCAAGTAACTGACTTAGACAGGTGCATGGTATTTTTACACCAATAAATTAATCAGAAAATTACATTTGGACCAATTCAGTTATCAAAATCGGTAATTTTGTCTAAAAATAGTAATATTACTGGCAAAAAGTGCAGATCGTGATGAGACGACTCCGGCTCACCACAAGCCGGCTCATCTTGATCTACTCTCTTTGTATGCCTATTTAGAGGTCTGTGTTGTTGAAAGGGTTAGTTAATACAAGTGGTCTCTCAATAGACATGGTGTTTCGAGCAAGTTTGACTGTACAACGAATGTCATCTCCTGTATTTATGCGTTTATTTATTGTCCTCCCTGGTTACAGAAATAAATAAGTGAATTATTTTATGAAGGATAGTACAAGATACAGAACACGCCCAAATTTCAGAAGCATCTGTGGTTCTTTTATGTGCTTGGTGTAGCATACAGATACATGAGACCTCGGTCTTTAGTCCCATCTGAAAGACTGCTAACCCTAAACCTGCCAAACAAATTGGACAGAACGTGCAAACAACATAGATCAGCCATGGCGTAGCATTGCGTCTGATTAGGATCTATGTTGTTTGCTATTAAGCCAAGTTGTTCTTACACTTTGGCTAATATAATATTTTGTTCTCAAATTTTATTCATTTTAACTGCCCTGTCTGGAGCCTCATTGCACTACATGAAACAACCGCACGACCACTTCTGTTAGTCTGAACGTCCGTAATAAGAAATAGTTCCTGTATAATTTTCAAGTTAGTTCTGTTTGCTGTCAAAATTAAAAATTACAGATAAAACAAATTCATTAGAATATATTTCTTAATAATTAACTGTTCATGATTGTCAAAAAATAGCCCAAATTTACACCTAACCGCGGAGGAATACGAAACGCAACCAGTGGCAGAGAAAATGGCATCTTTCACCGTTTCAAAGCAGTGTAAGATGGAGTTTTCTTTCACTGAGAAAAATCTATCATTCATTGGAAAGCTTAAAAGGGACACAATTCCTACCTGAACCATTTGCAATGCATGATCCTCCATTTTTACAGCCAATGAGCATACAAGCTCCGATTCTACTTTCACACTGTGCCCCAGTGAAATTACCACTGCATTCACATGTATAACCAGCCGTATTTATATTCTCAATGCAGCTGCCATTGTGTGAACACGGGAACGACTGACAGCTGGTCATCTTGCCTTCGCACATCTCACCCACAAAACCCTGGCTGCACAGACACGTGAAACCCATGGCAACCGAGTAGTTAGTTACACAGGTGGCCTCATGAAAACAGGGGTCGGAGAAGCAGGGTTCTGTCTGTATCTCACAATTCACACCAGCAAAACCCTGAAATATATACCGTTATTGCATACCCATGTGTATACAAGCATCCTCCATGTGTCATGTGTATACAAGCATCCCCATGTGTCATGTGTATACAAGCATCCCCATGTGTCATGTGTATACAAGCATCCCCATGTGTCATGTGTATACAAGCATCCTCCATGTGTATACAAGCATCCCCATGTGTATACAAGCATCCCCATGTGTCATGTGTATACAAGCATCCCCATGTGTATACAAGCATCCCCATGTGTCATGTGTATACAAGCATCCCCATGTGTCATGTGTATACAAGCATCCCCATGTGTCATGTGTATACAAGCATCCCCACACAAGCATCCCCATGTGTCATGTGTATACAAGCATCCCCATGTGTCATGTGTATACAAGCATCCCCATGTGTATACAAGCATCCCCATGTGTCATGTGTATACAAGCATCCCCATGTGTATACAAGCATCCCCATGTGTCATGTGTATACAAGCATCCCCATGTGTATACAAGCATCCCCATGTGTATACAAGCATACCCATGTGTATACAAGCATACCCATGTGTATACAAGCATCCCCATGTGTATACAAGCATCCCCATGTGTATACAAGCATACCCATGTGTATACAAGCATCCCCATGTGTCATGTGTATACAACCATCCCCATGTGTATACAAGCATCCCCATGTGTATACAACCATCCACATGTGTCATGTGTATACAAGCATCCACATGTGTATACAAGTATCTCCTTGTGTATACAACCATCCCCATGTGTATACAAGCATCCCCATGTGTATACAACCATCCACATGTGTATACAACCACCCCCATGTGTATACAACCATCCCCATGTGTATACAAGCATCCACATGTGTATACAAGTATCTCCTTGTGTATACAAGCATCCCCATGTGTATACAACCATCCACATGTGTCATGTGTATACAAGCATCCCCATGTGTATACAACCACCCCCATGTGTATACAAGTATCTCCATGTGTATACAACCACCCCCATGTGTATACAACCACCCCCATGTGTATACAAGTATCTCCATGTGTATACAACCACCCCCATGTGTATACAACCACCCCCATGTGTATACAAGTATCTCCATGTGTATACAACCATCCCCATGTGTATACAACCACCCCCATGTGTATACAACCACCCCCATGTGTATACAACCATCCCCATGTGTATACAAGCATCCACATGTGTATACAAGTATCTCCTTGTGTATACAACCATCCCCATGTGTATACAAGCATCCCCATGTGTATACAACCATCCACATGTGTATACAAGTATCTCCATGTGAATACAACCGTCCCCATGTGTATACAAGCACCCCCATGTGTATACAAGTATCTCCATGTGCATACAACCATCCCCATGTGTATACAAGCATACCCATGTGTATACAACCATCCCCATGTGTATACAACCATCCCCATGTGTCATGTGTATACAAGCATCCCCATGTGTATACAAGCACCCCCATGTGTATACAACCATCCCCATGTGTATACAACCATCCCCATGTGTATACAACCATCCCCATGTGTATACAAGCACCCCCATGTGTATACAACCATCCCCATGTGTATACAACCACCCCCATGTGTATACAACCATCCCCATGTGTATACAAGCATCCTCCATGTGTACACAAGCACCCCCATGTGTATACAACCATACCCATGTGTATACAACCGTCCCCATGTGTATACAAGCACCCCCATGTGTATACAAGCATCCTCCATGTGTATACAAGCACCCCCATGTGTATACAACCATACCCATGTGTATACAACCGTCCCCATGTGTATACAACCATCCCCATGTGTATACAAGCATCCTCCATGTGTATACAAGCACCCCCATGTGTATACAACCATACCCATGTGTATACAACCGTCCCCATGTGTATACAAGCACCCCCATGTGTATACAACCATCCCCATGTGTATACAAGCACCCCCATGTGTATACAACCATACCCATGTGTATACAACCATCCCCATGTGTATACAACCATCCCCATGTGTCATGTGTATACAAGCATCCCCATGTGTATACAACCATACCCATGTGTATACAACCATCCCCATGTGTATACAACCATACCCATGTGTATACAACCATCCCCATGTGTATACAACCATCCCCATGTGTCATGTGTATACAAGCATCCCCATGTGTATACAAGCACCCCCATGTGTATACAACCATACCCATGTGTATACAACCGTCCCCATGTGTATACAAGCATCCCCATGTGTATACAACCGTCCCCATGTGTATACAACCATACCCATGTGTATACAACCGTCCCCATGTGTATACAACCATCCCCATGTGTATACAAGCATCCCCATGTGTATACAAGCACCCCCATGTGTATACAACCATACCCATGTGTATACAACCGTCCCCATGTGTATACAAGCACCCCCATGTGTATACAACCACCCCCATGTGTATACAACCATACCCATGTGTATACAACCATACCCATGTGTATACAACCGTCCCCATGTGTATACAACCGTCCCCATGTGTATACAAGCACCCCCATGTGTATACAACCACCCCCATGTGTATACAAGCATCCTCCATGTGTATACAACCATCCCCATGTGTATACAAGCACCCCCATGTGTATACAAGCATCCCCATGTGTATACAACCATCCCCATGTGTCATGTGTATACAAGCATCCCCATGTGTATACAAGCATCCTCCATGTGTATACAAGCATCCCCATGTGTATACAAGTATATCCATGTGCATACAACCATACCCATGTGTATACAAGTATCTCCATGTGTATAAAAGCATTCCCATGTGTATACAAGTATCCCCATGTGTATACAAGCAGGGCTTCCGCTGTCTATCGCCACTGGCACCATTGGCAAAATTGGCTCCAAATATTCGAAAGTGGCGAATATGTATGGCGCCATGAATTAAGTGACCCGAAAATTCGTTCTCGAGTCGCGCGTACCACGAGTCGCAGGGCACAGAAAAGTCGATAACCAGCCCAATCAATACACGGGCAAGATTGTTTATTGCTCGTTAGTGGGATATGAATGACACGATGTGAGAAGATAATTGGGTAAGTATGCTCGATCAATTAGTTAAGAAAACACCAGGCATCATGTATATTTGAAGTGTGCCATGGATACAACAAATTAACAACAATTACGGTACAATTTTGATGATAAAGACACCGACCTGAATGTTTACAGCACTCGACAAATTCGGCCGTTTTGATTTTGATCAGCTGTTAATTACGCTAGTTTGCTGTTTTGCAAATGTTTTTGTGATGATCTCTTAATTACCGTGATCCCAACAAATGTGAAGAAATTGATTGTTTATCAATAATTTCTGCTTGCCCAGCAGGAAACTCAACGTGCTCGGTGAAAAATCACAACGTTTCTTGAAATTGACATTTTGTGTCTGTGATTCGAAAGCCACACCAGGTTATTAACTTGTCCATGAACATGTTTTATTATTATATTACGGACTTGTGTCATTGGGTTTTATAGCACAATGAATTATATTTAAGCGTGCTCGACTATAAAGATAATCTATGTTCTCGTAAGAGACAGAGTGCACTGAATCGGTAGTAAAGTCAATTTTCTGGAAAATTCGGAAATTCCACATCTATTTTTAGACACGCACCTGTTAAATGAAACTCTAGTGGTTATTTGCCTTATAGACGGGCTTGCTCTCCGCAATAATGATCAATGTAGTACTATGCTGTAATTAGTGTACCATGATGATGATGATTGAGCTTATTTACCCTCGCCACCGGCGAACCATATGTGTACCAGTCAATTGACTATTACTTTTGAAGTTACAATTTAATGCCTTGGGGAAAACATCTGTCACGGATTAATTTATGGCTTCGGATTATCGGACAATATAGCGGCAATCAACAAGGATCAGTCAAGCAGGTCGCATATCTTATCTTACTTGTGGCCCCTGTTTCCACTGTTGAGTGTGAAAGGGGGTTCAGCAGGCAAAATCTCATCAAAACTTGCCTGAGAAACTCAGATTTAACAACCTGATGAGAATTTCTATTGATGGCCCTGGTCTTGAGGACTTTGACTTTGGGGGAGCATTTTTTAAGTGGAAGTCCATGAAATCCAGAAGAATCCTCTTTTAACACCTTTATGAGAGATTTTTATTTGTATGAATGTAAAGAATAAAGAATGTATGAGAACACAATAAAGAATGTTGTAAAACAAAGAAATTGAGCCTTTCGTTTGTTGTTGTAGTTTATTTTATATTGGCTCCAATTTTAGCTTATATGGCTACAAAGTGGCTCCAAGTTTTTGAAAGTGGCGACAGAGGTGGCTCCACCTTAAAAAAAGCCAGTGGAGGCCCTGACAAGCATCCTCCATGTGTATACAAGCATCCTCCATGTGTATACAAGTATCCCTATGTGTATACAATTATCTCCATGTGTATACAACCATCCCCATGTGTATCACCACTGTATTCCACTGCTTCTACCTGGTGGAGCGAGTATTGGTTTGATTTAAACTTTATTTATTTTACAACGATTGCGAAGCAAGTTTTAGCATCTTATATTAATCACTCTCGTTGGCGCGGATGAAAGTGTAAATGTGGTCATTCGTGTGGGTGGAAACCGGAGTACCCGGGGAAAACCCACCTGTCCGATCTGGCGACCACTATACCATCTCACATACTTCCCGTTCCGAGGATCGAACCTGCGTTGCATTGGTGAGAAGCGAATGCGCTAACCACTGCGCTAATCGGACAGCCTTGGTATTGGTTTAACAGCGCATCAGCACAGTTCAGGCTATATCGCGCCGGGTTAAGTATATTGTAAACAAGATTGATAAATATATATTTGGAAAATATATGTAGCAAAAATGTAATGACGATAGGTCATTTACTTGTCAGGTTATTCTAAAATCTGATTCGATTAATTTAGTACTCGTAGAAACATGACAAACGCAGAATAGCGGGTCCTTGGAGCTACTTACCTGTGGACAATCACAGACATATCTGTCGTCTTCGTGCATGCATGTTGCCGAGTTTTTACAAGGGTCGCTTGCACATGCATCAGTAACGATATCACAAGATTCTCCAGATCTACCAGCCATACAATCACATCTGTAAAATATATCTACAATCAAACCTGTGTTAGTGGTCACCTCTATTAAGCAGCCAACCTGTATTAAGCGCCAGTTTCAAGATTCCCAATATGTTAGTTTACTATACATATGACCTCTATTAAGCAGCCACCTGTACTAAGCAGCCACTTTCAGTGATTCCCTTGGCTGGCTGCTTAAGACAGGTTTGACTGTATATTATTTAGGGGGGTAGCTATTTTTGCCCCCCCCTGGTTATCTCTTTGCACGGTAACAGTGAACATGAATCATGAAGTTCATTAGAATTGTGCCGTAACAACACATTTCTAATGGAATTCCGTGACATATTTCCAGAATTTTCAGTTACAAATCTGCTTCAATTATTTGAACTATTTATAGCCTTTATTTTACCCAGCATGCAGAGTTAATCAGGGTGATGCCTCGAGAAGTATACAGTCTAAATCCGTTATCTCAAAGTCGGTTATGTCAAATTCATCGGTTATATGAAGACTGGTCAAAGTCCCATTTCAAATACTACCATTTTACATATAACTGGCTCCATTTATTTCAAATTTCGTTAAGTCATATTTTCCGTTTTGTCAAATTCATTTTTTGATCCCTTCAATCTAAATTGGCAGTATTTCATACTAGTTATGTCAAAATGCCAGTTTTCCGCCGAAGGGCGACTTTCATTCGACAAATTTACATGACCAAAGACGTACCGTCGTCAATCGATAAAGATAGTGTTTACAGTGTTAGAATTAGAACGCTTTTCAATTTCATATTCCATACAGGTACATACTAATCGGCATTTAACCAATAATTGGATCGACAGCTCATCGTCATTCGGTTTTACCGAAGTATTTTTTATTGTTTGGTCCGACGGAATTCGACATAACGGATGTGGACTGTATTTATTTTGCAGGAAAGTGCAAGTACAGAAGAGGCCCGGAGTTCAGGCCCATCCACAATCAGGTCCTTAAGCAAGGCTCTAAATTCCACATTGTCTCTCTCTTTCTGAAATAAATAAGGGACCTAGGTACCAGTCATAATAACGTAAAAATAGAAACGCAGACACTTCTTACCTATAACCATCAACAAGATCTGTACACAGGTGATTCAGTCCGCACTCAATTAATAGACAGTCATCGATGTTGATGTCACAGTTAAAGCCAGCGAATCCGGTGACACAGGTACAGGCATACTGCCCGAGGGGTGTTCCATCTACACACATGGCACCATTAGCACAAGGCCCAGAGGAGCAGCCATCATTGACCCCCACCTCACAGTGGCTACCTGCTGTACCTGAAACCAAATACATGTTTTAAAGCCCCTTGAAACCAAATACATGTTTTAAAGCCCCAAAAACAAAATAGATGTTTTAAAGCCCCTTGAAACCAAATACATGTTTTAAAGCCCCTTGAAACCAAATACATGTTTTAAAGCCCCATAAAACAAAATAGATGTTTTAAAGCCACTTAAAACCAAATAGATGTTTTAAAGCCCCTAGAAACCAAATAAATGTTTTAAAGCTCCAATAAAAACAAAATAGATGTTTTAAAGCCACTTAAAACCAAATAGATGGTTTAAAGCCCCTTAAAACCAAATAGATGTTTTAAAGCCCCTAGAAACCAAATAAATGTTTTAAAGCTCCAATAAAAACAAAATAGATGTTTTAAAGCCACTTAAAACCAAATAGATGTTTTAAAGCCCCTTGAAACCAAATAAATGTTTTAAAGCCCCTAGAAACCAAATACATGTTTTAAAGCCCCTTGAAACCAAATACATGTTTTAAAGCCCCTTGAAACCAAATACATGTTTTAAAGCCCCTTGAAACCAAATACATGTTTTAAAGCCCCATGAAACCAAATACATGTTTTAAAGCCCCAATAAAACAAAATAGATGTTTTAAAGCCCCTAGAAACCAAATAAATGTTTTAAAGCCCCATTAAAAACCAAATAGATGTTTTAAAGCCCCAACAAACCAAATAGATGTTTTAAAGTTCCCCATAGAGCACTTAAAATCTTGTGTTGGGTTGCAATCTTTAGATATGCGAAGGAGTCGATGAATATAAATTGTGATTGCTGTCAAACCTGTGTTAATGGTCACCTCTATTAATCAGCCATCAATGGAATCACAGAAAGTGACTACTTAGCACAGGTGGCTGCTTAATACAGGTTTACTGTTTAATGGAGGTGATCACTAACACAGGGTTGCCTGTATTTTGGAAACCCACCTCCTAAATATATTTAAAGTACAACACATGTATGCTGACGAGAATTTATTCCTCTCAGTCATAGAGTGTAAATCCATCTACAGTGAACGATACTATCTAACAATTAATACCATAACTAATCAAAGGATCAATTAAATAAAATCAATATTACGTACATATTCGCATGACCTAGTTTTTTTTATATCTGAAATCAGTACTACAGTACTAGTAGAAGATTAAGTACAATGTACTGTGATACATTTTTTATTTAATCATATTTTTTTTTACATATACATGTGAATACAAAAACATGACAAATTAAAGAAAGTCAAAAGGGTCGGGCCACAAGTTCTAGCAACATTAATAGTTACGACCTTTCTTTGTAAATGTGATAGCATCGACCTACTTGCTACCCAGGGTGAGCAAAAATAAATGGACCTTAAAACAGGGCTCTTTCTAGAGGGTGACATAGGCGAAATAGTCGCTCTAGGACTTCGCACCTGGGGGACACTAATCTTTCCTAAATATATAAATTTAAAACCATTTTTCTTTTACAATTTTCATACAAACATTTGTCAAGTAAAATACACTAATACCATTTAAGGACGCAATCCCGCGCTTTCTCACTTCTCAAAAAAATCCCGATACCAAGTTTGATCAATTTCAAACAATAATCTATGGATAAACAACCTACCTGGAGGGCACAGACTTGCATACCCATCGACAAGAATTTAGTTCTCTCAAGTCATGGAATGTAAATCCATCAATACAGTGAACGATAATATCTAACAATTAATATCACAACTCATCAGAATATCAAGTAATGAAAATATTATGTACATGATCGCATGACCTAGTTTCTTACTTGACCCATTTTCCACACAGTAAACTGCAAGCAAAAAATGATTTACAGGCAACAACCTACCTGGAGGGCACATACACGTATATCCGTTAACTTCATCTATACACGTGGCTATACCCGAGCAAGGAGACGAGCTACATTCATCAATTTCTGACTCACAGTGGTCGCCATAGTAACCCGGGATGCAGTAACATGTATATCCACCTGCATCAAAATTAAACACATTTGCTTTATTTTTAGCAATAGTGACCTTGACCTTGAATCTACTAACCTGCAAACATTTGGTTTAAACATATTTATTCGTTCATTATGTACAGTACATATCTATTGTATAGCTATACAAACGAAAATGGATTTAATCGGAAGCTTAAAGCAAACATTTGTCATGTTGATCATTTTTACACGGTTGATGCAAGATTAAATAAAAATTAATGGAAAGGTTAAATCTGGGTTAACAGAACCTTCCCGAGGTCTCGTGTCGGTGTTTTACACCGTGCACGTAAAAGAACCAGAGGAGACTCTGGAATGGGTCACTGTCTGTATCATTGCACTATCCTCCAAAAATTTAAAATGACTAATCTCTTCAGGAGACGTCGCTCATATGGGCAACCGGTAGCGACGATAAATAAACGTAAAACACACACAAACCTTTGAATGGACTTGTTGACCATTTAAGGCCCATAACTGTGGTGCTACTCGGGCCTCACAGCTGGTTATCCAGGCATTGTACCCATACACAAAATGATTGGATGAAAAATACAGGAATTAGAAGCATACATGTATATAAAAGGGGTTAACATACATTCTGACATGAATGTAGAACAAATCTACATGTAGCGTGTTTAAATATGCAATAAAACAGGGTTAGAGCCAGTCTATTCTATGGCTGTTGATTCCCCCTCCCTCCCTCTTAAATAAGAAAATAATATTCCTGGCAATATATATTTGTATCAAAGGGAGATAGTTTATGCAAATTTATTTTAGCTCAATTGCGTAACAAGTTCTTACAACTTAATCACTCTCGAAACCTCATTCCATCTCCACGATGAAGAGAGAAGAGGCAATGTGGAATTCCGGGCCATTAACACCGGAAGCGATTGCGCTACCACTGCGCTATCGTGACTTCAAAGGGAGACCATTCTTAAACTAAAGTAGACTGGTACACCATAACAAATAACATATTTGTACGCCAAACTCACAAAGAAGTAGCGTGCAAATATTTACCACTGTGTATATCTTCACAGAGAGCCTCATTCTGGCAACGGTTGTCATAGATACAATATCTCCTCACAGCTTCGCACTGTCTCCCCAAGAAATGTTCGGTACATATGCACGTAAATCCATCAGTGTTATTTACACAGGTACCTCCGTTGTAGCAAGAATCAACATAGCAGGCATCCGTTGAAAATTCACAAAATTCTCCAGTATATCTGAAACATTGAAACCAGGGCTCATTCTAGAGGGTGACTTAGGAAAAATAGACCCTGACATCGCCCCCTTGGGGCCCCAGTTCTCCCTAAAAAATAAAATAAAATTATTTGTTTTCCAAATTTCATACAAACTTTCCTCAAGTAAGATACACTGCCCATTGCATAGAACTCCTTCTATTCAAATGTTTTTTTGTGTTTTTTTTAATTATACATTTATTTATCGTCGCTACCGGTTGCCCATTTCAGCGACGCCTCCTGAAGAGATTAGACATTTTAGATTTTTGAAGGATAGTGCAATGATACAGACAGAAACCCATTCCAGAGTCTCCTCTGGTTCTTTTACGTGCACGGTGTAAAGCACCGACACAAGACCGTGGTGTAACATCCCATCTGAAAGACTGTTAATTTTATTATGGTCAGACGGGGGATCGAACCTGCGATCCCTGGATTACCAGTCCAACGTGTTAAACACTGGACTACAGATCCATCTGTATTTTATATTTAATGGCAATATTGTGTCTTTTAAGTTTTAAGCCTTTGTTGAAATTTATTAATACCCAAGAGATGTGGTAACATCAACGCGAATCAAGTGTTTCGTGGAATACATCGCCTTCTAACTATTTGGTGAAGCTTGTACCTGTATATTTAATTATTAGGTATGGCTACGATTATTCGAATATTCAATCGATAGTCCAAATATCCGAATACTATTGGATATAATAATATTATATTGTCCTCAAAAATGCCACCCGCTCAGTCACACGTTTGGAAATGCTTGAATCGCTCTGAGAATGCAAAAACTGCTAGGTGTAATAATCTATGCAAATCGGGTACAATATCAATCTGAGTAATCATTTAAAGAAGATGATGTTTACACGTAAAACAGAAATTAAAGTTAGTTTGGCAATTTTTATAAGAGTTTAAGAGATTTTGAGTTTTTGATAGAATTCTATCTAATATTCGAATACCTTCCCGACCGAATATTCGAATAGTATAATCGCTATTCGTTGCAATCCATATTAATTATCTATCTATTCATACTACCAAACTCCACTTTCAGGTATTTGTTTGTTTGTTTGGGTTTTACGCCTGCATCAGCACCATTTTGGGCTATATTGCCGGTGGGCAGTTTACCTTACAACACCATTCCTGGGCAAGCTCCAGCGGTTAACCAGTACTTGGTGCACCAACCTCCGTAAAGAAACTTTTTCATATAAATGAGACATGGCCTGAGCGGGGCTCGAACGGGTGACCATCAGTGATGATAGGTTACAGTGGTATACAAGTCAGCGAATTTAACAACTCAACCACGGAGGCAGACCCTTTCAGGTATTAAAGGCAGGTAGTACGGGCCAGAGTGACATGATATTAACACGAGGACAGTAGAACAGACAGCAATGTCGCTCGCCACTTTAACTTCTAAGTGTGACATTAACCCGACATCGGACACAACTCAACATTTTCAAACAATTGTAAGTCGTGATAGCGCAGTGGATGCGCGTTCGCTTCAGGTGCGAAAGGTTTAAATTCCACGTTGCCTCTTCTCTCTCCCTCGTGGCGATGGATTCCATCAGGAATGAGGTCTCGAGAGTGATTAATATAAGTTGAAATAACTTGTTTCGCAATCGAGCTAAAATAAATTTGTATAAACTAAACAATTGCCCAAATGCATTTACTGTATGCTGTGGCGATCTTAAATAAATTTATATAGTTAGTTGGTTACCGGGGTGATAGAACAGAAAGAAGGAAAACATGTTTGTTGTATTTTTTGATATTTGTTAAAATAAATTCCATCAACATACATGTATAATAACATTGGAAAATATCTTTTCACATTCTCTTCTATTCTATAAAATTTCAATAAATGTACGTACTGAGGAGCACAAAGGCAGGTAAATCCACTAGCGTCCTGTTGTATACATGTAGCGGCATTTAGGCATGGGCCAGAATCACAATCCTCCATAGAATAAACACCGGACAACCCTGAAATATATTCTGATGAACAGAGGTTTCAAAAGATATGGATGGGAACGGAAACGAGACGGTCCAATGGCATCCACAAAGAATTGATCCCACATTCTATTAAAGATGGCATAATAAGGTTGTTCTCTGATGAACAATATAATCTGTACCTGAGATAATGTTATGTTATATTTCGGGTTTTACGCCTGCATCAGCACCATTTTGGGCTATATCGCCGGCGGGCAGTTTACCTAACAACACCTTTCCTGGGCAGGCTCCAGCAGTTAACCAGTACTTGGGTGCACCAACCTTCGTAAGAAACTGCCAACTTGTTCATATAAATGAGACACGGTCTGAGCGGGGATCGAACCCATGACCATCAGTGATGATAGGTTACAGTGGTATACAAGTCAGCGACCTTAACCACTCGACCACGGAGGCAGACTCTGAGATAATGTAGAGTATATAATACCTGAGATAATGTAGAGATATATAATACATACCTGAGATACTGTAGAGATATATAATACATACATGAGATACTGTAGAGATATATAATACATACCTGACATAATGTAGAGATATATAATACATACCTGAGATAATGTAGAGATATATAATACATACCTGAGATACTGTAGAGATATATAATACATACCTGAGATACTGTAGATATATATATAATACATACCTGAGATAATGTAGAGATATATAATACATACCTGAGATAATGTAGAGATATATAATACATACCTGAGATACTGTAGAGATATATAATACATACCTGAGATACTGTAGATATATATATAATACATACCTGAGCTAATGTAGAGATATATAATACATACCTGAGATAATGTAGAGATATATAATACATACCTGAGATAATGTAGATAAATATAATACATACCTGAGATAATGTAGATATATATAATACATACCTAAGATAATGTAGATATATATAATACATACCTGAGATAATGTAGATATATATAATACATACCTGAGATAATGTAGATATATATAATACATACCTGACATAATGTAGATATATATAATACATACCTGACATAATGTAGAGATATATAATACATACCTGAGAAACTGTAGAGATATATAATACATACCTGAGCTAATGTAGAGATATATAATACATACTTGAGATAATGTAGAGATACATAATACATACCTGAGATAATGTAGAGATATATAATACATACCTGAGATCATGTAGAGATATATAATATATACCTGATATAATGTAGAGATATATAATACATACCTGAGATACTGTAGAGATATATAATACATACCTGAGATACTGTAGATATATATAATACATACCTGAGATAATGTAGAGATATATAATGCATACCTGAGATACTGTAGATATATATAATACATACATGAGATAATGTAGAGATATATAATACATACCTGAGATAATGTAGATATATATAATACCTGAAATAATGTAGAGATATATAATACATACATGAGATAAATGTAGAGATATATAATACATACCTGAGATAATGTAGATATATAATACATACCTGAGATAATGTAGATATATATAATACATACCTGAGATAATGTAGATATATATAATACATACCTGAGATAATGTAGATATATATAATACATACCTGAGATAATGTAGAGGTATAATACATACCTGAGATAATATAGATATATATAATACATACCTGAGATAATGTAGAGATATATAATACATACCTGAGATACTGTAGAGATATATAATACATACCTGAGATAATGTAGAGATATATAATACACACCTGAGATACTGTAGAGATATATAATACATACCTGAGATAATGTAGATATATACAATACATACCTGAGATAATGTAGATATATAATACATACCTGAGATACTGTAGATATATAATATCTGAGATAATGTAGATATATAATACATACCTGAGATATTGTAGATATATATATAATACATACCTGAGATAATGTAGATATATAATATCTGAGATAATGTAGATATATAATACATACCTGAGATATTGTAGATATATATAATACATACCTGAGATAATGTAGATATATATAATACATACCTGAGATAATATAGATATATAATACATACCTGAGATAATGTAGAGATATATAATACATACCTGAGATAATGTAGATATATAATACATACCTGAGATAATGTAGAGATATATACTACATACCTGAGATAATGTAGAGATATATACTACATACCTGAGATAATGTAGAGATATATAATACATACCTGAGATACTGTAGATATATACAATACAAACCTGAGATAATGTAGATATATACAATACATACCTGAGATAATGTAGAGATATATAATACATACCTGAGATAATGTAGAGATATATAATACCTGAGATGATGTAGAGATATATAATACATACCTGAGATAATGTAGATATATAATACATACCTGAGATAATGTAGATATATACAATACATACCTGAGATAATGTCGAGATATATAATACATACCTGAGATACTGTAGATATATACAATACAAACCTGAGATAATGTAGAGATATATAATACATACCTGAGATAATGTAGAGGTATATAATGCCTGAGATGATGTAGAGATATATAATACATACCTGAGATAATGTAGAGATATATAATACATACATGAGGTAATGTAGATATATAATACATACCTGAGATATTGTAGATATATATAATACATACATGAGGTAATGTAGATATATAATACATACCTGAGATAATGTAGAGATATATAATACATACCTGAGATAATGTAGATATATAATACATACCTGAGATATTGTAGATATATATAATACATACCTGAGATAATATAGATATATAATACATACCTGAGATATTGTAGATATATATATAATACATACCTGAGATAATGTAGCTATATAATATCTGAGATAATGTAGATATATAATACATACCTGAGATATTGTAGATATATATAATACATACCTGAGATAATGTAGATATATAATACATACCTGAGATAATGTAGAGATATATAATAAATACCTGAGATAATGTAGATATATAATACATACCTGAGATATTGTAGATATATATAATACATACCTGAGATAATATAGATATATAATACATACCTGAGATAATGTAGAGATATATAATACATACCTGAGATAATGTAGATATATAATACATACCTGAGATAATGTAGAGATATATACTACATACCTGAGATAATGTAGAGATATATACTACATACCTGAGATAATGTAGAGATATATAATACATACCTGAGATACTGTAGATATATACAATACAAACCTGAGATAATGTAGATATATACAATACATACCTGAGATAATGTAGAGATATATAATACATACCTGAGATAATGTAGAGATATATAATACCTGAGATGATGTAGAGATATATAATACATACCTGAGATAATGTAGATATATAATACATACCTGAGATAATGTAGATATATACAATACATACCTGAGATAATGTCGAGATATATAATACATACCTGAGATACTGTAGATATATACAATACAAACCTGAGATAATGTAGAGATATATAATACATACCTGAGATAATGTAGAGGTATATAATGCCTGAGATGATGTAGAGATATATAATACATACCTGAGATAATGTAGAGATATATAATACATACATGGGGTAATGTAGATATATAATACATACCTGAGATATTGTAGATATATATAATACATACATGAGGTAATGTAGATATATAATACATACCTGAGATAATGTAGAGATATATAATACATACCTGAGATAATGTAGATATATAATACATACATGAGATAATGTAGATATATAATACATACCGGAGATAATGTAGATATATATAATACATACCTGAGATAATGTAGAGATATATAATACATACCTGAGATACTGTAGATATATAATACATACCTGAGATAATGTAGATATATATAATACATACCTGAGATACTGTATATATATAATACATACCTGAGATAATGTAGATATATATAATACATACCTGAGATACTGTAGATATATAATACATACCTGAGATAATGTAGATATATATAATACATACATGAGATAATGTAGAGATATATAATACCTGAGATAATGTAGAGATATATAATACATACCTGAGATAATGTAGAGATATATAATACATACCTGAGATACTGTAGAGATATATAATACATACCTGAGATAATGTAGATATATAATACATACCTGTGATAATGTAGATATATATAATACATACCTGAGATAATGTAGATATATATAATACATACATGAGATAATGTAGATATATATAATACATACCTGTGATAATGTAGATATATATAATACATACCTGAGATAATGTAGATATATATATAATACATACCTGAGATAATGTAGATATATATATAATACATACCTGAGATAATGTAGATATATATATAATACATACCTGAGATAATGTAGATATATAATACATACCTGAGACAAGAAGTGTGATAATGGACACAGCAACATTTCTAAGATGAATCATCATACTTGAATGGCACCAACATTGTTACCTGTAAAAATTATATATAATAGACTACACAGTTATATATACATCGACACAGCTATATATACATCTACATGGTTATATATACATCTACACAGTTATATATACATCTACACAGTTATATATACATCTACACGGTTATATATACACAGTTATATATACATCTGCACGGTTATATATACATATACACAGTTAAATATACATCTACACGGTTATATATACATATACACAGTTATATATACATCTGCACGGTTATATATACATATACACAGTTATATATACATCTGCACGGTTATATATACATATACACAGTTATATATACATCTACACGGTTATATATACATCTACATGGTTATATATACATATACACAGTTATATATACATCTACACGGTTATATATACATCTACACAGTTATATATACATATACACAGTTATATATACATCTACACGGTTATATATACATATACACAGTTATATATACAACTACACGGTTATATATACATCTACACGGTTATATATACATCTACACAGTTATATATACATCTACACAGTTATATATACATCTACATGGTTATATATACACAGTTATATATACATCTACATGGTTATATATACATATACACGGTTATATATACATCTACATGGTTATATATACATCTACACAGTTATATATACATCTACACAGTTATATATACATCTTCACGGTTATATATACATCTACATGGTTATATATACATCTACACAGTTATATATACATCTACACAGTTATATATACATCTACACAGTTATATATACATCTACATGGTTATATATACATCTACATGGTTATATATACACAGTTATATATACATCTACATGGTTATATATACATCTACATGGTTATATATACATATACACAGTTATATATACATCTACATGGTTATATATACATCTACATGGTTATATATACATCTACACAGTTATATATACATATACACAGTTATATATACATCTACATGGTTATATATACATCCACACAGTTATATATACATCTACACGGTTATATATACATCTACACGGTTATATATACACAGTTATATATACATATACACGGTTATATATACATCTACATGGTTATATATACATATACATGGTTATATATACACCTACATGGTTATATATACATCTACACAGTTATATATACATCTACACGGTTATATATACATCTACATGGTTATATATACATCTACATGGTTATATATACATCTACACAGTTATATATACATCTACATGGTTATATATACATCTACACAGTTATATATACATCTACACGGTTATATATACATCTACACAGTTATATATACATCTACACGGTTATATATACATCTACACAGTTATATATACATATACACAGTTATATATACATATACACGGTTATATATACATCTACATGGTTATATATACATATACACGGTTATATATACATCTACATGGTTATATATACATATACATGGTTATATATACATCTACATGGTTATATATACATCTACATGGTTATATATACATCTACATGGTTATATATACATCTACACAGTTATATATACATCTACACGGTTATATATACATCTACACAGTTATATATACATCTACACGGTTATATATACATATACACAGTTATATATACATATACACAGTTATATATACATATACACGGTTATATATACATCTACATGGTTATATATACATATACATGGTTATATATACATATACATGGTTATATATACATATACATGGTTATATATACATCTACACGGTTATATATACATCTACATGGTTATATATACATCTACATGGTTATATATACATCTACATGGTTATATATACATCTACACAGTTATATATACATCTTCACAGTTATATATACATCTACACAGTTATATATACATCTACACGGTTATATATACATCTACATGGTTATATATACATATACACAGTTATATATACATCTACACAGTTATATATACATATACACAGTTATATATACATCTACACGGTTATATATACATATACACAGTTATATATACATCTACATGGTTATATATACATATACACAGTTATATATACATCTACATGGTTATATATACATCTACACAGTTATATATACATCTACACGGTTATATATACATCTACACAGTTATATATACATATACACAGTTATATATACATATACACGGTTATATATACATCTACATGGTTATATATACATATACACGGTTATATATAAATCTACATGGTTATATATACATATACATGGTTATATATACATCTACATGGTTATATATACATCTACATGGTTATATATACATCTACATGGTTATATATACATCTACATGGTTATATATACATCTACACAGTTATATATACATCTACACGGTTATATATACATCTACACAGTTATATATACATATACACGGTTATATATACATCTACATGGTTATATATACATATACACGGTTATATATACATATACACAGTTATATATACATCTACATGGTTATATATACATCTACATGGTTATATATACATCTACACAGTTATATATACATCCACACGGTTATATATACATCTACACAGTTATATATACATCTACACGGTTATATATACATCTACATGGTTATATATACACCTACATGGTTATATATACATCTACACGGTTATATATACATCTACATGGTTATATATACATCTACACGGTTATATATACATGGTTATATATACATCTACACGGTTATATATACATCTACACGGTTATATATACATCTACACGGTTATATATACATCTACATGGTTATATATACATATACATGGTTATATATACATCTACATGGTTATATGTACATCTACATGGTTATATATACATCTACATGGTTATATATACATCTACATGGTTATATATACATCTACACAGTTATATATACATCTTCACGGTTATATATACATCTACACAGTTATATATACATCTACACGGTTATATATACATCTACACAGTTATATATACATATACACAGTTATATATACATATACACGGTTATATATACATCTACAAGGTTATATATACATATACATGGTTATATATACATCTACACGGTTATATATACATCTACATGGTTATATATACATATACACGGTTATATATACATCTACACGGTTATATATACATCTACACGGTTATATATACATACACACGGTTATATATACATCTACATGGTTATATATACATCTACATGGTTATATATACATCTACACGGTTATATATACATCTACACAGTTATATATACATCTACACGGTTATATATACATCTACATGGTTATATATACACGGTTATATATACATCTACACAGTTATATATACATCTACATGGTTATATATACATCTACACAGTTATATATACATCTACATGGTTATATATACATCTACACAGTTATATATACATCTACATGGTTATATATACATCTACACGGTTATATATACATCTACACAGTTATATATACATCTACATGGTTATATATACATCTACACAGTTATATATACATATACATGGTTATATATACACAGTTATATATACATCTACACGGTTATATATACATATACACAGTTATATATACATCTACATGGTTATATATACATCTACATGGTTATATATACACGGTTATATATACATCTACATGGTTATATATACATCTACACGGTTATATATACATCTACATGGTTATATATACACAGTTATATATACATCTACACGGTTATATATACATATACACAGTTATATATACATCTACACGGTTATATATACATCTACAAAGTTATATATACATCTACACGGTTATATATACATCTACACAATTATATATACATCTACATGGTTATATATACATCTACGCGGTTATATATACATCTACACAATTATATATACATATACATGGTTATATATACATCTACACAATTATATATACATCTACACGGTTATATATACATCTACATGGTTATATATACATCTACATGGTTATATATACATCTACATGGTTATATATACACAGTTATATATACATCTACACGGTTATATATACATATACACAGTTATATATACATCTACACGGTTATATATACATCTACACAGTTATATATACATCTACACGGTTATATATACATTTACACAAATATATATACATCTACATGGTTATATATACATCTACACAGTTATATATACATCCACACGGTTATATATACATCTACACAGTTATATATACATCTACACGGTTATATATACATCTACATGGTTATATATACATATACACAGTTATATATACATCTACATGGTTATATATACATATACACGGTTATATATACATCTACATGGTTATATATACATCTACACGGTTATATATACATCTACACGGTTATATATACATCTACACGGTTATATATACATCTACACAATTATATATACATCCACACGGTTATATATACATCTACACAGTTATATATAAACGGTTATATATACATCTACACAGTTATATATACATCTACACAGTTATATATACATCTACACGGTTATATATACATCTACACGGTTATATATACAGTTATATATACATCTACACAGTTATATATACACGGTTATATATACATCTACACAGTTATATATACATATACACAGTTATATATACATCTACACGGTTATATATACATCTACACGGTTATATATACATCTACACGGTTATATATACATCTACACAGTTATATATACATCTACACAGTTATATATACAACTACACGGTTATATATACAACTACACGGTTATATATACATCTACATGGTTATATATACATCTAAACAGTTATATATACATCTACACAGTTATATATACAACTACACGGTTATATATACAACTACACGGTTATATATACATCTACACGGTTATATATACATCTACACGGTTATATATACATCTACACGGTTATATATACATCTACATGGTTATATATACATCTACATGGTTATATATACATATACACAGTTATATATACACGGTTATATATACATCCACACGGTTATATATACATCTACATGGTTATATATACATCTACATGGTTATATATACATCTACATGGTTATATATACATCTACATGGTTATATATACATCTACACGGTTATATATACATATACACAGTTATATATACATCTACACAGTTATATATACATCTACATGGTTATATATACATCTACACGGTTATATATACATATATACAGTTATATATACATCTACACTGTTATATATACATCTACACGGTTATATATACATCTACATGGTTATATATACATCTACATGGTTATATATACATACATGGTTATATATACATCTAATCTACACGGTTATATATACATATACACAGTTATATATACATCTACACAGTTATATATACATCTACACGGTTATATATACATCTACATGGTTATATATACATCTACATGGTTATATATACATCTACATGGTTATATATACATCTACACGGTTATATATACATCTACACAGTTATATATACATCTACACGGTTATATATACATATACACAGTTATATATACATCCACACGGTTATATATACATCTACACGGTTATATATACATATACACAGTGATATATACATCTACACGGTTATATATACATATACACAGTTATATATACATCTACACAGTTATATATACATCTACACGGTTATATATACATCTACACGGTTATATATACATCTACACGGTTATATATACATCTACACGGTTATATATACATATACACAGTTATATATACATCTACACGGTTATATATACATATACACAGTTATATATACATCTACACGGTTATATATACATCTACACGGTTATATATACATCTACATGGTTATATATACACAGTTATATATACATCTACACAGTTATATATACATCTACACAGTTATATATACATCCACACGGTTATATATACATCTACATGGTTATATATACATCTACATGGTTATATATACATCTACACGGTTATATATACATATACACAGTTATATATACATCTACACGGTTATATATACATATACACAGTTATATATACATCTACACGGTTATATATACATCTACACGGTTATATATACATCTACATGGTTATATATACATCTACACAGTTATATATACATCTACACAATTATATATACATCTACATGGTTATATATACATCTACATGGTTATATATACATCTACACAATTATATATACATCTACACAATTATATATATGAGAGAGCAAATATTCTAACCTTGATATTCATAATCAAACTGACAAATAAAGATGAAATAAGTGCTTATTTAGTGGCCTGATACCGAATCAATTTTTGGATCAGGATACATATCATTTTGTTCATTAATAATTGACTGGTTATAGATTAATATCGTCGATGCAACCGAATACAACACTCGGTGTGGACCTTCAACTTCTTACTGCCGACAAATCAGTCAGGATTATGATTGGCAGGCGCAGTCTAGAACAGTCAGTTAATATAAAATGGTATGTGCAAGTTAAAAAGATAAAAGGATCTACAAAGCTATAGTTAAAAGCAGACAGTACATAGATTAGAGAGTGTTTGAGTCTGCTAACAAAGGTCGGCACACTGGGACTCGACTGTATATATGGCGGTAGCCCGATTGTTCTTGGGGAAAACGAGTTGGTATGGTATTGGGTTTTTGACTGTCGGATTAGATAGTTAAGGTCTCTTGTGGGTGTACGGTGATGGTGATCTGTACTGCAAATAGTTAATTTCTTATTTTTGAAAAACATGATTAGCGAGGCCTATGTTCTAATGTTTTCCAATTGATGGTGATTTGTGATACACTACTAGTGTAGTTGTAATCATTGAATATATATCTGGCTGCAGATCTTTGGGTCCAAGACACAATAAAGGAGAACATAGCCCCCCCCCCCCACAATATACATGTTATTATGTTATGTTATATTTCGGGTTTTAAGCCTGCATCAGCACCATTTTGGGCTATATCGCCGGCGTGCAGTTTACCTGACAACAACTTTTCTGGGCAGGCTCCAGCGGTTAATTGGGTGCATCAACCTCCGTAAGAAACTGCCAACTTTTTCATATAAATGAGACACGGTCTGAGCGGGGCTCGAACCCGTGACCATCAGTGTTGATAGGTTACAGTGGTATACAAGTCAGCGACCATAACCACTCGACCACGGAGGCGGCCTCCACAATATACAAATAAACGCTATCATAGTATGATTAGCCTACTATAGTACATGGGGGGTATTCTCATAAATATGTGTATTATTTGTATATTGTGCACATTCATGTTGGTATAAGACCATTATGATGGCAAAGTTCTGTAGATATATGGGGAAGATCTGATCATTGGGGGGGGGGGGTCAGGGTAGTCCTATATATATATATATATATATATATATATATATATATAAGACCTCTTCATATATTTTTTTCTTTTCAATCTGTTTTTTCCCGATATACCTTGATAGTAAAATGTTACGTTTTTCAAGTCTAAATATTTGGACTATGGGTCATATCAGGGTAGGCCTATATACAAGACCTCTACATAATGTGTTTACATTTTTCAAGACAGTCTAAATATTTGGACGAGGGTCAGGGTGGCTATGTTTTCCTTTATTGTGTCCTATATCCACGCCTGATGCCTGTGCACTGGCGCACAGTTAGTGTACAATGTACTGTACTGATTGTGTACAGTGACAAGCCAATTGATACAAATGAGTTTATTAGTGAATTTGATTTTAAATTTATTCAAGATAAACATGGACATTACCAAATTAGAGTAGTAAAAAACATACACAAATATTAAACAAATTATTTAAACACCGACCGACAATACAAAATGAAGATTCAACAACCATAAAAAAACAAGGTCTCAACTAAATCACACACTGTAATTTACCTGTATTTACAAATGGGGTTATTGGACGAAGGGGAGTAACCGTCAGCTTCCACAAAGATCCAAACCAATTGTCAATATTTCTTCTGACCTAAATCCAGATATCCCAGTAACACAACCGCGCCACCAAAGTAGTATCAATACACGTCAATTAATAATATTTGAGATAAATATTAATTCTTAAAACATATCGATATATCAATAGTTTGTATTTATTAATGAAATAGAAAAAGAATGCGTATAATTGTACACGACTTAATCTGTTAGTGTTATCGTTTTGTTGTATTAACGTTGTGTGTTGCAGAGCATGATAGAAAAAATAAAATATGTTCAAAAATAAATAACAATATTATGTTATTTTATGTCCGTATTTATATATAAAGAGTCCGTCTAAAGAAACTGTAGTCCAGTGGTAACACGCTGGACTGGAATCCAGGGATCGCAGGTTCGATCCCCCGTCTGACCCAAATAAAATTAACTGTCTTTCAGATGGGACGTTAAACCGAGGTCTCGTATCGGTGCTTTACACCGTGCACGTAAAAGAACCAGAGAAGACTCTGGATTGGGTCTCTGTCTGTATCATTACACTATCCTCCAACAATCTAAAATGACTAATATGTTCAGGAGGCGTCGCTCATATGGGTAACCGGTAGCGACGATAAATAAACGTAAGCTATATATTCCATATAAACACCCATATTAAATCACACTTAATTGTTGTTCTCCGGTTTCGGACAATATCAATAAATTCTTAGCAGAATTAATGCACCAGCCTGTGTACGATGGAATCAATAGGGATCAATGGGAACCAGCTACCTCGCATCTGTTATTGTTTATTCAATACCCATTATTCATTAGCTACACTAATCAATGAAAGATGCAATAGAAACGACAAAACCTTAAAAACAGTTATGCCATTGCCTCCTGGTCTAGCCTAGCTGGGTTCTAGTCTGTCGATATTTTACTTCTGGCAAAACGACATTTATCAGAAACGCAATGCGGATCAACTAACTGTTCGGGTGTTTTAAATAAATATATATATATGAAATATCAACGACTGTTCTGTAGTAGAACAGAACAGAACAGAGACAGTTTGGAGTTTATTTATCACGCGCACAACGTGGACCACACGTCCTGTGATATGTTTATGTTTATATTTTGAAGAGTAGTCATGTTAGCGCAATTATAGCGCGTTCGCTCCAGGTGTTATAGTCCCAATATTCGCATCCAGCTGTAGCCGTTACGAGTGTGCCCTTAGACAAGGCATTTTAATTACACATTGAAAAATAATATAAAACACAAGGTTGCCGGTTTTAAATTTGGCTTAGTGGGGCTTATATTTGCATACATAGGATAATAAGATTACAAAATGTAGAATGCAGGGTTAAAAGCATGTGATAAAAGTACGGGGAAAATTATATAATTTCGATTTTTACATGTTTTAAATAGTACACTTAAACTGATGAGGAACCTACTTAAAATATGGATTGTACATTAGATACACAAAATAAGAAAGTATAGATTACAACATATAAACCATATGATACAAACTTTAAGAAATGGAAGGATAATTGAAATTAAAGACATCACCCTAGGGCATAATAAAATCGTTTACAATACTATCATGAATAACTAAGAAATAAATATATATATACAATATGAAATATATATAACAGTTTAAATATACAATGCAGAATGACTGAGTGAATTTGAATAAATAGTTTTTTTTAGTTTAAACATATTTTATTGTTTCAAATAACATACATATACACAGACTGCACAATAATTGTTCAACAAATGAAATGTAACGCATATTATACGAGTGAAACTGTTATAATTTAGAAGCAAATGGGTATGGATCACAAGTTTTACCAACATTAGTGACGACCCTCCCCTTATATCAAGAAGATGTAACAGAATGAGCAGACGTTTTCTATGATTCTTTAGAAGTAGCGTACATAGTTATTGGACAAATGATTTATTGATAGCTATGTAAAAAATATAAAGTAAAATAGGAAAGACAAAAAATCTATCTTTTAACCCAAAAAATTGTAGTAGTTGCTCGCATTTCCACGCCCTCATCCTAACTAAAATATATCATAGTACGCACCATTGCTCCTAGAAAAGACAGCTATTAGATAATTTAACTACATATCCTTTAGTTAACTGCAAAACGTTTCGTAATAAATATGTTTGTAGGCATACCTCATACGCTCGTTCTTGTTGTAAATCCAGCTGATCAACATGTGTTGTGTAGAGAAAGTATAACATATTGATCTGATTGTAATGATTGTTAAATCCGCAAGATCCAGTCGTCAATCATGAATTGAAACGGTGACTTAAAAGGTCAAACCGTAATAAACGCGTGTGTGTGGTGTGTGTGTTTCTGACTACATTAGCAAACTAGAAAGGCCCTCGGTATCACATGCATCCGGTGCATGGCCCTCGACTCCCTCCCTCACCGGGTTATTGCATCCCAGGACCATGTTGCAATCCAAAATACATTCTATCGTCCAACAGACAGACAGACAGACAGACAGACAGACAGACAGACAGACAGACAGACAGACAGACAGACAGACAGACAGACAGACAGACAGACAGACAGACAGACAGACAGACAGACAGACAGACAGACAGACAGACAGACAGACAGAAGACAGACAGACAGACAGACAGACAGACAGACAGACAGACAGACAGACAGACAGACAGACAGACAGACAGACAGACAGACAGACAGACAGACAGACAGACAGACAGACAGACAGACGTATATCCTGTTCTGTCGGGAGTGGTGGTAGGTGGGTGGGTGGGTGGGTATATATTATGGCGAGGGATGGTGGCGGTGGGTGGGTGGGGTTTGCCAAGGGGTTGGGGTGGTGGGTGTTATGGCGAGGGAATTGTGCTCGGGTTTTATGCTAAGGTTGTGTACCTGCTGTCTATATTACATTTATATGTAGGCACGTATTAGAAAATACTTAATAGGCAACGACAGTTGCCAGTAGAAACATTTCACAGAGCCATATAATAATAACACATGCTTCCATACATCGATGATTCTTACGCTTCTCACCAATGCAACCCAAGTTCAATCCTCGGACCTGGAAGTATGTGAGATGGTACAGTGGTCGCCAGATCGGACAGGTGGGTTTTCTCCAGGTACTCCGGTTTCTTCCCACACGAATGACCACACATACGCTTCCATCCGCGCCAACGAGAGTGATTCATATAAGTTGTTAAAACTTTCTTCGCAATCTTTGTAAAATAAATAAAGTTTAAACTTTACATACGCATGTGTCTCGCTTCATGCAAGCATATGAGAGCTGTGTCTACAACATGTTAAAACAATGTTTGTTTTACGTTTATTTATCGTCGTTACCGGTTGCCCAAAATGAGCGACGCCTCCTGGAGAGATTAGTCATTTCAGATGTTGGAGGATAATGAAATGATACAAACAGAGACCCATTCCAGAGTCTCCTCTGGTTCTTTTACTGCACGGTGTAAAGCACCGACACGAGACCTCGGTTCAAAGTATCATCGGAAATACTATAGGAGTTTTTTTGTATGGCATAGCAGGGATCGAACCTGCGACCCCTGAATTACAAAGCAATGTTCCAACAGACACACTTGTTTCCACTTGTTTCACGTGTAGACGTGTTACATCACGGACTATGAATATAGATATACGAAGCGAGCTAAAAAAAACAAACACTATACCAGTCAATATAAGATTACAGTTTACACCCGTTATGTCAACGTCGGTTATGTCGAATTCTCCGGTTAACTCGAAGTCGAATCAAAGTCCCATTTCAGACACTATCAGTGTACATATAACTGGTTCCGTTTATATCGAATTTCGTTAAATCAAACTTCGGTTATGTCGAAGTATTTTGTTCGGTCCGACGGAATTCGACATAACAGATGTAGATTGTATATATTTTTCAACAACGTTCGTGAAAATACAAATGTACATTAAAAATGTTAAACAAGAATGGATTTCCTTACTGCAAAACTTTAGTAATATTGGTTTTGTAGCAAATACAATGAGAGACATCGGTCAGTTACTGCCCCTGAATATTCCCTAAAAGTAGATCGGTCCAATTAAGTGTTTTCCTCTGTTTTATCGTTGTTTCCTTTGCACAACATGCTAGCATTTTTATCCCACTATCGCTTCTTATGAGTATTAAATTACCATATCTTGACAGATCGCATACAGTATATGCAATGGGTACATATTTGTAAAATAATCGTATCAGTTAATTAATACGATTTTGATAAAATCACATTTAGCCTATCATACCGCAACATCTGGTTAGGGAACAACAGTAAAAATAAAGGATTCTAACTAAAAGGACCTATTCATATTTTGGAATAAATCAGACTTTATCTGCCAAGGGAGGTAATAGAAAATTAGAGATGTCTCTCATCACAGTTTTGGAATCGAACGGTCCCGGGGTTCGATACTCGGTCAGGCTACATATGTAGTGTCATTAAGCAAGGCACCTCACACACATTGCTTAGTACTGGTTAACCACTTAGGTCGGCTAAACCTGCCCAGGAAAACATGTCTACGTCCCCGCAAGGGGTTTGACATTAATGGAACATGCATACATACATGTTGGGAAATGTGACAGTCACGTTGAACAGGAATAGGTCATATATATCTACATTTAAGTGCGAATGTTAAGAACAATTCCACGGTAATACACCCAATGTATTTCATACCCCAATGGAAACTATTAACGCTCGATTCAATACTTATATTTACATTAATTATTCTTTTCAATGAGACAAAGAAATAAAATATCACAATTTCCAATTAAAATGTATTTAGTTCAAATGTGCGACGTAGGCTATCGTGTGGAGGGGATCTAATAACTAGATCACCGTTAGAACAGCGAAAACTGTAAGACGCGCATTTTCTCGCGACGAATGTTGCATAACACGGTGAATGCGCATGCGCGCATGCATATCATTAGTTGGAAACCCTCATACGAAATTGTGTACAATCTGGGTCGGAGCACAGGGATTCGGCACGTTTGGGGGTACTAGTATATATATTTAAGTACTTAACAGGGATTCGGCACGTTTGGGGGTACTAGTATATATATTTAAGTACTTAAATATATATACTAGTACCCCCAAACGTGCCGAATCCCTGTGGGTTTTTTAAGTACTTAAATATATATACTAGTACCCCCAAACGTACCAAATCCCTGTGGGTTTTTTAAGTACTTAAATATATATACTAGTACCCCCAAACGTGCCGAATCCCTGTGGGTCGGAGGTTATGAAACTTTTCTCAAATCTCAAACTCCAGCTTAAGTGCTTTGATTGGTAGATTCCGAGTTTTACTGTCAACTGAACCAATCAGAAGCTTGAGACTGAGATTGGAGAACGGTTTTATAACCTCCAGGCCAGGGCACGTAGATCTACGTTCATCGAAGGAAATGCAATAGCGATGTAAATATTCTATGATGAGGATGTGTGCATTTATATATATCATTGCAATCGTACAGTATATATGGGCGAACATAAGCAATGAATTCATAATAGATCTATTTATTTCTATTACTACCCATCAATGTGGCGTCCAGTGGTAGAGCGTCGGATTTGGAATCGAACGGTCCCGCGGGTTCGATACTCGGCCAGGCCACGTATACATAGTGTCATTGAGCAAGGTACCTCACACACGTTGCTTAGTACTGGTTAATCGCTTAGGTCGGCTAAACCTGCCCAGGAAAACATGTCTAAGTTCCCGCAAGGGGTTTGACATTAAAGGAACATACATACATCAATCATGTTCTGATTAGTATTGGGGGGTCAGTTTGTTGTGGCGGGGAGTAGACAACCCGCATTTCCTGACTAACAACCACTATTCAACTCTCCAACCTCAGTAAGCGACTGACAAACGTTCTCACATTACCACTTGTCCCAGATAGGGAGCGAACCTGCAGTCCTAGTGATAGCGGTAAAACGCGAGCTATAGATAACGACTATTCGGCCACAGGGGCACTTTACAATAAACAAATTGATAAAGACCCGGGCCTCTAGATAATCTCCCCTGTTAGATCTTCATAAGGGGGCGGTGTGGCGGGTAATATTGTCAACAAAAATGTATTAAGTTTTATTGTTTGTGAATATTTGAAACGGTAAACATACCTTTTGGTGACATGGATAATTATTAAGCACCGAAGGCTTGTTGTCACCCTCGAAATAATAGAGAAAGGGGTCTTATATATTGGACTACGTTATGGTATTCATGGATGAAAATTACAATCAGCTTTCAGTTTCCCCAGTCATAGTAAGTATCATCAGCATCCCTGATATCGGCCGTCACCTGTTTTCGGCCTTTGTTTATTTACGTGATTTTTGTTTACATTCGGACCGCAAATGACGTCATTTCTATCAAAACAACTGCTTTGGTACCTATGGAGTTCATTTATTACTTATTAAAGAGCAAACTGCGTAAAGCAGATAAATGTTCATATTTTATTTGAAAGTATGCAAATGTTGATGTTTTCATTAATCCCATTTATGTGTAGAGACGTGAGTTTGCCAGTAAAATAGAAAGCAAGACAGTATGGTGTGCCACTCTCTCCACATTAAGTGACATTTCTCTCCACAACTTAGCTCATATTGAAGAGTAAGCATAATTTGTTGGGTGTTAAATTCCTCCGTTTCGAGTAACAATTATTACTATGCCCAATGTTAATTAGCTTTTTGGAACTTAACTGTAATCAACATGTCTGTTACATGCATTTTCACGGTTGACTGATAATAGGTACTTTTTTCGACACCATGTATTTTATAGGAGCATGGATGACTCGTATATGAAATCCTACTTTCACTTTTGAAAGTTTGTAGACCACAAACACACTGTTTATTGAATGATTGTTAGTGTTCGAATGTATTCGGAAGAATTTGTAGTAGCAATGCATTAATACGTGAACAATGGATTTTTTTTTGGCTTTTTGCGATGTAATGTTGCTTTAAGAACAAACACTATGATACACTTGACACTATACATAAACAATTTTTTTACACCATTCCAAGCAAGTTTAAAAATGACACCCTGTCACTATCAAGGCTATAATAGAGTGGTGGAACCTATGCTTGGTGTATTCCTATGCTTGGTGTATTCCTATGCTTGGAGTACTCCTATGCTTGGTGTATTCCTATGATCGGAGTACTCCTATGCTCGGTGTATTCCTATGCTTGGTGTATTCCTATGCTCGGAGTACTCCTATGCTTGGTGTATTCCTATGCTTGGTGTATTCCTATGCTCGGAGTACTCCTATACTTGGTGTATTCCTATGCTTGGTGTATTCCTATGCTCGGAGTACTCCTATGCTTGGTGTATTCCTATGCTTGGTGTATTCCTATGCTTGGTGTATTCCTATGCTTGGTGTAGTCCTATGCTTGGTGTATTCCTATGCTTGGTGTACTCCTATGCTTGGTGTATTCCTATGCTTGGTGTATTCCTATGCTCGGCATATTCCTATGCTCGGTGTATTCCTATGCTCGGAGTATTCCTATGCTCGGTGTATTCCTATGCTCGGTGTATTCCTATGCTTGGCATACTCCTATGCTTGGTGTATTCCTATGCTTGGTGTATTCCTATGCTTGGCGTATTCCTATACTTGGTGTATTCCTATGCTCGGAGTACTCCTATGCTTGGTGTACTCCTATGCTTGGTGTATTCCTATGCTTGGTGTATTCCTATGCTTGGTGTATTTCTATGCTTGGTGTATTCCTATGCTTGATGTATTCCTATGCTCGGCGTATTCTATGTTTGGCGTATTCTTATGCTTGGCGTATTCCTATGCTTGGCGTATTCCTATGCTCGAAGTACTCCTATGCTTGGTGTATTCCTATGCTTGGTGTATTCCTATGCTTGGTGTATTCCTATGCTTGGTGTATTCCTATGCTCGGCGTATCCTATGCTCAGTGTATTCCTATGCTCGGTGTATTCCTATGCTCGGTGTATTCCTATGCTCGGCGTATTCTATGCTCGGTGTATTCCTATGCTCGGCGTATTCTATGCTCGGTGTATTCCTATGCTCAGCACATTTGTCCATTTAGATCCGTATTTAAAATATTTATATAGTTCTAGGCAAATTTCGCTGACAGAGCTGAAGCATAGTTCAATAGCATTTTGTTGCGTGTATCGGTAGCCTGATGTACATTGTACATGTCACATGACTGGTCCAGCAGACAAATATAAACAATAAAATATTATTTAAACTAAATATAAACAAACAAATCATTGGGAGAATATTTCCATCGAAACTGATACGATATTATATTATGAGCAATTCATGTAGCTATCCGAATTTTAAAAATCTACAACTAACCAGAAAAATAGTTTCTCTACCATTTCTGAATAACACCAATAAGCGTTTTTATTCAATGATGTTACTAGATCAAAATAAGATATTAAACAAGTTATGGTGGATAAATAAAAAATAACAAGTAAAACATGCGCGCCCTGAGGCTCCTGATGTCTTGAGTTCCTGATATAAACCGGTGCCGTTGCGATAGCTGAATTGAGCAGCAAGGTCACGTGATGAAGCTAAAAACTGTCAACAAGAGTTGTGAAAGTTGTTTTTACGACTTAAGAAAATAATATTTATGCATTTATGTACTAAAACACTTGGGTAGTACAGGTTTTGTATTGAGTAGAATCACATGATTAACTCTTTGCATGCTGGGTAAAATAAAGTCTATAAATAGTTGAAATACTTGCAGCAGACGACAATTCATTAAATGTGTTTTTCAAGCTTTTAGCTTTTTCAAACTCTTAGAAATATGTTGTGGAATTTCATTAGGATTTTGTCGTTAAAACACAATTCTAATTAAGTTCCAAGACACATATTTTCCCGGCTAGCGTGCAAAGAGCATAGCTCTTGAAACAGTCACTCTAGGTACACAAAGGTGCATAACGACTTGCGATAAATAAATGATATCTTTGTTAGTATATTGATTGCGCTTCTTGCACTTAGTGATTTTCTATTGTCTTATATTACTGTCAAGACCAATAAACTCATTAAATATGAATGCGAGGTTTTCTGTCTTACCGATTATGCCATGCTATGAATGTCAGTTGATTTATGGTGCGTGAGATCCTATCAATTACTAAGATGTGGTCGTGTTGCAGCGCCAGCCATTGTTTGTTTCATGTGTCAAAATGACACTACAGATTAAAGGATGTTTTTTGGTAAAAAGTCACAAATAGGGTAACCTGCCGAATAAATTGTACAGAATCTGCAAACAACATAGATCCAGATCAACCGTTGCCCATTAATTTACTAAAAATCTACAAATTTGTTCGTCTAGAGCCAGTTCGGCAGGGGATATCAATTCATCCAATTTGCTTGCTTTATATAGCTTCTTGAGTTGCTTGCTTTATATAGCTTCGTAAGTCGCTTGCTTTATATAGCTATGTAAGTCGCTTGCTTTATATAGCTTATTGAGTTGCTTGCTTTATATAGCTTATTGAGTTGCTTGCTTTATATAGCTTATTGAGTTGCTTGCTTTATATAGCTTATTGAGTTGCTTGCTTTATATAGCTTATTGAGTTGCTTGCTTTATATAGCTTATTGAGTTGCTTACTTTATATAGCTTATTGAGTTGCTTACTTTATATAGCTTATTGAGTTGCTTACTTTATATAGCTTATTGAGTTGCTTGCTTTATATAGCTTATTGATTTGCTTGCTTTATATAGCTTATTGAGTTGCTTACTTTATATAGCTTATTGAGTTGCTTGCTTTATATAGCTTATTGATTTGCTTGCTTTATATAGTTTATTGAGTTGCTTACTTTATATAGCTTCTTGAGTCGCTTGCTTTATATAGCTTATTGAGTTGCTTACTTTATATAGCTTATTGAGTTGCTTACTTTATATAGCTTATTGAGTTGCTTGCTTTATATAGCTTATTGATTTGCTTGCTTTATATAGCTTATTGAGTTGCTTACTTTATATAGCTTATTGAGTTGCTTGCTTTATATAGCTTATTGATTTGCTTGCTTTATATAGTTTATTGAGTTGCTTACTTTATATAGCTTCTTGAGTCGCTTGCTTTATATAGCTTATTGAGTTGCTTACTTTATATAGCTTATTGAGTTGCTTGCTTTATATAGCTTATTGATTTGCTTGCTTTATATAGCTTATTGAGTTGCTTTCTATATTTTATTGATTTGCTTGCTTTATATAGCTTATTGAGTTGCTTTCTATATTTTATTGAGTTGCTTGCTTTATATAGCAAGCTTATTGAGTTGCTTGCTTTATATAGCTTATTGATTTGCTTGCTTTATATACTATAACTTATTGAGACTTCAAGTGCCTGTGGTACATGAATGATTTGGGGTTTACGGTCACGGGCGATTCTCCAGTTGGTAGTGGAAGACCCTTTATGCCCCTGCGAGCAGTATTGGCACCCAAGTAGAACCACCGACCTTCCACAAGTCAACTAGAAAGCTTCCTCACATGGAAGAATTCAACACCCACAATGGGATCGAACCTACAATAGTGAGAGGCAGGTCATATGAAATGAGACACATCGATGAGTTACTGCCTTTGAATACTCCATAGATAGGTCCTATTAAGTGTTTTACTCTGTTTTTATCGTTGTTTCCTTTGCACCACATGCTAACAATTTTATTCCACTATCGCTTCTTGTGATTATTAAATTACTATATCTCAACAGATATCCTACAGTATATGCAACGGGTACTTATTTGTAAAACAATGTTATCAGTATGATTTTGATAAAATCACATTTATCATACCGCAACAATAAAAACAAAGGATTCCAACTAAAAGGACCTATTTATATTTTGGGATAAATCAGACTTTATCTGCCAAGGGAGGTAATAGAATATTAGAGATGTCTCTCATTAACGACCGTAACCACTGGGCCTCCATTGCCACGGAGACCGCCATATACCGGAGTATGTAGGATTGGAACCAAACAATTATTTCTATGCCTCGTTAGTGACCGGTAACTATGGTGGGTACAGTAACCGTTGCATTGTTGTTGTTGTTGTTACACTTTGCTCCTTGTGCAATACGGAAGCCTAAGAGAATGACTTTAATTATTGGTGTATTGATCGGCCATGAATTATTTAGATATCTGTGATTAGCCACCACCGGTTACATGTTACCACCTCGCTATTTGGGCCCCCTGCTTTAGTTTCTGTTTCAGATATCCTTCAGTGTACATGTATACATAATATTATGTTTTTTAGTGTTTTTTATTGACTGTAAATTTATTTTAAGTTTTCAAACGAGATTTTTTCTTGTGCGAGCGTTGTTTGTACAAATAACTTGGTATGAGTTTATCGGTTGCGGAATAGCATATGGAATTACCAGCATTGCAATAAAGGTATGCCTTATGGGATGTTTATAGGTAACGCCGTATCTGATCAGGATCTATGTTGATTGCAAATGTGATTTTATTTACTCAGCAGTCAAAAGGTTAATGTGCTCTAAAATTTAAATATGCCTTATTGGACGATTACATTTTAGAGCACATTAAACCTTTTGACTGTCGAGTAAATAAAACCACATTGGCAAACAACATAGATCCTGATTAGATGTGGTGTATCGCCGCATCTGATCAGGATCTATGTTGATTGATATTTAGCCAAATGTTTTAGCTCCACTCTCCGAATAGTAAACAGCATAGAGCCTGATCAGACGGAACATTATGTATAGAGCCCGATCAGACGGTACATTATGTATAGAGCCTGATCACATGGCACATTATGTATAGAGCCAGATCAGACTGTACATTATGTATAGAGCCTGATCACATGGCACATTATGTATAGAGCCTGATCAGACGGAACATTATGTATAGAGCCCAATCAGACGGTACATTATGTATAGAGCCTGATCACATGGCACATTATGTATAGAGCCTGATCAGACTGTACATTATGTATAGAGCCTGATCACATGGCATATTATGTATAGCCTGATCAGACAGCACATTATGTATAGAGCCTGATCAGATAGCACATTATGTATAGAGCCTGATCAGATGGCACATTATGCATAGAGCCTGATCAGACAGCACATTATGTATAGAGCCTGATAGAGCCTGATCAGATAGCACATTATGTATAGAGCCTGATCAGATGGCACATTATGTATAGAGCCTGATCAGACTGTACATTATGTATAGAGCCTGATCAGATGGAACATTATGCATAGAGCCTGATCAGACGGAATATTATGTATAGAGCCTGATCACTCAGTTGATCAGACAGCACATTATGTATAGCCTGATCAAACAGCACATTATGTATAGAGCCTGATCAGATGGCACATTATGTACAGAGCCTGATCAGACAACACATTATGTGTAGAGCCTGATCAGACAGCACATTATGTATAGCCTGCTCAAACAGCACATTATGTATAGAGCCTGATCAGATGGCACATTATGTATAGAGCCTGATCAGACGGCACCTTATGTATAGAGCCTGATCAGACGACACATTATGTATAGAGCCTGATCAGACAACACATTATGTGTAGAGCCTGATCAGACAGCACATTATGTATAGCCTGATCAAACAGCACATTATGTATAGAGCCTGATCAGATGGCACATTATGTACAGAGCCTGATCAGACAACACATTATGTGTAGAGCCTGATCAGACAGCACATTATGTATAGCCTGCTCAAACAGCACATTATGTATAGAGCCTGATCAGATGGCACATTATGTATAGAGCCTGATCAGACGGCACATTATGTATAGAGCCTGATCAGACGACACATTATGTATAGAGCCTGATCAGACAGCACATTATGTATAGAGCCTGATCAGACGGCACATTATGTATAGAGCCTGATCAGACGACACATTATGTATAGAGCCTGATCAGACAACACATTATGTGTAGAGCCTGATCAGACAGCACATTATGTATAGCCTGATCAAACAGCACATTATGTATAGAGCCTGATCAGATGGCACATTATGTACAGAGCCTGATCAGACAGCACATTATGTATATAGCCTGATCAGACAGCACATTATGTATAGAGCCTGATCACACAGTACATTATGTATAGAGCCTGATCAGACAGCACATTATGTATAGAGCCTGATCAGACAGCACATTATGTATAGAGCCTGATCAGACAGCACATTATGTATAGAGCCTGATCAGATGGCACATTATGTACAGAGCCTGATCAGACAGCACATTATGTATAGAGCCTGATAGAGCCTGATCAGACAGCACATTATGTACAGAGCCTGATCAGACTGTACATTATGTATAGAGCCTGATCAGACAGCACATTATGTATAGAGCCTGATCAGACAGCACATTTTGTATAGAGCCTGATCAGACAGCACATTATGTATAGAGCCTGATCAGACAGCACATTATGTATAGAGCCTGATCAGACAGCACATTATGTACAGAGCCTGATCAGACAGCACATTATGTATAGAGCCTGATAGAGCCTGATCAGACAGCACAGTATGTATAGAGCCTGATCAGACGGCACATTATGTATAGAGCCTGATCAGACAGCACATTATGTATAGAGCCTGATCAGACTGTACATTATGTATAGAGCCTGATCAGATGGAACATTATGCATAGAGCCTGATCAGATGGAACATTATGCATAGAGCCTGATCAGACGGAATATTATGCATAGAGCCTGATCAGATGGAACATTATGTATAGAGCCTGATCAGATGGAACATTATGCATAGAGCCTGATCAGACAGCACATTATGTATAGAGCCTGATAGAGCCTGATCAGACAGCACAGTATGTATAGAGCCTGATCAGATGGAACATTATGCATAGAGCCTGATCAGATGGAACATTATGCATAGAGCATGATCAGACAGCACAATATGTATAGAGCCTGATCAGACAGCACATTATGTATAGAGCCTGATCAGACTGTACATTATGTATAGAGCCTGATAGAGCCTGATCAGACACCACATTATGTATAGGACCTGATCAGATGGAACATTATGCATAGAGCCTGATCAGACAGCACATTATGTATAGAGCCTGATAGAGCCTGATCAGACAGCACAGTATGTATAGAGCCTGATCAGATGGCACATTATGTATAGAGCCTGATCAGATGGAACATTATGCATAGAGCCTGATCAGACGGAATATTATGTATAGAGCCTGATCAGAAATCACATTATGTATAGAGCCTGATCAGACGGCACATTATGTATAGAGCCTGATAGAGCCTGATCAGACGCCACATTATGTATAGAGCCTGATAGAGCCTGATCAGACGCCACATTATGTATAGAGCCTGATTAGATGGAACATTATATATAGAGCCTGATCAGATGGCACATTATGTATAGAGCCTGATCAGACAGCACATTATGTATAGAGCCTGATCAGATGGCACATTATGTATTGAGCCTGATCAGACAGCACATTATGTATAGAGCCTGATCAGACAGCACATTATGTATAGAGCCTGATCAGACAGCACATTATATATAGAGCCTGATCAGACAACACATTATGTATAGAGCCTGATCAGACAGCACATTATGTATAGAGCCTGATCAGACAGCACATTATGTATAGAGCCTGATCAGACTGTACATTATGTATAGAGCCTGATCAGACTGTACATTATGTATAGAGCCTGATCAGATGACACATTATGTATAGCGCCTGATCAGACAGCACATTATGTATAGAGCCTGTTCAGACTGTACATTATGTATAGAGCCTGATCAGATGACACATTATATATAGAGCCTGATCACACAGCACATTATGTATAGAGCCTGATCAGACAGCACATTATGTATAGAGCCTGATCAGACAGCACATTATGTATAGAGCCTGATCAGACAGCACATTATGTATAGAGCCTGATCAGATGGCACATTATGTATAGAGCCTGATCAGACTGTACATTATGTATAGAGCCTGATCAGACAGCACATTATGTACAGAGCCTGATCAGACTGTACATTATGTATAGAGCCTGATCAGACAGCACATTATGTATAGAGCCTGATCAGACAGCACATTATGTATAGAGCCTGATCAGACTGTACATTATGTATAGAGCCTGATAGAGCCTGATCAGACAGCACATTATGTATAGAGCCTGGTCAGACTGTACATTATGTATAGAGCCTGATCAGACAGCACATTATGTATAGAGCCTGATCAGACAGCACATTATGTATAGAGCCTGATCAGACGGAACATTATGTATAAAGTCACAAAACTACAAAATGCGAGTAAACTGACAGCAGGTTTGGCGTCACTCGCTAAACATTGTTCTATTGCAGAATTAAATGCGGTAAATTCCTTGTTTGCATATAAAATGCCGAGTCATGTTAGAATTGTAATCATGATATGTCACAGAGAAACGGAGCTATCGAGAAAACCGAATGAAATATTTACTCTCCGTGTCAAAATAAGATTACGTATATATATTTTTCAAGTACGTGAAGCATATTTTAGATTAGATTTCTTGGTCACATATTACGGTGAAAATACTAAATCACATTACCGTCCATACTAGCCTATAAGACGAGGTTTAACCTTTTTTTACAACCAGATTATGGCCTCAAAGTAGTCCCCATCTTAGTTTATACAAATTTATTTGAGCTCGATTGCGAAACAAGTTCTTATAACTTATATTAATCACTCTCGAGACCTCATTCCTGATGGAACCCATCGCCACAAGGGAGAGAGAAGAGGCATGTGGAATTTAAATGCCTTGCCTAAGGGCACAATCATAACGGCTCCAGAGGGGCTTGAACTCCTGGCCTTTTGCACATGAAGCGAGCGCACTACCACAGAGCTATCATGACTTCCACATCCCCGTCTTATATGTGAGTTCTAAACAAAATTGTTAAAAAAATAAAATTTAAAAAGAATTTTTGTTTTGTTTAAATGTGTTAATGGTGTCCATAAAAAGAAGGCATTCTGACACTAAAAATGTCTTCAACTTGCACTGGCCAAATATACAATTTATATACCGTCTGATGTGAATTTTATCAACCCGTCTTATCTGCGAGTGCCAAAACCAACACATTTCAGGACAAATGTATGGGTGTCGTCTTATAAGTGAGAGTGCCTTATAGAGTATCGACTGTAATATAAAATGTTTAACCCTTTCCTACATAGAGATTTAGGTTAATATACTATTTTATCTCCATGCAAACGACAGCCATTTAACCCTTTCCTTCATAGAGATTTAGGTTAATATACTATTATATCTCCATACTAACGACAGCCATTTAACCCTTTCCTTCATAGAGATTTAGGTTAATATACTATTATATCTGCATACAAACGACAGCCATTTAACCCTTTCCTTCATAGAGATTTAGGTTAATATACTATTTTATCTCCATGCAAACGACAGCCATTTAGCTATCATGCAGTGGATAAGTAGTCGCCATATCTATCCCACCTCCATAGATATTACTGGGACTACATGAGATTTAGGTTAATATACTATTATATCTCCATACGAACGACAGCCATTTAGCTATCATGCAGTGGATAAGTAGTCGCCATATCTATCCCACATCCATAGATATTACTGGGACTTCATATATATCTGGGTTAATATACTATTTTATCTCCATACAAACGACAGCCATTTAGCCATCATGCAGTGGATAAGTAGTCGCCATATCTATCCCAACTCCATAGATATTACTGGGACTACATGAGATTTAGGTTAATATACTATTTTATCTCCATACAAACGACAGCCATTTAGCTATCATGCAGTGGATAAGTAGTCGCCATATCTATCCCACCTCCATAGATATTACTGGGACTACATGAGATTTAGGTTAATATACTATTATATCTCCATGCAAACGACAGCCATTTAGCTATCATGCAGTGGATAAATAGTAGCCATATCTATCCCACCTCCATAGATATTACTGGGACTACATAGAGATTTAGGTTAATATACCATTTTATCTCCATACAAAGACAGCCATTTAGCTATCATGCAGTGGATAAGTAGTCGCCATATCTATCCCACCTCCATAGATATTACTGGGACTACATAGAGATTTAGGTTAATATACTATTATATCTCCATACAAACGACAGCCATTTAGCTATCATGCAGTGGATAAGTAGTCACCATATCTATCCCACCTCCATAGATGTTACTGGGACTACATGAGATTCTGGCCTATATTATGAACATTGGTTTGGTTACTGTCCGCCTCCGTGGTCGAGTGGTTAAAGTCGCTGACTTGTATACCACTGTAACCTATCATCACTGATGGTCACGGGTTCGAGCCCCGCTCAGGCCGTGTCTCATTTATATGAAAAAGTTGGCAGTTTCTTACGGAGGTTGGTGCACCCAAGTACTGGTTAACTGCTGGAGCCTGCCCAGGAAAGGTGTTGTTAGGTAAACTGGCCGCCGGCGATATAGCCCAAAATGGTGCTGATGCAGGCGTAAAACCCGAAATGTAACTGTAACTGGTTTGGTTACTACCTTGTCAATGTATGTCGTATTGGTAATGGCATCAAGAGGCGCTTCTATGAGGGAAAGGGTTAAACTAATATTAAATGGATGATGGGTTTTGTCAGGAGAGTGACCCAGATTCATTTCACCCTCTTTATTTTCCTTAATTTTCCATGTTTGTGTGTTTTACGTTTATTTATCGTCACTACCGGTTGCCCATATGAGCGACGCCTCCTGAAGAGATTAGTCATTTCAGATATTTGGAAGATAGTGCAATGATACAGACAGAGACCCATTCCAGAGTCTCCTCTGGTTCTTTTACGTGCACGGTGTAAAGCACCGACACGAGACATCGGTTTAAAGTCCCGTCTGAAAGCCTGTTAATTTTATTAGGGTCAGATTGGGGATCGAACCTGCGATCCCTGGATTACCAGTCCAACGTGTTAAACACTGGACTACAGTTTCTTTATACGGAAGATTCTTTATATATAAATATGAACATAAAATAACTTAATAGGGTCAGGCGGGGGGTCAAACCTGCGATCCCTGGATTATCAGTTCAGCGTGTTTACGACTGGACTACAGATCCGTTTCCATTTTTTGTTCTCCATTATTTATGTATGTGCCGTAAATACTGAATCTTTGAGTATTTGTACTCGTGAGTACTTGGTTGCTATTGCTCAAGTTGGTGGCGAGGCGACCCATTTTATCCCTCCCTGTTTGTAATCATAAAATAGACTCGGTAATCTGTAATAATCTCTTTACACTTCAGGACCGAGGAATCGTTGTGATCAAGAATAGAATCGTTCGTATATACAGGCTGAAATGTTGCAATTCAGGATTCTGGTCTCCCTTTTCCCAATACTGAGTGCCCAACTACTGTCTACAGATATAGGTAAGTGCTCATCAATGAGAAACATCAGTTACTTCCCATGAATACTCTTTATAGGAGGACAGGTCTTTTCTCTGTTTTCGTGAGTGAAGATACATAAAGTTAAAAAACTATATATTTTTTAATATTAAATATAGATTTACTCTGCATTAGAGTAATATGAATTATTTTAATATGGTGTAGCGGGGATCGAATGTGCGACACCTGGCCCCGCCATTATAAAACTTTTCTCAGATCTCAAGCTCAAGTGATCTGATTGGTTGATTCTGAGTGTTCCTGTTAGCTGAACCAATCAGACGCCTGAGTCTGAGTTTTGAGATTGGAGAAAAGTTTTATAACCACAAGACCTGGATTACAATTCCAACGTGAACCATTGATCCGCTACCAATGAACGTGTCACAGGTTGAGAAAAATGTGCAGCCAACCTGGGGCTCGAACCCGGGACCTTTCACTTACAGGACAAACACTCTACTGACTAAGCTAGCCGGGCCACTTACACATAATCTCCCCGACGGTGACTAATCTGTACCGCGACAAATGGTTTCTTTATTTTTCAGTATTCGTACAGACACCGGAAGATGAAGCTGTCATATATGGGCAAGATCTATTTTTAGCCTGCTCTGCGGTAAATCGCACTACTGGAGGAAGTGAAGGCCTAAGGGTCCGATGGAGTCTCGACGACCTTGATGTAATCACAAAGACATCGATATTCTCCAATGGCACTCTACTCGTGCCTGCAGTTACTAGCGAGGACCTTGGAAACTATACATGTACCGTGTTTGATTCCGGCGATGAGATGGTTCTGCACTCACCACCTGCTTTAGTCTTTCATGCATGTAAGGAACTTCACTGGAAACCGGACTTAGTGACTATAAAACATTTCTCCAATTTCAGACTCATTCTCAAGCCTTCTGATTGGTCCAGCCAAGAGCATATCTCAGACCCAGCCAATCATATTACTTGAGCTTGAGTTTCGAGATTTGAGAAAAGTTTATAACCTCCGACCCTGTCTCCATGGTTATAAGTTCAATCTCAAGCTATTGATTGGGTTCAATGAAATCACATGAGCATCTGAGAAAGGTTTTATAACCACCGTTACGGTTTTCACATTACCGTATATTACTGTAGAACACTTTTTATTTGCAAGATTTTATATTTCGCGAGATTTTATATTTCGCTAATTTTCGCGATCTAAGTTGATCGAATGGTTTACTGCACTCCCAGAATGCTTCATGGGACAATTTGTTATTTCAATGGCTTCCTAAACCAATTAGCTGTCTACAATTGTAACATTACAATAACTCAATCTGATTGGTTCGAACCAGAGTTTCTGGACTTTAAGCCCTGTTTTATGACCGATTTATGCTCTTATTGGTTTTGAGATTAAAGTCGCACCAACAGCTTAGGTCATATGGCGAATCTCCAGCTATTATTGGTGGAGGAAGACCCCGGGTGCCCCTTCGAGCAGTATTTCAGACACGGATGCACACCCTGGTAGAACCACCGATCTTCTCAAAGCCAGCTAGATTTTTTTACAGACAGATTTTCGAACAGTGCTTATGTTATTGAATCGGTTGCCAAATAATGGTCCAGGACCGCCAAGCCAGAGGTTTGTTATAGTAACTCTGATATTTACCTATTTCAGTCATTAAGATGTTTGAGGTGAGCCCGACCCCAGTGTACGCCCAGGAAGATGAAGTCGTATCGTTTGACTGTATCACCGGTGAGAGTGCCCCAGCTCCCCACATCTTCTGGGAGAGGAACGGGGAACCATACAAGAATGGTGATCAGTACAGCGCAACCTACGGGGGATATGATGAACAGTCACTTGTAATGTATGTTAACTATCCGTTCCCACATAGAAGCACCTCTCAATGCCATTATCCATTCCCACATATATACCATTAATCGTTCCCACATAGAAGCACCTCTCAATGCCATTATCCATTCCCACATAGAAGCACCTCTCGATACCATTAATCGTTCCCACATAGATACCATTAATTGTTCCCACATAGGAGCGCCTCTCGATGTCATTATCCGTTCCCACATAGAAGCACCTCTCAACGCCATTATCCATTCCCACATATATACCATTAATCGTTCCCACAGAGAAGCACCTCTCAATGCCATTATCCGTTCCCACATAGAAGCACCTTTCAATACCATTAATCGCTCCCACATAGATACCATTAATTGTTCCCACATAGGAGCACCTCTCGACGCCATTATCCATTCCCACATAGTAACGGCTTTTAACGTCCCGCAATGCCATCACCAACACCACATAGTTACATCATCGCAGTAGTAGTCAAAAAACCAGAAACGTCCATACTAAACAACAACATTGCAAACTGGTGTATCCCCTTAACCATTCCCTGTAACCACTATGGAGGTGTGGTAGAGATCTTAACTTCTCATCAAATGATTATGGCTCAAATGGCTGCTGTATGCATCGAGCCGTAATGCTCAAATGGCTGCCGTATGCATCGAGCAGTAATGCTCAAATGGCTGCCGTATGCATCGAGCCGTAATGCTCAAATGGCTGCCGTATGCATCGAGCAGTAATGCTCAAATGGCTACCGTATGCATCGAGCAGTAATGCACAAATGGCTGCCGTATGCATCGAGCAGTAATGCTCAAATGGCTGCCGTATGCATCGAGCAGTGATGCTGAAATGGCTGCCGTAGGCATCAAGCAGTAATGCTCAAATGGCTGCCGTATGCATCGAGCAGTAATATAAGCCTAAAGGAGCTCATAAACTATAAATACACGGAGAAGAAGGTAGTTGTTAATATACATTGTATTCGGCTGATTATGTGATATATTTTTATTTAATGGAAGTCATGATAGCGCAGTGGTTGCGCGTTCGCTTCAGGTGGGAACGGTCTGGAGTTCGAGCCCAACTGTAGCCCTTAGGCAAGACATATAATAAGACAACATAAATACAAATTAGCTGCATGTATGTACAAAATATACATTCAAACCTGTGTTAGCAGTCACTCTATTAAGCAGCCAACCTGTATTAAGCAGCCAGTTTCCATATTCCCAATAATGGAGTTTCATTATACATTTGACTTCTATTTAGTAGCCACCTGTGCTAAGCAGCCAACCTGTATTAAGCAGCCAGTTTCCATATTCCCAATAATTATGTAGTTTCATTATACATTTGACTTCTATTAAGCAGCCACCTGTGCTAAGCAGCCAACCTGTATGAAGCAGCCAGTTTCCATATTCCCAATAATTATGTAGTTTCATTATACATTTGACCTCTATTAAGCAGCCACCTGTGCTAAGCACCCACTATATCTGATTCCCTTGGCTGGTTGCTTAATACAGGTTTGAGTGTATGTTATATTTAAACAATATAGACAAGCCATTTTGGATTCTGCGTTGAGCTCTTTTTTATCCAAGTACATTATGTTCTTATAATCTATACAGACAGTATTCAATGAAGCTTATTCTGAGGGCTAGACCACATTTAGATGGTTCATATAACTGTGTGGCGAGGAATCCTGTACTGCAGATAGATGTAAGAAGTCTACGGGTACTCCTACAGACGGCAGGTAATATGTAGTCCTGGCCTCGAGGTTATAAACGTTTCTCAGATCTCAAACTCCAGCTCAAGTGATCTGATTGGTTGATTCTGAGTGTTACTGTCAGCTGAACCAATCAGACGTTTTGAGATTGGAGAAAAGGTTTATAACCAGGCCTGGGTCGGAGGTTATGAACCTTTTCTCCAAACTCAAACTCAGACTCAAGCTTCTGATTGGTTCTGCTGGGTGTAAAACTCGGGCTCAACCAATCAAATTCCTCGAGTTACAATTTGAGTTCCGAGAATAGTTTGATAACCTCAGGGCCTGTGTAGCCTGCTTGGTTGCCCAGCAACGTAGTGGGCCCGGGGTTATAAAACTGGTTTGGGTTTTATACCTGCATCTGCATTTTAGGCTATATCGCCAACTGGCAGTTTACCTAACGACACTTTTTCCTGGGCAGGCTTCAGCGATTACCCAGTACTTGGTGCATCAACCTCCGTAAGAAACTGCCAACGTTTTCATATGGTCATAAAATTAGTTTAAACATTATTTATTTCAGTATTTGTACATGTAATCAAGAAATGAACATTTTACATATAATTTAACTGCATTATACTGAAAGGGATTAGAACGAAAGAAAACTTATATAGTGCTCATTTCATTTGGCCAGTCCAACGGGACATATTATTGACTTCAAAATTTTCAACAGATGCCTTATTTCATCTGCAATGGATATTTGACAGTAAAAAATTGTTTCCAATTAATTATCAGGCTTTTTATAAAATCCAATTAATCACACATGTACCACGACATCTGGTTATGGAACAACAGTAAAAACAAAGGATTCCAATTATAAAGACCAACCACCGGCACCCGGCGCATACCCTGCACCCACCCTCCCCCTCCGTGTTGCTACATACCAGGGTTCATTCTAGCTCAAAATTTTTGGGAGAAGTGAGAAAGCGCTTGATCGCTTCCTTAAATGGTGTTCTTTAATATACTTCTGCAAAATAGGGTTAAAATGCACAGTATAACAATTAAATACAACATTTGAATAGGAGTGCTTTATAATGGGCCAGCCAGTGTATCTTACTAGACAAAATTGTGTTTGAAAATCGTAAAAAAACAGGGAGAAGTTGGGCCCCCAGAGGGCGAAGTCAGGGTCCCTAGGGCGACTATTTCGCCCACATCACCCTCTAGAATGATCGCTGCATACCAACAAAATATTTTTCAGAAATATTTCAGTTTTTGTCTAGAAATGATATTTGATATGCTACAATGTATATTGGATTGTACCATGGTCTTGGGATGTTGTAACCCGGGGGGTGGTATCAGGGTATGCGCCGGATGCCTGTGGGGCCAACCAGAAATGTCCCTCATTTTTTCATAAGACTTTCTCTTGAACGAATTGCCTACTTTGAAACATCTAGATCACCATCATGTGAGGAAGCTGTGGTAGGGTAGTGGTTCTACCTGGGTGCCTGTCCATCCCTGCAATGCTGTTCGGAAGGGCACTCTGGGTCTGCCCTAACCAATAATAGCTGGAGAGTCACCATATGACCTAAGCTGTTGGTGCGACTTTAAACCCCAAAATCAGACAAAAGTCAAGGATGCATTGGTATATGTAGGTAGCTGGGGTAAGGTACCAAATATTTTTTTGATTTTTATTGTTGATATTTCAAACAACTGTGGTTATAATAATGTAATGGGTGTGGAATTTGTGATAGCACTGTGGTAGCGAGTTCTCTTCAGGTGCAAAAGGCCTGGAGTTTGAGCCCAGCTGTAGCCGTTACAATTGTCTTTTGGCAAGGCACTTAAATTCCACGTTGCCTCTTCTCTCTCCCACATTGTCATGGATTCCATCAGGAATGAGGTCTCAAGAGTGATTAATATAACATGTTAGAACTTGTTTCGCAATCGAACTAACATAAATTTGTATAAACTAAACTAAATTAATTGTTGTTGTTGTTTGTAGAACTACAATCGGTTCCCTATGTCATGGATGACATGGTAAACACAGACATAATAGCACCGCTGAACCAACCAATGATGATGGACTGTCCCATCCACGGTAAACCTCAAGTGGACATCGTTTGGTTTAAGGATGATCTTCCCATTGATCAGATACAAGACTTCTTCGTACTCAAGAATGGATCCATCCATAGACCGCACACTCAACTAACGGATGAAGGACAATATGTGTGCGAGGGAACAAATCCGCTCGGATTTATCCGTAGTCCGAATATATCTCTTACCATTGCCAGTAAGTACATGTACTTATAATGAGCATTTGCAAGGTACGATTTTTGTCCGCCTCCGTGGTCGAGTGGTTAAGGTCGCTGACTTGTATACCACTGTAACCTATCATCACTGATGGTCACGGGTTCGAGCCCCGCTCAGGCCGTGTCTCATTTATATGAAAAAGTTGGCAGTTTCTTACGGAGGTTGGTGCACCCAAGTACTGGTTAACCGCTGGAGCCTGCCCAGGAAAGGTGTTGTTAGGTAAACTGCCCGCCGGCGATATAGCCCAAAATGGTGCTGATGCAGGCTTAAAACCCGAAATATAACATAATAACATAACAAGGTACGATTTACAGAATTCAAATTATTCAACACCCAATATTGGCCAGTCGTCTAATAGCTGCAGACGCTCAGACCGGATCTCTTTATATGAAAACGTTGGCAGTTTTTGATGGCGGTTGGTGCACTAAGTACTGGCTAACCGCTGGAGCCTGCCAGGAAAGGTGTTGTTAGGTAAACTGTCCGCTGGCAAAATGGTGCTGATGAAGGCGTAAATCCCGAACAATCAAATAAACAAACTAATGACTGAGGAATGAATCCACCCGTTGCTGTATACAGATTTGTGATTTTGCAGATTTGGACTGGTTGCTTTATACTGGCATCAGAATCTGTTAGCTGGCTAGTTAATATAGGATGCAGATTGGTGAGTTCAGAATCAGTCAGCTGGCTAATGTATGCAGATTGGTGACTTCAGAATCTGTCAGCTGGCTAATGTATGCAGATTGGTGACTTCAGAATCTGTTAGCTGGCTAATTAATGTATGCAGATTGGTGAGTTCAGAATCAGTCAGCTGGCTAATGTATGCAGATTGGTGACTACAGAATCTGTCAGCTGGCTAATGTATGCAGATTGATGACTTCACAATTGGTCAGCTGGCTAATGTATGCAGATTGGTGACTTCAGAATCTGTCAGCTGGCTAATGTATGCAGATTAGTGACTTCAGAATCTGTCAGTTGGCTAATGTATGCAGATTGGTGACTTCAGAATCTGTCAGCTGGCTAATGTATGCAGATTGGTGACTTCAGAATCTGTCAGCTGGCTAATGTATGCAGATTGGTGACTTCAGAATCTGTCAGCTGGCTAATGTATGCATATTGGTGACTTCAGAATATGTCAGCTGGCTAATGTATGCAGATTAGTGACTACAGAATCTGTCAGCTGGCTAATGTATGCAGATTGGTGACTTCAGAATCTGTCAGCTGGCTAATGTATGCAGATTGGTGACTTCAGAATCTGTCAGCTGGCTAATGTATGCAGATTGGTGACCTACGAATCTGTCAGCTGGCTAATGTATGCAGATTGGTGACTACAGAATCTGTTAGCTGGCTAATGTATGCAGATTGGTGACTTCAGAATATGTCAGCTGGCTAATGTATGCAGATTGGTGATTACAGAATCTGTTAGCTGGCTAATGTATGCAGATTGGTGACTACATAATCTGTCAGCTGGCTAATTTATGCAGATTGGTGACTTCAGAATCTGTCAGCTGGCTAATGTATGCAGATTGCTGACTACAGAATCTGTCAGCTGGCTAATGTATGCAGATTGGTGACTTCAGAATCTGTCAGCTGGCTAATGTATGCAGATTGGTGACCTAAGAATCTGTCAGCTGGCTAATGTATGCAGATTGGTGACTACAGAAAATGTTAGCTGGCTAATGTATGCAGATTGGTGACTACAGAAAATGTCAGCTGGCTAATGTATGCAGATTGGTGACTACAGAAAATGTTAGCTGGCTAATGTATGCAGATTGCTGACTACAGAATCTGTCAGCTGGCTAATGTATGCAGATTGGTGACTTCAGAATCTGTCAGCTGGCTAATGTATGCAGATTGCTGACCTAAGAATCTGTCAGCTGGCTAATGTATGCAGATTGGTGACTACAGAAAATGTCAGCTGGCTAATGTATGCAGATTGGTGACTACAGAAAATGTCAGCTGGCTAATGCATGCAGATTGGTGACTACAGAAAATGTTAGCTGGCTAATGTATGCAGATTGATGACTTCAGAATCTGTCAGCTGGCTAATGTATGCCGATTGATGACTTCAGAATCTGTCAGCTGGCTAATGTATGCAGATTGGTGACTACAGAAAATGTCAGCTGGCTAATGCATGCAGATTGGTGACTACAGAAAATGTTAGCTGGCTAATGTATGCAGATTGATGACTTCAGAATCTGTCAGCTGGTTAATGTATGCAGATTG
>CM026400.1:45270114-45286589 GCA_014843695.1 Archivesica marissinica
GTTCCATTAATGTCAAACCCCTTGCGGGGACCTAGACATGTTTTCCTGAGCAGACTTAGCCGACCTAAGTGGTTAACTAAGCAATGTGTGTGAGGTGCTTGCTCAATGACACTACATATGTGGCCTGACCGAGTATCGAACCCTGGACCGATCGATTCCAAATCCGATGCTCTACCACTGGACGACGGATGTTTCTATCTTTGTTTCTATGTTTATTTCTATGTTTGTTGCAGGTATTCAGTCGGTGCAGGTTGTGAAGACGGTAGAAGGCTACTGGAATATTAGATTTAAAGAAATTCAGAAAATAGACGAAGGAGAATATTTTTGTGTTGCGACAAATATTTATTCTGTACCACCATCTCGCACATCATCTTCAGCTAGAGTCAGGGTAGGAGGTAAGTTACTCAGCTGTAATCAGGATAGGAGGTAAGTTACTCATCTGTTGTCAGGGTAGGAGGTAAGTTACTCATCTGTTGTCAGGGTAGGAGGTAAGTTACTCAGCTGTTGTCAGGGTAGGAGGTAAGTTACTCAGCTGTTGTCAGGGTAGGAGGTAAGATACTCAGTTGTAGTCAAGGTAGGAGGTAAGTTACTCAGCTGTTGTCAGGGTAGGAGGTAAGTTACTCAGCTGTTGTCAGGGTAGGAGGTAAGTTACTCAGCTGTAATCAGGGTATGGGGATAAGTTACTCATCTGTAATCAGGATAGGAGGTTAGTTACTCAGCTGTTGTCAGGGTAGGAGGTAAGTTACTAATCTGTTGTCAGTGTAGGAGGTAAGTTACTCAGTTGTAGTCAGAGTAGAAGGTAAGTTACTCATCTGTTGTCAGGGTAGGAGGTAAGTTACTCAGTTGTAGTCAGAGTAGAAGGTAAGTTACTCATCTGTTGTCAGGGTAGGAGGTAAGTTACTTATCTGTTGTCAGGGTAGGAGGTAAGTTACTCATCTGTTGTCAGGGTAGGAGGTAAGTTACTCAATTGTAGTCAGGGTAGAAGGTAAGTTACTCAGTTGTAGTCAGGGTAGGAGGTAAGTTACTCAGTTGTAGTCAGGGTAGGAGGTAAGTTACTCATATGTTGTCAGGGTAGGAGGTAAGTTACTTATTTGTTGCCAGGGTAGGAGGTAAGTTACTCAGCTGTAATTAGGGTATGAGGTAAGTTACTCATATGTTGTCAGGGTAGGAGGTAAGTTACTTAGCTATAGTCAGGGTAGAAGGTAAGTTACTCAGCTATAATCAGGGTAGAAGGTAAGTTACTCAGCTGTTGTCAGGGTAGGAGGTAAGTTACTCATATGTTGTCAGGGTAGGAGGTAAGTTACTCAGCTATAGTCAGGGTAGAAGGTAAGTTACTCATATGTTGTCAGGGTAGGAGGTAAGTTCCTCAATTGTAGTCAGGATAGGAGGTAAGTTACTCAGTTGTAGTTAGGGTAGGAGGTAAGTTACTCAGTTGTAGTCAGGGTAGGAGGTAAGTTACTCAGCTGTTGTCAGGGTAGGAGGTAAGTTACTCATCTGTTGTCGGGGTAGGAGGTATGTTACTCAGCTGTTGTCAGGGTAGGAGGTAAGTTACTCATCTGTTGTCAGGGTAGGAGGTAAGTTACTCAGTTGTAGTCAGAGTAGAAGGTAAATTACTTAGTTATAGTCAGGGTAGAAGGTAAGTTACTCAGCTATAGTCAGAGTAGAAGGTAAGTTACTCAACTATAGTCAGGGTAGGAGGTAAGTTACTCAACTATAGTTAGGGTAGAAGGTAAGTTACTCAGCTATAGTCAGGGTAGGAGGTAAGTTACTCAGCTATAGTCAGGGTAGAAGGTAAGTTACTCAGCTATAGTCAGGGTAGAAGGTAAGTTACTCAGCTATAGGGGTAGAAGGTAAGTTACTCAGCTATAGTCAGGGTAGGAGGTAAGTTACTCAGCTATAGTCAGGGTAGGAGGTAAGTTACTCAGCTATAGTCAGGGTAGAAGGTAAGTTACTCAGCTATAGTCAAGGTAGGAGGTAAGTTACTCAGTTATAGTCAAGGTAGGAGGTAAGTTACTCATCTGTTGTCAGGGTAGGAGGTAAGTTACTCATCTGTAGTCAGGGTAGGAGGTAAGTTACTCATCTGTTGTCAGGGTAGGAGGTAAATTACTCAGCTATTGTCAGGGTAGGAGGTAAGTTACCCAGTTGTAGTCAAGGTAGGAGGTAAGTTACTCAGCTGTTTTGAAGTAAGTTAATCAGCTGTACAGATTTGAATCACATTTAGTTAGTCTAATTTAGTTAGAATGCTAATGATATTGTTCTGAAATGATAACATTGTATACATATCCAAGAACGCAACAGTTTTCACGCCCATAGACTATGTGTTCCCTAATACTAAGGAGTGCTATTGATTAGATTGCCTATTTCTTGTAGGTGCTCCCATATTCATTGAGCCCCCAGTCGGTCTGACCATTGAGAAAGGGAAACTGGCAAAGCTGACCTGCTATGTGCAGGGGGATCCGTTTCCAGAGGTCACATGGTTATTTGAAGACATTGTTCTCACAGTTTCTGATACAGTCTCGTTCAGGTATGTGCCGCATGCATGAATTGTATGGACTTGTGCTAGGTATGTGTTATCAAATACATAGACTTGTACAATAACTAGGAATGTGCTATGAATTGCATAGACTGGTACTAGATATGTGTTATGTTGTTGTATAGACTGGTACTAGATATGTGTTATGTTGTTGTATAGACTGGTACTAGATATGTGCTATGAATTGCATAGACTGGTACTAGATATGTGTTATGTTGTTGTATAGACTGGTACTAGATATGTGCTATGAATTGCATAAACTGGTACTAGGTATGTGCTATGAATTGAATAGACTGGTACTAGGTATGTGCTATGAATTGTATAGACTGGTACTAGGTATGTGCTATGAATTGAATAGACTGGTGCTAGGTATGTGCTATGAATTGTATAGACTGGTGCTAGGTATGTGCTATGAATTGTATAGACTGGTACTAGGTATGTGCTATGAATTGTATAGACTGGTGCTAGGTATGTGCTATGAATTGTATAGACTGGTGCTAGGTATGTGCTATGAATTGTATAGACTGGTACTAGGTATGTGCTATGAATTGTATAGACTGGTGCTAGGTATGTGCTATGAATTGTATAGACTGGTGCTAGGTATGTGCTATGAATTGTATAGACTGGTGCTAGGTATGTGCTATGAATTGTATAGACTGGTACTAGGTATGTGCTATGAATTGTATAGACTGGTGCTAGGTATGTGCTATGAATTGTATAGACTGGTGCTAGGTATGTGCTATGAATTGTATAGACTGGTACTAAGTATGTGCTATGAATTGTATAGACTGGTGCTAGGTATGTGTTATGAATTATATAGACTGGTACTAGGTATGTGCTATGAATTATATAGACTGGTACTAGGTATGTGTTATGAATTGTATAGACTGGTACTAGGTATGTGCTATGAATTATATAGACTGGTACTAGATATGTGCTATGAATTATATAGACTGGTACTAGGTATGTGTTATAAAATGCACAGACTGGTACTAGGTATGTGCTATGAATTGTATAGACTGGTACTATGTATGTGCTATGAATTGTATGGACTGGTACTAGGTATGTGCTATGAATTGTATAGAATGGTACTAGGTATGTGCTATGAATTGCATGGACTGGTGCTAGGTATCTGCTATGAATTATATAGACTTGTGCTAGGTATGTGCTATGAATTGTATAGACTGGTACTAGGTATCTGCTATGAATTATATAGACTGGTACTAGGTATGTGCTATGAATTGTATAGACTGGTACTAGGTATGTTCTATGAATTGTATAGACTGGTACTAGGTATGTTCTATGAATTATATAGACTTGTGCTAGGTATGTGCTATGAATTATATAGACTGGTGCTAGGTATGTGTTATGAATTGTATAGACTGGTACTAGGTATGTTCTATGAATTATATAGACTTGTGCTAGGTATGTACTATGAATTATATAGACTGGTGCTAGGTATGTGCTATGAATTGTATAGACTGGTACTAGGTATGTTCTATGAATTATATAGACTGGTACTAGATATGTGTTATGTTGTTGTATAGACTAGTACTAGGTATGTGCTATGAATTATATAGACTGGTACTAGGCATTCACAATCCATATTTTTTACGGGGGAGAATGCCCCCTGACCCCCTTAGACAAGTCGCACATCCAGCGTTTCTATTTGGCCGGACCACTTTCAAAATGCCGGCGGCGGCCATTCAATTTTCATGACAAATCATGTCCCCCAAATTGCGCTCTAGCACAAACACTGGTTTAGCCAAATCTATTGTTTTGGAAGTCGTGATAGCGCAGTGGATGCGCGTTCGCTTCAGGTGCGAAAGGTCCGGAGTTCGAGCCTCACTGGAGCCGTTACGATTGTGCCCTTAGGCAAGGCATTTAAATTCCACATTGCCTCTTCTCTCTCCCTCGTGGCGATGGATTCCATCAGGAATGAGGTCTCGAGAGTGATTTATATAAGTTGAAATAACTTGTTTCGCAATCGAGCTAAAATAAATTTGTATAAACTAATGTCTTGTTGATTATAAATGTTCACTCTGGCTGTCCATTTAGCGCAGTAGTTAGCGCGCACGCTTCTCACCAATGCAACCCAGGTTTGATCCTTGGACTGGGAAGTATGTGAGATGGTACAGTGGTCGCCAGATCAGACAGGTGGGTTTTCTCCGGGTACTCCGGTTTCCTCCCACACGAATGACCACATTTACGCTTTAATCCGTGCCAACGAGAGTGATTAATATAAGTTGTTAAAACTTGCTTCGCAATCATTGTAAAATAAATAAAGTTCGAACTAAAATGTTTCTCATTTAGACAGGGCCGTCAGGAGTTGTGGATCGGTAATGTAAATAAGGGAAATGAGGGTACGTACACGTGCCGAGGCGCAAACAGATACAGTACCATACAGACAAAAGTTTATTTGAAAGTACTTGGTATGTATGACAACGACATAGGCAACATTGCTATATTTTATATCAAATTATTTATGTATAAATACTAGGGATGGATTGCAACGAATATTCAGACAGTCGTTCACATGGGACGTTAAACCGAGATCTTGTGCACGTAAAAGAACCAGAGGAGACTCTGGAATGGGTCTCTGTCTGTATCATTGCACTATCATCCAAAAAAACGAAAATGACTAATGTCTTAAGGAGGCGTTGCATATGGGCAACCGATAGCGACGATAAATAAACGTAAGACACACACACAGAATATTCTAATATTCGCTCGGACGTCCGAATATCCAAATACTATTTCAGTGTTCATAGGCTTCATTTGTGAAAACGCCCATGAATATACAATGGCCGATAACAATAACTGGATGAGTCGTCTTCATATTTGCACGGCCTTACAGGAAGAAGATGACGTTTACGCGTAAAACAGAAAGTAGCTTAATTTGGCAATTTTTTTAAGAGTTTCAGTGATTTTGAGTTTTTGTTAGAATTATATCAAATACTCGAATACCTTCCCGACCGAATATTCGAATAGTAAAATCGCTATTCGTTGCCATCCCTAAGAAATAAGGTATTGCTTTGAAACTTGGCATTTTTTTAAAACTTTATTTATTTTACAACGATAGCGAAACAAGCTTCAACAACTTATATTAATCACTTTCTTTGGTGTGGATGAAAGCGTAAATGTGGTCATTCGTGTGGGAGGAAACCGGAGTACCCGGAGAAAACCCACCTGTCCGATCTGGCGACCACCGTACCATCTCACATATTTCCCGGTCCGAGGATCGAACCCAGATTGCATTGATGAGAAGCGAGCGCGCTAACCACTGCGCTAATCGGACAGTTACAAGCTAGGTAAATAATGGTTACCGATTGCCTATCCGCCTAGCGTCTGGCCTGCAAGGATAGGATTAGGGAAGTACTGATGTCCATAAGGGTGTCTGGTAAGTCACAAATGGCTGGCCCTTTCAATAAAGAATGACACTATAATAAACAATACTTTACATTAGGCCAGATAAAAAAATATGTTTGGTTCCTGTTACCCGACCGATCCTAGTATTTCACGCCCGACCCTAAACTTTTATATTATAAAATAAATATATACATATGAATAGATACAATATACTTGTACAAATCCCGCCCTGACACAACCAAACAAACAATATAATAAAAAAAGAATTGGTTTAAACATATTTATTCGTTCATTATGTATAGTACATATCTATTGTATAGCTATACAAACGTTCATTATGTACAGTACATATCTATTGTATAGCTATACAAACGTTCATTATGTACAGTACATATCTATTGTATAGCTACACAAACGTTCATTATGTACAGTACATATCTATTGTATAGCTATACAAACGTTCATTATGTACAGTACATATCTATTGTATAGCTATACAAACGAAAATGGATTTAATCGGAAGCTTAAAGCTTATTGTGATTATCTCCATTGAAAAAAGAATTGCCCCAATTTTTTTAGAGATGTAACCTGAACCAAACAGTTTTTTTTCTTGGCCTTACGGTACTTTTTTAAATTATGAATCATGCAGCTTTAACTGTTTCCAGTGCCTCCAGTTGTTCTGGATCCTGTGGGTCACACTGTAGCCAGCATGGGAGATACGGTGATTATACCGTGCGGAATATACAGTGATCCGGATCCCACGATAATATGGTATAAAGGTAGGTATATGTCAGGGATCAGTTTAGAGGGCGATGTGGGCGAAATTGTCGCCCTAGGGACCCTGACTTCGCCCTCTGGGGGCCCAACTTCTCCCTGTTTTTTTACGATTTTCAAACACAATTTTGTCTAGATGGAGTGTCATTAAAATTGACGACACAAATCTAATGAAAATATTTTACTGTTATTTTCACCGCTAGCGTGTAAGAAGTTAAAGAGACAACTTGTAGTAAGAGACCACTATTTCAATTCCTGTTTGTGTTGTTAAGGAACATATTTGCCTGTATTAAGAGACCATTCCTGCCCATTCAATGCCCCATTGTCAGACCCCATGCCCTCTTTGTCAGACCCAATGTCCCTTTGTCAGGCCCTTTGTTAGACCCAATGACCCTTTGTCAGACCCCATGCCCCTTTGTCAGTCCACATGCTCCTTTGTCAGACCACATGCTCCTTTGTCAGATGCCATGCCCCTTTGTAAGACCCCATGCCCCTTTGTCAGACCCAATGACCCTTTGTCAGACCCCATGCCCCTTTGTCAGGCCAATGCCCCTTTGTCAGGCCACATGCCCCTTTGTCAGACCCTTGCCCCTTTGTCAGACCCCATGCCCTTTTGTCAGGCCACATGCCACTTTGTCAGACCCCATGCCCCTTTGGCAGACCCCATGCCTATTTGTCAGACCCCATGCCTATTTGTCAGACCCCATGCCCCTTTGTCAGACCCTTGCCCCTTTGTCAGACCCCATGCCCTTTTGTCAGGCCACATGCCACTTTGTCAGACCCCATGCCCCTTTGGCAGACCCCATGCCTATTTGTCAGACCCCATGTCTATTTGTCAGACCCCATGCCCCTTTGGCAGACCCCATGCCTATTTGTCAGACCCCATGCCTATTTGTCAGACCCCCATGCCTATTTGTCAGACCCCATGCCTATTTGGCAGACCCCATGCCCCTTTGTCAGACCCCATGCCTATTTGTCAGACCCCATGCCCCTTTGTCAGACCCCATGCCTATTTGTCAGACCCCATGCCCCTTTGTCCTCATAAAATGAATTATACCCTGAGGATATTTGCTTGTACATGTTTATGTAGTTTGAAGTTATTGTTTAACCCTTTACCTGCTGAGTAAATAAAATCACATTGGCAAACAACATAGATCCAGATCAGCCATGGCCTAACGCCTCATCTGATCAGGATCTATGTTGTATGCTATTAAGCAAGTGTTTTAGCTCCACTATCCGAATAGCAAACAGCCGTCTGATCTGGCTCTATGCTGTTTGCAAAAGTGATTTTATCTGCTGCTAGCGTGCAAAAGGTTAAGTTTGATTGATTTTGTACTGGAAACATTGCATTTCTTTTGAAGAATTGTTAACCAACATAAAAAATCAATTAATTTTCTTCTTGTAAATTCTAGTGTAGAGTGGTAAGTCCATACTCTAACATGATACAGCATAATTCCTTTCTTTAACATGATGCAGCATAAATCCTTACTCTAACATGATACAGCATTAATCCTTAATCTAACATGATACAGCATAAATCCTTACTCTAACATGATACAGCATTAATCCTTAATCTAACATGATACAGCATAAATCCTTACTCTAACATGATACAGCATAAATCCTTACACTAACATGATATAGCAAAAGTCCTTACTCTAACATGGTTGAGTTTTATTACTATCATAAATTTTCACCCCCATATCCACGTACCTGTAATTAGTATGCAGTGGAGAGAATTACTTACTGTAAGCTCTAGTAGCCAATGGTGTAGCCAGCTGAAAATAATGTGCAAGCCAGTTTGAACTAAATTAAGCATGGTAGGGTTGTCTTTGGGCCTTCTTCTTCCCAAATTGTTTGAAACCTAGACATGAAATGGTGCACTCTTGCACCTTTTAGGGCACATTTAAACACTAACAAACACATAAGAAAAGTTCAGTTTTTCATCTACAACTGTAGATCTATATCCACCAAAAAAGTTGAGAAAAAAATCTCCTGAAAATAATGTGCAAGCCCCGGACGTTGTGGCATTTCAATTCAGTGTTCTAGTCTTGATAGTTATATTGTATGGATGGTATACAGTCTACATCCGTTACATCGAATTCTGTCGGACCGAACAAAATACTTCGAAATAACCGAAGTTTGACTTAACGAAATTCGATACAAACAGATCCAGTTATATGTAAAATGATAGTGTATGAAACGGGACTTTGATCCGACTTTGAGATAACCGGAGAATTATACATAACCGACTTTGACATAGCGGATGTAGACTTACATTGTAGGATATGTAATGAAACAAATGGGACTTTGATCCGACTTCGAAATAACCGAAGAATTCGACATAACTGACTTTGACATAATGGATGTAGACTGTACATTGTAGGATATGTAATGAAACAAATGGGACTTTGATCCAACTTCGAGATAACCGGAGAATTCGACATAACCGACTTTGACATAACGGTTGTAGACTGTACATTGTAGGATATGTAATGAAACAAATGGGACTTTGATCCGACTTCGAAATAACCGGAGAATTCGACATAACCGACTTTGACATAACGGATGTAGACTGTACATTGTAGGATATGTAATGAAACAAATGGGACTTTGATCCGGCTTCGAAATAACTGGAGAATTCGACATAACCGACTTTGACATAACGGATGTAGACTGTACATTGTAGGATATGTAATGAAACATATGGGACTTTGATCCGACTTCGAAATAACCGGAGAATTCGACATAACCGACTTTGACATAACGGATGTAGACTGTACATTGTAGGATATGTAATGAAATATATGGGACTTTGATCCGGCTTCGAAATAACCGGAGAATTCGACATAACCGACTTTGACATAACGGATGTAGACTGTACATTGTAGGATATGTAATGAAACAAATGGGACTTTGATCCGACTTCGAGATAACCGAAGAATTCGACATAACCGACCTTGACATAACGGTTGTATACTGTACATTGTAGGATATGTAATGAAACAAATGGGACTTTGATCCGTCTTCGAGATAACCGGAGAATTCGACATAACCGACTTTGACATAACGGTTGTAGACTGTACATTGTAGGATATGTAATGAAACAAATGGGACTTTGATCCGACTTCGAAATAACCGGAGAATTCGACATAACCGACTTTGACATAACGGTTGTAGACTGTACATTGTAGGATATGTAATGAAACAAATGGGACTTTGATCCGACTTCGAAATAACCGGAGAATTCGACATAACCGACTTTGACATAACGGATGTATACTGTACATTGTAGGATATGTAATGAAACAAATGGGACTTTGATCCGGCTTCGAAATAACCGGAGAATTCGACATAACCGACTTTGACATAACGGATGTAGACTGTACATTGTAGGATATGTAATGAAACATATGGGACTTTGATCCGACTTCGAAATAACCGGAGAATTCGACATAACCGACTTTGACATAACGGATGTAGACTGTACATTGTAGGATATGTAATGAAACATATGGGACTTTGATCCGGCTTCGAAATAACCGGAGAATTCGACATAACCGACTTTGACATAACGGTTGTAGACTGTACATTGTAGGATATGTAATGAAACAAATGGGACTTTGATCCGACTTCGAGATAACCGAAGAATTCGACATAACCGACTTTGACATAACGGTTGTATACTGTACATTGTAGGATATGTAATGAAACAAATGGGACTTTGATCCGTCTTCGAGATAACCGGAGAATTCGACATAACCGACTTTGACATAACGGTTGTAGACTGTACATTGTAGGATATGTAATGAAACAAATGGGACTTTGATCCGACTTCGAGATAACCGAAGAATTCGACATAACCGACTTTGACATAACGGTTGTATACTGTACATTGTAGGATATGTAATGAAACAAATGGGACTTTGATCCGACTTCGAGATAACCGGAGAATTCGACATAACCGACTTTGACATAACGGTTGTAGGATATGTAATGAAACAAATGGGAATTTGATCCGACTTCGAAATAACCGGAGAATTCGACATAACTGACTTTGACATAATGGATGTAGACTGTACATTGTAGGATATGTAATGAAACAAATGGGACTTTGATCCAACTTCGAGATAACCGGAGAATTCGACATAACCGACTTTGACATAACGGTTGTAGACTGTACATTGTAGGATATGTAATGAAACAAATGGGACTTTGATCCGACTTCGAAATAACCGGAGAATTCGACATAACCGACTTTGACATAACGGATGTAGACTGTACATTGTAGGATATGTAATGAAACAAATGGGACTTTGATCCGACTTCGAGATAACCGAAGAATTCGACATAACCGACCTTGACATAACGGTTGTATACTGTACATTGTAGGATATGTAATGAAACAAATGGGACTTTGATCCGTCTTCGAGATAACCGGAGAATTCGACATAACCGACTTTGACATAACGGTTGTAGACTGTACATTGTAGGATATGTAATGAAACAAATGGGACTTTGATCCGACTTCGAAATAACCGGAGAATTCGACATAACCGACTTTGACATAACGGATGTAGACTGTACATTGTAGGATATGTAATGAAACATATGGGACTTTGATCCGACTTCGAAATAACCGGAGAATTCGACATAACCGACTTTGACATAACGGATGTAGACTGTACATTGTAGGATATGTAATGAAACAAATGGGACTTTGATCCGGCTTCGAAATAACTGAAGAATTCGACATAACCGACTTTGACATAACGGATGTAGACTGTACATTGTAGGATATGTAATGAAATATATGGGACTTTGATCCGACTTCGAAATAACCGGAGAATTCGACATAACCGACTTTGACATAACGGATGTAGACTATACATTGTAGGATATGTAATGAAACATATGGGACTTTGATCCGGCTTCGAAATAACCGGAGAATTCGACATAACCGACTTTGACATAACGGATGTAGACTGTACATTGTAGGATATGTAATGAAACAAATGGGACTTTGATCCGACTTCGAGATAACCGAAGAATTCGACATAACCGACTTTGACATAACGGTTGTATACTGTACATTGTAGGATATGTAATGAAACAAATGGGACTTTGATCCGTCTTCGAGATAACCGGAGAATTCGACATAACCGACTTTGACATAACGGTTGTAGACTGTACATTGTAGGATATGTAATGAAACAAATGGGACTTTGATCCGACTTCGAGATAACCGAAGAATTCGACATAACCGACTTTGACATAACGGTTGTATACTGTACATTGTAGGATATGTAATGAAACAAATGGGACTTTGATCCGACTTCGAGATAACCGGAGAATTCGACATAACCGACTTTGACATAACGGTTGTAGGATATGTAATGAAACAAATGGGAATTTGATCCGACTTCGAAATAACCGGAGAATTCGCCATAACCGACTTTGACATAACGGTTGTAGACTGTACATTGTAGGATATGTAATGAAACAAATGGGACTTTGATCCGACTTCGAAATAACCGGAGAATTCGACATAACCGACTTTGACATAACGGTTGTAGACTGTATGTACGAATATTACATGTTATGTTTATCGTGATAAATAAATATGTTTAAGCCAACAATAGGAACATATTTATATTTGTATGATTATTAACCCATTTCATTCTGGATACCGTTCAAACAGTATTTGCAAAGAACATAGAGCCAGATCAACTGCCACGGAACATTCTGTCTGATCAGGCTCTATGCTGTTTGCTATTCAGATGATCTTGCTAAGACACTTGGCTATGTAGCAAACAACATAGATCCTGATCAGCATGCAGCCTCATGCTGTGGCTGATCTGGATCTATGTTGTTTGCAAAAGCCTTTAAATATATCCAGAATGAAATGGGTTAATTGGCTCCAAATATTATAAAACACTAGGTGACCTAGTGGTATTAGGAATATTGTTGAGTGTAGAGGGTTGGTCATGGAGGAAGTCATAGGATACTAGGGGAAATCTGTCAATGCCTGGGGTCAGTGTGGTCAGCAAAGTGTCCAATTTACTGGAAATCAACCAGAGTGGACACTTTACTGACCACAGACCGTGACCTATTTGTCTGAATCACTTCCTCTTAGACCAGCCCTCTACAATGTTTCATCAAAATCATTCAACATCTTTTTAAGTTATACAATCAGCAGTTTTAACTACCACTGCTGGGGGGATAGGGGGTGGGGCAGGGAGTGTGGTTGTATCTCTCCGAGTATTAACCTCTACTTTGACGTTACTTTTAGATTCAGCAGCCATTCCAATGGGAGATAGATTTACCAAGTTACATGATGGTCTGTATATCACATCGGTGGTTGTAGACGATTCCGGAACATATCTGTGCCGTGCGTCAAATATGGCTGGAACTGTAGAAAATGAAGGCAGCCTTGAGGTGTTAGGTTGGTATTGTAGAGTTGTGAGGACTAGTGGTTAGGACCCCGTTAGGTTGGTATTGTAGAGTGGTGAGGACTAGTGGTTAGGACCCCGTTAGGTTGGTATTGTAGAGTGGTGAGGACTAGTGGTTAGGACCCCGTTAGGTTGGTATTGTAGAGTGGTGAGGAGGAGTGGGTAGGTTGGTATTGTAGAGTGGTGAGGACTAGTGGTTAGGACCCCGTTAGGTTGGTATTGTAGAGTGATGAGGACTAGTGGTTAGGACCCCGTTAGGTTGGTATTGTAGAGTGGTGAGGACTAGTGGTTAGGACCCCGTTAGGTTGGTATTGTAGAGTGGTGAGGATGGGTGGGTAGGTTGGTATTGTAGAGTGGTGAGGATGCGGAGTGGTTAGATTGGTATTGAAGAGTGGCGAGGATGAGGAGTGGTTAGGTTGGTATTGTAGAGTGGTGAGGATGGGTGGGTAGGTTGGTATTGTAGAGTGGTGAGGATGCGGAGTGGTTAGATTGGTATTGAAGAGTGGCGAGGATGAGGAGTGGTTAGGTTGGTATTGAAGAGTTGTTATGTGTAGGTATTACAGGAAAGTGTATAATGTATTAGAATCAATGTTAGTTTTATATTTGACTTGGATAGCGTTTTTTTATTATAGAAAGATACCTGAATATTATTTGGAATAGAATGTCGCATTTTAACGATGTTATAAATAACAACTTGAGACCGAAACATTCCATATTTCAAACTGCAGATGCCGAGAACCGTAAGTGTAAAGCAGTTGTAATAAAATGTGTTATTAAAATTTTAATAGAATTCTTCAAACTTTCTCTAACATGGGTAGAGATGACATGGTTTAATAGATTGATGCACAATATAGATACTTGTATATCTGGATGCTTGTATGGGTAGAGATGACATGGTTTAATAGATTGATGCACAATATAGATACTTGTATATCTGGATGCTTGTATGGGTAGAGATGACATGGTTTAATAGATTGATGCACAATATAGATACTTGTATACTTGGATGCTTGTATGGGTAGAGATGACATGGTTTAATAGATTGATGCACAATATAGATACTTGTATACTTGGATGCTTGTATGGGTAGAGATGACATGGTTTAATAGATTGATGCACAATATAGATACTTGTATATCTGGATGCTTGTATGGGTAGAGATGACATGGTTTAATAGATTGATGCACAATATAGATACTTGTATACTTGGATGCTTGTATGGGTAGAGATGACATGGTTTAATAGATTGATGCACAATATAGATACTTGTATACTTGGATGCTTGTATGGGTAGAGATGACATGGTTTAATAGATTGATGCACAATAGAGATACTTGTATATTTGGATACGTGTATGATTGGATGCTTGGATGATACTTGTATACTTTGATGTGTATATATGTGGATGCTTGTATACTTTGATGTGTATATATGTGGATGCTTGTATACTTGGATGCTTGTATACTTGGATGCTTGTATGATTGGATGCTTGTATACTTGGATGCTTGTATGATTGGATGCTTGTATACTTGGATGCTTGTATACTTGGATGCTTGTATACTTGGATGCTTGTATACTTGTATGATTGTATACTTGGATGCTTGTATACTTGGATGCTTGTATTATTGTATACTTGGATGCTTGTATACTTGGATGCTTGTATACCTGGATTCTTGTATACTTGGATGCTTGTATACTTGGATACTTGGATGCTTGTATACTTAGATGCTTGTATACTTGGATGCTTGTATATTTGGATGCTTGTATACTTGGATGCTTGTATACTTGGATGCTTGTATACTTGAATGCTTGTATACTTGAATGCTTGTATTATTGTATACTTGGATGCTTGTATACTTGGATGCTTGTATTCTTGTATACTTGGATGCTTGTATACCTTGATTCTTGTATACTTGGATGTTTGTATACGTGGAGGCCTCTAAAGTATTATGTCTGTTCTTTCAGTGAAGCCGCATTTTATACAGAAACCGGAAGATGCTGTTGTCAGCATTGGTAGAAATATCACCTTGACCTGCATAGTAAATGGCTTCCCAAAACCAGACATCACCTGGCTGTTTAATGTAAGTCAATGCAGGATTCTGATGCACTATAGCCCGTAACTGGCCAATCACAACAAAAATCACTTTTGCAAACAGCACTATGCTAAGAACCAGATCTGACTGCACATTCGGATAATGGAGCTAAAATACTTGTCTGAATAGCAAACAACATAGATCCTGATCATACATGGCATTACATGTATGTTGTTTGCACAGGTTATGTGTTATATATAAAATCAAAAGACGGAACAAGAAGTGTAAAATTTTGATATAAATTCCAAAGCTGATGTCGCGAAAACTTGTGACAATAGTGTTTTTGCCATTAAAATGGCAGCATTTTTAAATGCACAAACTTTTAGAAGCTGACACTTGTTAATAATTTACACATTTGTGCAGAATTGTCATCTTAATGAGCCTCCATGCATGGCCAAGTGATCTAGCCCGCTGTTGTTAGAACTTGCCTTTTGGAATGTATCTATTTATTTTACCGGGCTGTTCTCTGTTCCCACAAGATAGTTTGTTGTCGTTGAACCATGAACAGTTACTATGTATCTATTTTACAGGGTAGTTCTCTGTTCCCACAAGATAGTTTGTTGTCGTTGAACCATGAACAGTTACTATGTATCTATTTATTTTACAGGGCAGTTCTCTGTTCCCACAAGATAGTTTGTTGTCATTGAACCATGAACAGTTACTATGTATCTATTTATTTTACAGGGCAGATCTCTGTTCCCACAAGATAGTTTGTTGTCGTTGAACCATGAACAGTTACTATGTATCTATTTATTTTATAGGGCAGTTCTCTGTTCCCACAAGATAGTTTGTTGTCGTTGAACCATGAACAGTTACTATAGATAGACTGAATGTATCTAGTTATTTTACAGGGCAGTTCTCTGTTCCCACAAGATAGTTTGTTGTCGTTGAACCATGAACAGTTACTATGTATCTATTTATTTTACAGGGCAGTTCTCTGTTCCCACAAGATAGTTTGTTGTCATTGAACCATGAACAGTTACTATAAATAGACTGAATGTATCTATTTATTTTACAGGGCAGTTCTCTGTTCCCACAAGATAGTTTGTTGTCGTTGAACCATGAACAGTTACTATAGATAGACTGAATGTATCTATTTATTTGACAGGGCAGTTCTCTGTTCCCACAAGATAGTTTGTTGTCGTTGAACCATGAACAGTTACTATAGATAGACTGAATGTATCTATTTATTTGACAGGGCAGTTCTCTGTTCCCACAAGATACTTTGTTGTCGTTGAACCATGAACAGCTACT